>JAUCMS010000019.1:10608084-10658984 GCA_032357445.1 Enteromius radiatus | reverse complement strand
TATATTATGTAAAGAAAAACTTTTATTTTGGATGCGATTAATCGCGATTAATCATTGCCCAGCACTAATTATTTTATTTTTGTCAAACACACATGCAAACAATCTTACCAACCCCAAATTTTGAGAAGTGGTGTATTTCAGTTCAGCAGAGTTTAACCAGTCCTCGGGGAGACGTATTTGAAAGTTTAGGATATCCATGGGTATGCAAGCAGCTGGAATGGTCTTCATCTCTCACAAGCTCTTTGGAGATGGAGCGAGCCGACGTGGACCAGAGCCTGTGTTTTGGACTCATGTCTTCCTCTTCCTTAATCCACTCCACTCCATCTCAGAACCTGAGTGATCTGGTCAGCCAAATACTTGAGTCGTCTTCCTCTGCACTAAACCCACCAGTCCTATCGGATAACTTAACCCTATCACCATTACACAAGCCATCAGTCCAGGACATCTCCTCTCCATCCTGTGTGGAGGCTGTGACATCAACGCTGGATTCCTTCACTCTTAGCGATGATGTTTTTCTTGGGACACACTGTTACAGCAGGAAGAATAAGATGGCATCATCTGCATCAGAACAGACGGGCTCATCTTGTTTGGTGGAAAGTTTCAGTGAAAATACTGAGAGCAGCAACAGCAGTGACTGCATCAGAGGTGTGTGGTATTACCTTACTTCCTCTAGGGACTCCTCTGAAGGGTCTCTCAGCACCACCATGCCTCAGTCATCCACTGCGTCTTCATCGGATTTGACAGAATCTTGTGACGGGACCACTGCTTCCTCAGGCTCTGTGATTGAGCTGAGTTCAGATTCATCCAGGAGCGCTGAAGATGCTGGAATGCCGTTCAGACTAGATCATCAGACTGCACCACACGCAAATCCAGAGGTCATCACGCTGAGTGACAGTAGCAGCTGTAAAAGCCACTTAAGTAACACTTCGGAGGAGCATAAACACGAGTCCTTAACAGAGGGAAATTTAGATGAACCACACCCACTAAAAAGTGATTTGAAATGCCAGAAGTCAAGATTGAGTGAAGAAATGTTACATAATGAAGCAGGAAGTGTGACTGAAGAAAGAGGAAAAGATATTCAGGAACCAAAGAACAACAGTGGTGATGACGATTCAACAAGAGGTGCAACTTGTGTGTATATATATATATATATATATATATATATATATATATACTGTAACTCACACTGGATCACTGTGGGATGTGACTGGTTTTCACTGAGGGGCTTTAACACACCTTGCTACAACTTTAGAATGTATACACATGGGTTTGAGCTTCAATGGGAAAGATGCTTACTTTTTCATTATTGTGCTTATTTAAGGTGATGGGTTTTCAAATGTTTAACTCAAAATATCTAAGTACTTAATGGTTAGTAGATTATACATGTAATTATGTCCCAAAATTCTGGAAATGTTTAACTAATTAAGTTTTATGCTTCACACATTCACATCTTTAAAAAAAAAAAAAAAAAAAAAAAAAAATTTTCTAAAATGTTTAAGTATTAGTGTTTGCAGTGTGTGTGTATATATAGCAGCACTTGTATATATTTTTAGCAACAGCATTTCATAAATCTTTTTTCCCTAGGTTGTGTTTTATATTTATGTAAAGGCTAATTACAGGTCAAAAAATGCAACAACAACAAAAGAAACACAACAATGGCCAGCACCTTTTTACATTTAGTTTTCTGTTTTTTTCTATAATATGATTTTTCAGAAGTTGCCTCAATTTCTGGGAGTGTGGATGACACGCTTGATGAGGAATTCAACTGACAAGACCAAAGACATGTATGCCTTGATATTGGTAAGCAAACATCAGTATAACCTCATATTATATATTTTGGATGCTCTTGTTTATAATATCCCATTTAAGACCAGATGATTGATTTTTAATGATGTCATTATTCTCCTCTCCTCCCCAGAGACCAGTTGTTATCCTCGTTTAGCATTCTGCACATGCTTCCTATCTCTTAGAAAGAGCCTTACTTGACTACGCCACCTGCTCAGACTGCCTGTATCTACTGCATACGTTTGCTGATATGAAGAATGGTTTCCACAGTTTATAGCTTGTCTAAACTTTTTGGGACAACTGGATTTGATAGTTTACACTTGTGTTCTCATTGTGTTCATCTCATTTATGTATAATAGGTTACGCTAGTCATTTTTTGCATTTCATTGATTGTCTAAAGAACAGATGAAAGCCAGTTGAAGAGCAGAGCTCAGGGAACTCGTGATTGAGTTAGTTAGGAACCTCATTACTTTTGCAGTGTAGCACCAAAGGTCCTTTGGTTTGTGTTAAACTGAACCGTTCTGTCACTGATATCGTTGATGGATAATTTTTGTACTGTTTGAACTCTGTTTCTCGTTTTCTGTGTTGTGAATTGAGTTTTATTATATTGAATGCTGCGGTATGTATGTGTATACAATCAAATAAAAAGTATTATTATTATTATACCCCATTTTTAGTTTTAATGTGTGTGGTTTTTTTGGGGGGTTTTTTTGAGCGAGCTGAGTGAACAGTCCCGTGATGTTTTTTTTTTTATCATTGTTCTGCAATAAGGTGGATGTTTTGCATGCACTGTTTTTTAAAATATGCATTTGCATGAAAGTAATTGAAGTAATCAGGAGCTGACTACAATGGCAGAAAACAAATGGAAATGGATATCTCTTCCATTATATTTTAATTAATTATGAGAGCAAATGAAAATAAACTGTTACTGATTGTTCTTTGTGTATAAGTTTAATGCTGCTTTTGAGTAAAAACAAAAAAGGTTTGAGGTGTTGGGTTAAGTGACAATTACATTTCGTTGTAAATGTAATTTTTGCTGTAAATCTGTTGTTTGTACCTCTATTGTAAACAAATGTACAATACAACCAATTTAAGGGATTTTCATCCAGACATTTATCACCCCATCCATCATTCATCCTGTCATACTCGGTCGCCGTGATTTTGCCAAGACTTGATTCTGGATCAACATTGTCCAAAAATATAAACTTATCCCAGTCCTTACCCTTAAACCCACTCCTACCCAAAATGTATGCCTAAAATCAGAGGGAAATGATAGCTGATTAAGGGTGTAGAGGCACCTAACTATGATTATAAGCATTAAACCGATATCTCCAGAAAAGTTATTCCTTAATTCTGATTGGTTGATTGGAATGTTGTTCCAGGATCAACAAGGATGTTGATCCAGGAACATTTTGTACTTGGTGAAATCACGCTCATCGTCATATTCTAAGTTATGACCGTAAACATATTATATTTAATAGTTACAGTGAATAAATCAGCTATGGCACCACAACGTCAGTATTTATTTGATCTGTAATAATTCACCCTCACTAAAATATTTCCTTTTACCTTATATGGTGCAAGAGGTGCAGACCAGGTGAAAAGAGATTGGCTAACATGCACGTCAATCATTCTAGATCCACGCGCACGCGCGCTTGAGCCATGACAATTGTTGATAATCAACTGGAGTTATTTTTTTTCCTTTAGAGTAAAATTATTTTAAGCCAGGCCCTTTCCCCCAGGGGGGCCCTTGGACCATACCACAACGAACATAAGATACCGACTTGCATGAAGGGCTAATGGAAAACCCAAGGGATATGGTAAGAAAGAATTTATTTGAGCCCGCTTCCTTGATTTAGCGCAGTTAGCGGCTAGCAGTGTTAGCCGTCCTCTTTGTTTTGGTTGTCAGAAACAGAACCTGCTCGTCACACAAACTACACAATTTACCTTATTCAAACCGCTCGTAATACTTTCTATGGTATGTAACAGCTTATTCAAACTAGCTGTCGCGTTAAATGGTGCAAATACAACTGAACATGTATGTGTTTTGTGTAGGTGAAATATACCCGCAGGCCCATGTATGTGTAAATGTTATGTTATGGTTGTGTCTCAAAGCATAGCTAGTAGACAGTTTTTTTGGGAATCATAAACGCGTTAAGCACGTTTTTACGAAACATTCTGTCTATGCAGAAAGCCTGCTAGGTTTTGAGGCACAACAAATATGTATGTTTGTTTTATGATATGACCTAAAATTCACTTTATGATGTTTTATGGGTATATAAAATGTGTAGATTTATAGTAAAATTATATTTTAGCAGGTAGTAATGGAAATGGAATGCATTCAGATGAAGAAAAGGCTCTGAAATTCATTCTGGAATCAGGTCACAATGGTTTGGCCAATTCTGTGTCTGTTGCACCAGTCTTGTGCTTAAATAGTGAAAAATATCTTATTATGTAGAATTGGAAAATACAGCAGATGTCATATGGAAATATTAAATGAGATTCTTTGGCTTTGGCTGTCTCCTGTCTTGAAATGTGCTGTGGGGATATTGGGTGCTGATGATATTGACCCTTTTTACATGATATTTGCTTTTTGTGACCCATGAGAACCTTCAATTTTATTCATGTGATTCGGTCTGCTTCCTAATTCCCAGCTCATTAAATCGTTGATGAACTAATATAAAGATTATGGATATCACTGACTTTAATATTAATCAGGCTGAATTATGTCAAAGGTAATCATTTATTGAAGTATTAGCAGTATATAAGTGAGCTTTAATCCTTGTCTTTCTCTGCTTTTCCATTAATTAATTTTTTTTTTTCTTCTCTCTTTTTTTTTTCCTCCACATTTTTCACTCCTCTCCTCATTGTGTAGGCTGAGCACACTCCCCGCTCAGAGCGGAAGAGAAGAGATTCGTTCGGGATGTTTGACGGGTATGACAGCTGCAGTGAAGACAGCAGTAGCAGCTCCAGCTCAGAGGACAGTGAGGATGAAGTCCCCAGCATCCCCGCCAGCCTGCCAATCATCAAAAACAATGGCCAGGTGTACACCTATCCTGATGGAAAAGCAGGAATGGGTTAGTAATTTACATATATATATAATTTAGGGTCCAAATATTTTGATTACACAAATAATTGGTTTTGTTTGTCATTTAACTCTGGAAATAAACAGAAAGTTTTAAATTTTCAGGTCAAATTTGTGCTTATGGAAATCGTTCATTATTTATAATATAATTAGAATTTCTGATTTTTTTTTAATTGACTTCCTAACAAAAAAGTCTAACTCTATGGTTTGCATGTCATCTAGGATCTCAATAAATGTGGTTTTGACTCTCTTTGTTTACATTTTGTGATTAAAATCACAAGTGTTTAGAATCTGAGACTGTTTGATGTTAAAGATAACAAGGCATTAAAGCTTATGGCTATTATTGGAAGACAGGTTCACTACAATTAATGTGTTCACACATCAACCGAAACATGATTGATTTTGATTTTTAGAAAACCATATCCGTATTGAGTAATGAGAAATCAATATTGTTTATCCAGCATTAAGGTCCACACAGCTGATATGTTTACATGTTGTTGTTTAACCACATTGTGTGCACAAAATAGTCAAATATACAGTGCAACATGCAATTGGATAAATCCAAATTAAACGTCACTGTTTCAGGTGATTAGTTTAGCCCTCCAGAACGGATTTGTTCAATAATGTGAATATATGATCGATTTGCCTTCATGCAGCAACCTGTGAGATGTGTGGTATGGTTGGTGTACGAGATGCTTTCTACTCTAAAACAAAGAGATTCTGCAGTGTATCCTGCTCTAGAAGCTATTCCTCCAATTCTAAAAAGGCCAGCATACTGGCAAGACTTCAGGTAACTACTCATAGACTTAAAAAACACTCCTAATCAACACACTACCTGTATTGTTTACTGAATGTATTCTTCTTGTGTCCCATCAAGGGTAAACCACCTACGAAAAAGGCAAAAGTCTTACAGAAACAGCCATTAATGGCAAAGTTGGCAGCTTACGCACAGTATCAAGCAAATCAGCAGAACCAAGCAAAATCAAAATCAGGTGAATATCCAGGTTTAAAGTGTCATTATGTAATTGTTTTTTAATTGATTAATAATCTGTTACAGTCGCATATCTTAACCACAGCGTCATTTGTTCTTTTGCTCATATAGTGGTTACTGTTGAAGGCTTTGACTGGGGCCAGTACATTTGTAGCAATAATCTTGTTGGGGCACCAGTCAGCTGTTTCAAACATGTAAGTACAGGCAGAGATTGGCAGAACATTATATTTATTGTTTAATGTTTTGACTGTTTGTAACTTGATCACTGTTCAGGTGCCCATGGGTATGTGCTGGGGTGACATTGCAGATGGTGTGAGGGTGGAGGTCCTCAATTCTGACACAAACCTCTCTACAAAAGTTTACTGGGTAGCAGGAATTGTCAAACTGGCAGGTAATGTTGTAGTTTAACGACTGCCAAGGTTTTTTAAGTACAGTAACTGGAAAAGGCATGATACATGTTTGTATAATTTCTCAGGTTTTAAAGCTCTTCTGCGCTATGAGGGTTTTGATAATGACTCAAGCAAAGACTTCTGGTGTAATCTGTGTATCCCAGAGATCCACCCTGTTGGATGGTGTGCTTCTAGTGGAAAGCCACTGGTGCCTCCGAAATGTATGTAAAACATTATGCCATATTTATTTATGTAATAAGCTGATTTCTTTGCAGTTAAGGTAGTGTGAAGTTGCCACTGCAGAGTAGAAGTAATTATAATTTTTTTATAATATATTTTTAAAAAATATATGATTTGTTTTCATAGCCATCCATCATAAGTATTCTAACTGGAAAGCGTTTCTTGTGAAACGACTCACTGGAGCCAAAACACTTCCACCAGATTTCGCCACAAAGGTAAGATACTCTATCCCAGCAGTGATCATGAAACTGTACTTCAGTTGAGAGAAACCAGTGCAGCAAGATCTTCCTAATAAGACGATCACAAAATGTATGGGTGCCGGTTTTATTGTAACACAGGAAGCAGACATCAGTAATGATGATGATGATGAAGATGATGATAATAATAATTAAAGTTTGAGCACCAAATTAGCATAAGGGAATGACTTCTGAAAGATCATGTGACGCTGAAGGCTAGTAATTCCCAAAAAAAAAAGTTTTAAAATGAAGCAATATTCCACAATATTACTGTTTTTAATGTAATTCAAGCATAAGACGCTTCTTTCAAAACATTACAAATTTTTACAAACCCCAGACAAAGTTTACATCTATGAGTAAAAACATTTGTTTTAATGTTAACTTAAGGTGCAGGAGAACATGCAGTACCCATTTAAGAAACTGATGCGTGTGGAGGTTGTGGATAAGACCCATCTGTGTCGAACTCGCGTGGCCCTGGTGGAACAGGTGATTGGTGGACGTTTGCGCCTGGTGTACGAAGAGAGCCAGGACGGCACTGATGACTTCTGGTGTCACATGTACAGCCCACTTATCCACTCCGTTGGCTGGTCACGTAGCATTGGGCACCGTTTCAAGAGATCTGGTCAGTGTGAGAGTTTGAATAGTTTTCAGATTTTTTAAAAACTTGATGAAGCTAAATGTGTCTAATGTTGCCCTCTGCAGAGGTGTCAAAGAAAATGGAGGGTCAGATGGATGCTCCTTCACAGTTGTTTGTTAAGGTATGTTTAAAATTGCTTTTTTTTGTTAATTCAAATGTGTTTACAGTCACATTCATGTGTCATCTTTTGAACCCCTAGATTAGAGATGTGGATCAAAGTGGAGAATGGTTTAAAGATGGTATGAAGTTGGAGGCAATAGACCCTCTAAATCTCTCTGCTATATGTGTTGCTACTGTAAGAAAGGTAAAATTCCATTGTCATTTTTCTCTGGTAGACTCAAGCTTTGAGTTGGGCAAGAAACACATGGAAAGATTATTTTTTAACTTGAATTGATTATTTCTCTCAGGTGTTGGCAGACGGGTACCTAATGATCGGGATTGATGGTTCCGAGGCTGCTGATGGGTCAGACTGGTTCTGCTATCATTCAACCTCTCCCTCCATCTTCCCAGTCGGCTTCTGTGAAATCAACAGCATTGAGCTCACACCCCCAAGAGGTGCTTTTCCTCTCTCTTCTGCAGTGTGATCTGATCTGACTGCATCACTGAATGAATTTTGGCCGTTTTTTTCCTAATGAATCGGAAACTGCTCCACAGGGTACACCAAACTCCCTTTCAAATGGTTTGACTACCTCAGAGAAACGAGTTCTATTGCAGCCCCTGTGAAGCTCTTTAACAAAGTAAGTTTTCATGCATAGACTGTGAGGATTTATTTTTTGTCAAATTATGCATTGTTTAGTATTAAATTACACATTGGGATTAATGCATTAACTCATGTTCTCTCTTGTTCTTAGGAAGTACCGAATCACGGCTTCCGTGTAGGGATGAAGCTAGAGGCAGTGGACCTGATGGAGCCGCGTCTGGTGTGTGTCGCCACAGTGACCAGGATCGTCCACAGACTCCTGCGCATTCATTTCGATGGCTGGGAGGATGAGTACGATCAGTGGGTGGACTGTGAGTCTCCAGATCTCTACCCTGTAGGCTGGTGCCAACTGACTGGCTATCAGCTGCAGCCGCCTGCCACGCAGAGTGAGTAAACAGACCAGAACATTCTGAAGCTTCAAATAGTTTCTTAGCAACACTTTTTATTCTCCTACTAACTCTTCTGCAGTCTTCATAGTCTTCTTCTTCTTTTTTCTTGTTTTTAAATTAGTTTTACACACATTTTCTGCTCTCTGACCCTTCTGTTACTGACCTCCCTCTGTCACTGAACACTGAGTAAACTTTGGCCCATTATTTATTTATTTATTTTTTTTGAGTTGTGCAGTTACATAACATTTATAATTACTGCATAACCCCTTTAATGATTGGCTGCATAGAATAACAGCTTGTCCCTTTCATTCTCAGCCACAAGAGAAGCACCACCAAATGTCTCGAAACAGAAAAAGAAGACTGCACAGTATAAAGGACAAAAGAAAAGTGAGTGCAATCTTTTCAATCTGTCATCCTCTCTCTCTCCTCTCACCGAACACTGATTTTGGGTGCAAAATTGGTCCAGGAGCCGTTTCTTCTGGGTTTTCCTCAGCTTTGGGTCTGGTCTGGTTCTGCTTGATAGTCGGTAGCAGTTGTCACGATTCAGCGTCGTCAAGGATAATTACAGACAACTGTAGCCATCATCATTATACCCGGATGAGAGAGTGGCACACTCCCTCAGGGTGACAGAATCTGAGCAAATGTTTTGGTAGGGGTCAGATTTGCAGTCATCATGTTGGGTTCCACATTGTCTTTTCTCAGGGCTTCAGTTTCTGAACACAATCACCCTTCTGTCATGTAGAAATCAAATTAAGGTACAGATCTGTTGAGTTGAAATTTGAGCTCAGCCGGAGGAAGGCCCGCAGTGGAGCTCGGTAGCCTGGGTAACCTCAGTAACTTCGGTAACCTCAGTCTGGCTTGGTGTTTAGAGAGGAAGATTCCAGTTGGGAGGAGGCCGATCGGTTTGGGTGGGCCTCTGAGGAGGAGGAGCTTCTCGGGTGATGAAGAGCAGACTCCGCCCCATTACCTGTCCCACTTCTCTGGGTCCGGGCGACCTCCCACCTCAGGTGTAGAGCATGATCGCTCTCTCAACTCAGGTAACTCTATTCTCCATCACTCAGGGAGAGGGCGCCACAGAGCTCATTCCTGTAGAACTTTTCAGGCCGGCCGGCGTCATCAGGTGTCTGAGTAATTTGTGCCACATACACCATTAACAACAGCTGCATGATAAAGAAGGGTAGTTTTATGTTGAAGATTTGCTGAAGAATTGTCTTTGTGCTCAGTTTCATCCCACACATGACCCTTTCATTCACTTTCGGGTGGTGTGAATTCATAGTTTTTGGATCTTAAAGGAATAGGTCACCAAAAATACAATTCTGTCAATTCTGTCACTTGCCCTCATATTCTTTAAAATCGTCTGTTTGGCTTTGTTTGGAACACAAAAGGAGATAAACTTTTAAATCTATTAGTTTTTTTTTTTTTTCTTTTTTTCCATGTAACACAACAAAATGGTACTGGTGCCGTCAAGCCCCAAACACATTTATATGCATGTAGTGTCATGATTCAGTGAGGTTACAATTAAACTGCTATATAGGAAAAGAAGCACCAACAAACACATGTTAAAATGGTTATGGAATTCATACCAGATGTGTGCTACCACAAATTGCAGATCATCTGAATTGTAGTTGTGACATGTACTCATTCCAAACAAAAAGTTCAAATGAAAAATAAAATCTTCTATAATAATGTAGCTATCCACTCTTCAGCTGTAGGTTTCTCTGGCCATTTTCAAATAATTTGAAGCCATACGTGATGGCATGAGCGTGTTTAAATGACAACACTTTTATTTTTGATTGAGCTCTCCATTTCAATATTACAGGTAAGTTTATGAGCCTACAACAATATGTAAACCTTGCGTATCGCTGTCTGGTGGTGGTGGTTGTTCTTTTTTTGTTTTTTTTTTTTAAATATGCTGCAAAATGCTTCTGCTTTTGGTACCTAAGTTTGAAAACGTAAAAATGGAAAAGGTTGGTTTCTGTCGGTTATTGAATAGTCTTTAGTTGTGTAGTGTTACTTCTCCTTTCCACTCGCACTTCTTTATATCTTTATATTATTTCCATTTAGTTGTCCTCTCTTACCAGTGTGTATCATTTTATGTTCTTGTGTCTTGCTTTTGTTTTCCAGAGGCCTCACTGCAGTTGAAAGAAGAGACTCCTGAGATGGACGAGTTCACCTTCTCGCAGGGCATCTCAGACCAGGAGAGCAACGGCTCAGGCAGTTACTACATCAGACAGGAGCCCTGAGCAGCATCAGCCATCACAGAGCCTCACCTCACTGCCAACAGCACTGGAAAAATCCCACTCGGAGCGATGCACACGAGGCCTGGAAGAAGACACAGTGACTTCCCCTCACACCAGGTCTATTTTTTTTTTTTTTTTATATTTTTGTTCCTTTTCAGGTTTAAAAAGCTTGAAGAAAGGATTTCTCAGTCATTGATCCAAAAGAGAAAGGTGTGTATAAGAGGGGATTTTGTTTGAAATGAGGATACTGTTTTTGTTTTTTTGTTTTTGTCCTGAGTTTTTGTTAAAACGATTTGCCCGATGGACTTTTTCTCCTCAGTGTTCATTGTACTTGAAGTTTTCTTCACTTTTTTTTTTTTTGCTCTTTAATTCCCCTTTTGGTGAGGAAAAAAAAAAAGAAGAAAAGTTTTCGGGGGGTAAGATTTCAGTACCTTGTGTGTTTCTCGCGCTGTTTCATTTGTTCTGAATGGGTGTGCATTTGGTAAGAGTAGTAAAAATCTATATTGAGACAGTATATACATATATGTATGACATTCATATTAAACACACACACACACACACATATATAAATATTTAAACGTATAAATATAGTAGTGGAATGAGGGATGATGGTATTGAAATCAAACCTTACTGGTATGAAGAGTAGACTAATGGAAAACACTCACAATTTGCACTACAGGGATAAAAATGTTTTGGCCTGTAAAACGATAGTAAAAACCTGCAGCTTTATTGTATTATGTGATTAACAAACATAATTATAGAAGTGGGATGTGCTCAAGTCAAAGTGAATATTGTGATATGCAAAAAACACACACACAAAAAGTAATTTGACGCCGGTGTTTATGGTTTTAATTTGTTCTAAAGAGCCATTTTTATACGGCGGTCAGAGTATTTTGCGAGCCGTCGAATAAACCGTAAGCAACACTACCTTCCTGTCATCTTTGATGTTGACGGCACGGCAGAGGATTCTTCTGGTAGACTTTCTAGTAGTATTGCGAGTCTCTGAACAATACAGCGCCAGCTTGTTTACCAGCCTCTTTGTTCGCACATCAGCGAGGAATTGCATCACATCCCATGCTTCTTTTTTTTTTTTCTTAACTCACAGCATTCATTCCAGAAAACCATTTTTACTACCTCTAAAAGAAAAGGTGTTTTTTTTTTTTTGTAATACACAGGTTGAGGATTCATGTGGTTCCTCGGCCAAGCTAAGGTTGCAATAGGTAGTTTTCATGCTCCATTTGAAAGGGTGTATTCATTATATTTTATGCAAATGGAAACTATCTACACTTGGACACATGGCTTACTTCACTTTAAAAGTCTACACGTCATTTATATTTCTATCATAGCATGTTATCGACAGAGTTCTTGAAATGGAAAAGAAAGTTATGCAATAATAATGTCTGTTGTTTTATGTCTTACTCTGAAAACAAAAATCACACAGCTCATAAATATATAGGCTAGATACATTCTATAGACTTAATATTCAAAATATTCTTACAATATATTGCAAAACTGTGACAATTTTCTAAGAGCTAGACTTGAGCTTTCCCTCTTATAGATCATTCTGAGTGTAAATAACCTTTATAACATCCTATAGAATCAAGCGATATAGTGGTTTTATCTTAGTATAACTATAAGCTCTATTCAATACCAGTAAGGTTGTTGGTGAACTCTCAGGAAACGTATCTCATCGACTTCTGCTTTATTTGAAGGTTCGCGGCTATTGCTTCTAAAATCATCCAATTCTACTTTGTTTCCGATATTTGAAGCTCCTGACAAATGTGACCATGTCATTGTTTTCCTCTGGTTCATCTTTGCTTGCGTTCATCAAATGCTGAGTACACTTTGTAAAAGGTCACCCACATGTTAAATTATGTTTTTTTGTATAAAGATTCAATGTATTTCTCTTTTCTTGTAATTTTCCCCTTTCATTGGTTTTAGCAGATGTTTGTACCGAGTCATTATGAATCAGTTTATTTTTTTAGTCATTTTTGGGTTTCTTCAGTAGCATGTGTAGTTTTCCAAATGTAAGGCACTGTTGTGTATTTAATTTGTAAACGTTGAACTGGGACTTCATGGCTACGTTTTTACATCAGCATCAACATCGATTTTGTCATGTTCATACTTCTTCCTTAAATACTTATTCTTTATGCAAATTTTGCGTTATTTTCAATGTCTTTTTTTTTCTTTTTAATAAAACCCCATCCATAGCATCAGGATTTAGGTACACACTGGTTACGATCACACTTGTCAGCTAAATTTAATTATTATTTCTTAATATTGTTATTCTAATATGACCAAAATCTCAATCATTTGCAATTAAAGTATGACTGTTGAGGCTAATTTAGCTGCTACCCTCAAATGAATTTAAGCCCTAACGCACAACTTCACCTTTAAGTAAACACTCGTCAGCAGAATTGATGCCTTATATCCTCTGTTATGTTTTTTCTCTACACAAGTAAAGCTATTGAGTCAAACATAGAGAAGCAAAATACAAAAACAAAATATAAAGAAAAATATGTTGTCCAGTAGAGTGATTATCAGTGCATGCAGCAATGTGAGAATCTTATGAGGGCCAGTGTTGTTCTGGTCTCAATACTAACACGGGTTTTTGTGACGTTCCCTCTTGTCCTCAGTAATCACATCATGGTGCTATATATATATATATTTGATAATTCATTCATTAGGTCTATTAAAAGAAGAATTAAGTCTGTAATTATAAGTTGGAGAGCTGGTGATTATAACTTCAGATCTGTATTTTGGATACAAGTAGCCGAAATCATTTGTTATAACGATGGAAAAAATAAAGAACTAACATTGACCCTCATAGTACATAGAGGTGAGGGTGGTGGGTTTGTAACTTTTTTGATAGTCTGTATCTGGTCTTTGCTTTATTTCTGATGATGATGATGATGATGATAATGTGTGCTGTGATTATGGGGTTTGATAGCTTATATGTATATAGTTTAACTGTGGGGGGAAGCTTTTGTTGGTTGAATTTTATGTTAATTTGTTTACAAGCATTTCAAACTGTTTCCGCATGGCTGTGAAAATGTATCTGTTGAATTTGACAAAAAAAAAACAAATTTTTACACTGAATTAAAAATGATACTAAACGTTTACTGTTGTTTAAGTTGTTTTACCCTCTTGTTAAATTTTTTTTTTTACAAACAAAAATACAATACAAGATTAAATAAACAGCGTTTTATTTTCTTCAAGTAGACTATTTAGCAGTAGCGTTCACGCACAAGAAATACTACATAAACTGAATAACCTAATTTAAAAATAAAACACTACATAGTCTTCTCTGTATGAATTAAATATGCAGTGATTTTTACTACAGCTTCTAAAGTTTTTCAGTCGAGCAGTGATTTTCTTGTTTTCTGTAGTTGCTTGATTAAAATCAACGACATTGAGAGCAGAAGGCTTATTAGGACTGCTGTCACTTTAAGACCTAACGTACAGACCGAGTATAGTCTCACTAAAATGCTGTCAGTGAATAGTACAGGAGGGTATTGCTTTTGCTTTTTTGACATTTGTATCTTGTACAACACCATAAATACAGTAATAACAGATTAGCCATTTTTATTTAAAGCAGGTTTGGTTAAACTTACCAACTATAATGACGTGAGTATTTGATATGGAAATAAAACACTGTGCAAGATTTACAAGTAAACGTTTGCTTAAACATCCACTATTACCATGCGCTGTATAAAAAGCACTAAACAAGCACTTTAAATAAAACCTTTAATGAGAAGGTTTCTCAGCCAATCAACTCAGTCAAACGCTATCATTTCAGTGGTTAATGGGTCCCAAACCATAAACAGCTTACATTTACAAAATTAAAAGCCTGCAGTTTCTACATTTCATGTTATGAACTGATCACAACCAAGCATACCAAAAAAAAAAGGAAAAAGACAAATCAATGGATTGCTCTAAAAGTTGCTTCAAAACTCTATGGTTAAGACTACTCCTGAAGAGGCTCATCATACAGCGGGCCATCAATACTGCATCAATATTACTGCAAGCAAAGTAAGAGAATATACAGATATGTCTCGGATATCATTTAAGCTTTCTTTAAAAAAAATTATATTCTAGTCTGTACATTATACAGTAATGTTAAATCATATATTTCATCTTATATCAGTGATCTAGAGGTAAATCAAGTGAAAAGTTGATTCAGAAATCACAGAGGCAAAATAACACTGGTTTAAAATATACACAATGTGAAAGGGTTTCTAATTGTGTGCAAGTGTACTGAATGAGAGAACAAAGGAGCAGAGAGGCATGATGGGACGGACAATTGTAAAGGGGGTGAGGAAGTAAAGAAAAACAGATGAAAAGAAAGGGGTGAGAGGAAGAGGGGGAGGCACAAAGGAAGCTCAGAGGTTGCTGAAGAGCTCGTTTCTTTTGCTCCAGTCCATCTGTGGAGCTCTCTTGTTGGAGCGTTTCTGGTGAGCGCGTTCCTTGGCCTGCTGCAGCGACAGGTTCAGAGATAGTCCTGCATCATCACTCGAGGCCTTCGCTTTTGGTTTCTCCTGCAAACATTTTGTCATTAAAATTAACATTCTATGTTCACTCTGTATATGCTCTTGAGAACAGACACCAACCTCTGGTGCTGAGGTGCTGGCCGGAGCTGCAGAAGTGGAGGTGTTGGAGGAGGTGCTGGAGGTCGACAAACTCATAGCTACTTTAGGCTTTTCTTCCTGGGTTGCTTTTCCATTCACCTGCAAAACAAACAAGCATAGACATTAATATAAAAACAATTAAATAACAACAAAAATCTGCATTTCTTTCAGTTTCAGTCCCCGCTGACTTCCACTGTATTTCTGTACAATGCAAGCCAATGAAAAACCAAAATCTCTTTAGGAAGAATCAACATCAAGGGGGGAATAAATGATGACAAAATTGATTAGAATTTTCCATTTAAATGCAGTAACTAAAACAAACCCCTAGATGGACCTTGAGCTTACAGTTCACAGTTTGACTACGGGCCTGTCCTAACAGCCAAGCGCATGTGACAGGAAGTACACACACAAGACTGTCCCAGGTCTGATAAATGCCAAAGCTAAATCCACACTATCTCTAATTGCACTTCAGGGCATTATTTGAGGCTAAGTGTATCCCATGACACGTGCAGGAAATCGTGAGATACTGAGGGAAAGCACAAGCTGAATTAATCACATATTGCTTAAAATCTTGAAGTATAATGTTAAGTGTTTATTGGTGTACTTTGTAGAACGTTTGGAAGGACCTTTTTAAAGCACCGTAATGAAATAGTGTTGTCTGTTACACAGAAACTACTGAACAAACATTTCATTAAAAAAAAAAGAATTGAAAATCTAAACGTGTAATTTAAGTGGTGCAATTTAATAACTTCACTTGCATTTTTGCAACATTGTTTTGTAAGTGTGTCCCACTGGGTACGATATGTTCTACATTCACATGTGGTCATCATGAGTTCCGGGTTAATACAGGAAACAGGTTTAGGTTAAGGTTAGGTTTAGGTGTAGAGATATGGTAAAACATTTTTTTTAGATGAATATGTTGTTTCAGGGTTGACCTATGAACACATCTACCTCAGCAAAATCAAGACGTGCATTAAGGTCACAGCTTTCTGAGTCTGAAATTTTTCACACATTAAAAAACGTTTATACCACTTTTAGCCACTTGAAATTGGTCATACAAATTTGAATCTATCATAAAACATGTAAATTTGTCATTAAAAAGTTTGCATTTTTTGCATCCATAACAAGCATTTTGATAGGAAAAAACGCACATGAAAATTTGTGTGCAAGGACCTTTACAGAGTAGTGATTTTTTTTCCTCTCTTTTTGAAAAAACTGCAGTACTTAGCAGCCCTGAACTGAAATGAAGTGTGTTACAATATACTAGATCCTCGGTCCAGGTCTCCACGCCATGGTTTTTATACCATCACAAACAACTTTAGTCAGCAAGCATGAAGAACCTATGGTAAGATGAGATTTTTTTTTTTAAATAAGGCTCTTATGTTCACCATGTCTCAATCCACTTGATTAAAACAGCAATATTGTAAAATGTTCTTACAATGTAAACTTAATTTAAAATGAAGAATAACTGAGAATAACTAACATAAACCACATGATTCACAAATCTGAGAAGTAGTGATGGATTATCAGGACTCAAACTCTCTAAGAAAGAGCCAGGAATCCTTTATCAGAGCCAGAGGGGGAGGGTGAAAGAGCATCTGAAAAAACGCCGCCAGTACCAGATTTATAGTCTGATAAAGTTACAGATATTTGTGTAGTGTGAAGAAAAAGAGCAAACGACTCTTCCTGCACTCCCTTCAGATGTTTTATCTACCAGCAGATACTGAGAGCTTCCATTAAGTTGGTGATTATCTGCTCCAGGTTATCATTCTCTTAGAGCTAGTGTAATCCAGCAGGAGGAAAACTGACAGAGAAGAGCTGCTGGACAGGAACCAGGACACTGCAAAGAGGCCTGAAATCTGGTTATCAGACTCCACAGATTTACCTTCGTCCTAATGCTGCCTGTCTAATCCCATCACTGACGCTCAGACGCTACTACACTTTATCAACCAATCAAATGCCATCATGTACATTTAGCATGTGCCACAAAAACAAGGCACATCACACTGAAATGAACGTCTGCATGTGACGATAATTGGTCCACTTAAGTCTTGAACAGTGAGCAACATATCCGTTACTCACCTGTTCTTCTGCATCACGGCTGGAAACAGACTCTGGGAGAGGACCTGAGAACACAGAGGGACAAAGATCAATGCATTTTAACCGCTTTTATGATCAGCTATATTGCTCTCATAATTCAAATGCATTAAATTGAGAATCACATTTGTTTTGTTTCAATCATGATTCTTCAAACTCAGCAAATAACATCCTGTGACAAAATATTAATTGCCTGATTCTATTCAAAAGCGTTAATGAATAAACAGTTTGAATGGATGATTCAATGACTCATTAATAAATACTTTCACTTGATTCAGTGACAGTCACTTGTCTCCACATATTTGCAAAACAATGTTATTAACATTGGAATCAACAAACGTTATTTGAAGCAAGTCCAAAAACTTGACAGCGTGAACATGAGCCATAGCCCATAAAAGTTTTTAGACAAAACCTAATTGTTGTCATTTAGAAATAAGATTGTGTGGGTGTTTGAATTAAGAAATCACAGTCTTTTAATGATTTATCTTGAGCTTTGCTTTGTTGGAGATTCATGATTACAACCCTATTATTAACTATTATTAACTAAAATGCCACTGCCAAAAGGTTTAGAATCACAGCACAATGGCTAAACAGTGAGTTCCTTCCAAAGAAAAACAGGAAACAGGCAAAAAGTCTTTACAGAACTGAATGGGAATCGGGAAAGATGGCTGTTGTGGTTGAAATAATGAATAAAAGATGTGTGTGGGTGTAGCTCTTAACATCCATTCAGTGAGAAATGGAAAAAGTCCAATGGTCAGCTCATCGTAACATTGTAGTTTTGGCAATACGTTTTTCATAATCTTTTTTTCTTCACTTTTTATAATTTAATCTGTTGCTCTTTTACCTTTAAAAAAATGAAGTAACATGTATGTTATGCTACTTTGTGTCATAGTGGAGTGTCTGTCTGGCACATTAATAGTGGGAGTGACTGACTTCCTCCATTTCTCATACTGTTTCCATGGTCCTGATCACCAAGACAACATGCTGGCAGTGTGATGTTGATTTTGGCTAATTCTCTCATGTACAGACAGAGCCACCGCAGGCCTCGAGTTGATGTTTAACCAGCAGTCTGTTACTATCTGAGAGTGTGTGTAACATCGTGAAATGTTTGACAAAATTTACAAAGTTGTTCTTGATCAGCAAAACCACACTTACGGTCAAGGGTTAGAAGGACCGAGACCAACTCTGCAGATGAAAAGCACACTATAGCTGGTTAATTTGTTACGCTTGTACCTGTGAGATGACTTTCAGTTGGAAGGACATCACAGCTTCTGAAAAAGGCTTCTGTCTCAGGATCCACCACCAGCAGTCTGGTCTCATCTCCTCCTGCCTTGATGGCCGCCACCACCTCTGAATGCTGCATTGTGTGCACAGGAACGCCATTCACCTGCAGAAACAACAGACAAGAATCCATACGTTTCGAGGCAAAGATAGAAACTTAAATCGTGACGAGGAAGAGTTGAGGAAACATTGGTAGGAATGATATATCTGGATATTCAAATGAACAGTAGTATCCCTGGATCATTCAAAGCATGTGGCTTCAGCTGTCAGAGGTTCTGTAGCGATCTTTTCAGGGGACATTTAATTGAAAGCCAGTTTTATATATATATATATATGATATTGTAAAAACACAATTATATGAAAATCCAAGTTACAAATTAAAAAATATTGATCATTTTTTTTACCTAATGTGATTTATTGCTTTAAGGTAACTTAATGTTAATGTACTATAAATTAAATATAATTACATTACATTTACATTATATAAAATAACTTACTACAAACTAGGACAATAAAATACAATTAATTTTTTTTTTTATTGTTTTAAAGTAATGTCATTTCTCATTTTAATATAATTTGAATGTAAACATATATTTCTATTTAATTTAAACACAATTTCAAATAAAATTAAAAACTACTATAATATAAATTCTAACTTTCCTTGCAAATATTTTAATATATGTGCACAATTGTTTATTTATATTATTATTCCATGTGCACTGTTCACACCAATTCGGCTAAACTAACATTACAAAAGTGTAAACGAGTTTTTGTCTACACACAGTAATAATATAACATTCCAGCAGCACAGCAAATCTCCTTTCTCTGATGCTCTATTCATCTGAAGTACTAATGGGTCAATAGAAAGTCTAATCCCATGACCATGACTTCTCTGGTTCACAGAGAGGAGACACCTGGGAAAAGACTGAGGTTCTATTGGTCTATCCCATAATGCCAGAGGCTAAGGAATCTGCGTGGGAGATTCAGGGCAGGAGTGGGCTCTTAGGAATGCCAATCCCACTCTCCCATTCTGCAGGCAATTAAAACACAGCGGACAAACAACAGCCCCCTTATGTGTCCCTTAAACAGCCCTATTACACACACACACACACACACACACACACACACGACAAGAGGCCATGCTCACAGAACAGGGAAGCTAAAGGAAGAATTAATCCGAGTGAGTGTGAAACACACTGTTTGTGAACAGACCTAGCATAGCATGTTTTATTGTCATGCTCAGGTAAAACCACGGGACTCATGACATGCCTGACATTTAAATGTCTCAGCGCTCTGAAATCTGAGATGAAACGCAGGAAATGAGAGTGAAAATAAGAACAGGGATCCTGAGTGTGTGAAAACACTCAGTGCTTTGAAGCTGGGCAGCTGAATGAAACCAGCGCTCAAAGAAAAGGGTTTGGTGGCATTTTGAGGGAAATAAGACTTGAAAATGAAAAATCTTCTCAGTTAGACTGAAGAGGCCCGGATTTGTGCTCAGGGTAAACAACTGTGTCAACCAGTCATGCAACCAGTGAAAGGGCATGATTACTTTAAATGTGTGAAACACATGACCGCAGATTGAGTTACAAGTCAGCCAAAACCCATTTCACCATTACCCTGAGAACATTTACATACTTTCACTAAAGTCACACTTCACAAGCTTTGGGAGTGACAACCTTATTTAAATCCAAGAGTGACACATCTCAGATATGGTTTTATCATCAGTGACTAGCTGCTAATCTGCTATCTGTTCTGTACACAATACACTGAATTTAGCTGAATTTATCAGAAATGAATTCAGGTGAAAAACAGATTTCACTAAATATCAAAACTGTGTATAGATAAGGATTAAATTAAAATAATAATATGTCTTTTATTTATATCTGACCTCACTTTTATCATTCCTTTGACCTCATTTATACCAGGTATTAAATGGGACAGGGATGATTATTATTATATTTTATAAACCAGTGGCTTTTTCTCCCTATCAGTCTTTTTTGAACTTTCTTTGAGGTGTTTTGGACCTCTATCACACAGCCGTAGTAAGTGGATTGAGTCTGGCATTATATCAGTGGCTTGATAAAGATATGTGGCTCTGAGCTCTCCTCAGGCGTTCAGTAATCTCTCCCAGAGAGACAGTAATTACACAGGCCACTCCTTCACTGATAGATAATGAGATTAACACTCTGGAAACACAGTCCAAACCGCTCAGCCATTTATAGTTAACGCTCTGTGCAAATATAAAATATCATTCTGTCTCTAAAATGTGATCTTCAATTACTATGATGTCAGCTATAAACAGCCTACGCTTAGGCCAATTATTATTAACAATGTTTTTGAATGAATGATACCAATGGCAATATCTAGAAAGAAGCATTGGTGTTGGCTGATATAGTGTCACTATACACATAATGCAATGTATAACATACAGTATAGTAACTGTATGCAAAATTGTAGAAATTAACTGTAAAACTGATACAAACTATTTATGTGTAATTACCTGGGGGGAAAACTAAAAGCAAAAAAATGTTTACCATCTATTGAATAGGCTGTCAAGGAAAGTCAAGATTGGCCAAAAGTAATGTATATACTGTATATATATATATATATATATATATAATTATTATTATTATTATTATATGTATCCTACCATTACAATTTTTTATATTCAATTTTTTTTTATATTGTTAAAATATGGTTAATATTGTGATATTGTGAAATATTATTAAAATTTAAAATGCTAAGATGTAATTTATGTGGTGAAGGCAAAGCTGAATTTTCAGTTCAGTACATTATTAGCAATGTTAACAACAGTTCTGCTAGATTTCGTGGAAAGAGTGATTTCTTTTAGATTCTCTGATGAATAGAAAGTTTAAAAGAAGAGCATATATCTAACTTTTGATCAATTTTAATGCATTCTTCCTGAATAAAATGATTTAATTTCTTTCAAATAAAAATCTTACAGATGTTTAAGAAGAGGTCTTGTATTACAGTGATATATATCAAGTTATTTAGATATATATAAAGAGAGGTGCTATCTGAACTTCTGAATACAAAAGTTTATTACCACACATTCCTCAGGTACACATACAGTTGTTTAAATTACTGATTAAATATGGTGTATTGTACCTGCACTATTTTATCTTGTGGCCGAAGTCCAGATTTCTCTGCTGGGGAGTCCTCATCCACCGCCCTGATGTACTGGCCAGGTTTCGTCTTCTCTGTGTGCAGGTTAAAGCCATATCCAGTGGCACCCTTCTTCATGTGACAGAGACGTGGACGCAGCTCATTCTTTGATTCCTATAAACAAACAATAAACAAGGAAGGAAATTAAGAAAACAGCTGATACACTGATATACTCTAAACACACAAAGCAGACTGTATAAACATTTAAAGATATCAATTTATTGTCAGTTGTGATAAGATATAGCTCTCAAATGTATACTAAAGTTAAGTATTTCGAACAAAGCAACAATTCTAATTCCCTTCACTGCAACCACATCTTCCAAAAAATAAATAAATAAATATATATATATATATATAATATGGTTCAAATCAATCTAACCTTCATCACACACCAGAAAAATAAGGTATTACAAACTTGCATGAAACATTCATAATGTACAAACGAAAGAAGTTCCAAAGCAAAGCCACCCACCGCACACGATACACGTTAGCTGAACTAGTCACCTGCTTCCTGAAACCTTTAAGCTAACAATAATCTGAGCAACACTTTCTAAATAAAACCACAGAAATGTACAAAATCTACAAAGCAATCGATTAAAAGTTAGAAATAAGCTGTTTACCATTTCGAAGAGGACTCAGTACGTCAACATCCCGAGATTTAGCACTGAAAAAGTAGAAGTAACAAAACTGACCTGTCATCTGTGTACTTCCCTCTTTAGCAAACCAGTCTATAATATATGGCTGAAATTATACAAACAGATAAGAAACCAAACATCTACCTGCTGTGCACATGTACATATTGATCTACGGATGATCCATACATAAGCAGGCAAAGTATGAAAACAAAAAAGTTTATTAAGGAAATATACTGAAATGAGCACATAATATAGTTTTTTTGTAGTTTACAGTCCAGTGTTTTGTCTTATGTTCCCACAGTCCCAGAAATCATGCTCAAGTATCTCTTCATCAACAAAAAAGAAAAAATATTTATAATACAAATAATATTAATAGTATTAATAATAATAATAATAATCTACTACTGCTGCTGATTATTATTACATTATATTATATTATTAACAACAAAAAAATTGCATTAATTTAATTAATTTAGTACTGACCAGTTTTTTTATTTATTGATCCAAAACTCTGTGGCATGATGAAGAGGCCATACTTGTGTATTCCCACATCCCTATCAATAACACTCATGTAATACTAATAATAATATACAGAATTATTTTTAAATAGATGTAATTACATAAAAAAGATACACTGAAACAATTTAGGAGATTAATCGTGATTAATTTTAATATTTACATGAACCTGTGTTATGTTATTAAAAACTAGCTCAGAATGATTAAAGGTACCCCAATCAATAATACAGACCCACTGCAAAACAATTCACCACAAAGGTAAAGTGGTTCCAGGGTGCTCATGATACGCCAATACTGGCAATACCAGGACAGCAGTACAAAGCTGCAGTGTACAGGCTACATACTCCCCGGGAGGCCAGCTCTTCTGAGAAACTGGATAGCAGTGCGGAGTAAAGGGGTTAGGACTAGGGTCACTGAATGTGCTTGACACAATTAACAATACCCGCTCTTCAGAAAACACTAGCCGGAGGCTAACCACAGGTCACAGATACAGCTGACAATGGCAAAGATATCCTCATTACTGTCCCCCCCAAAAAACGTGCCTGACTGTAGCCAGTAATGAAAGGAAAAGAAGAACCCTTCTAAAAGGGGACTATGCAAAGGCAAGACCTATCTGAGCTCTGATTAGCATAGGCTTAGCCAGCAGAGGCCATATGTTAGGCTAAGAGTTTAATCCCTCCTGCTGAACACAAGCCTGTGACTGAAGAGCTCTGTTTGGGGATGGTTTGTGGACGGTGTGTGACAAAGTTGTTAAAGCAAGGCCTGGTAATCAGAACGATGAGCCATTACCAACTGTACCCTTGATCAAAACACTTAACCCCGGAGAGAGTGTTCCTGTCATAAGTTTACTGTAAGTCACTTTGGATAAAAGTGGCCACTAAAAGATGTACAAACCAAAATGTACACAATAATCAAAATGCTTTCAAAATGCAATCTATTTAAAGTAGAAGGTGCACATCCAAAATTCACTTAAGCAGGTGCTTACAAGAAATGTAAAAAGACTGGCACACTGTTATTTTTTTTTATTTTATATTAATTGCAACATTTTAACCTGATTAAGACCAATTGTGGCCAAAACATTGCAACCAATTATTTTTATCTGTCATACAATTATGACTTTGACTGTTCAAACAAACCAGGTTCATGACAACTTTTCTTCCTCTAAATTTATTGTTATGTGCATATAATAATGAACGATGTTATCATTGGCAGAATTATTCGTAGATGCAAAGAAATGCAAAAAGATGGACACACCGTTATTTTCGCTCACAAATATTTTTTTAAATAATTTAATTAATGAATTTTGATGCTTGTGGAAGAAACATTGCAATTTATTAAATTATATAAAAAAAATGTGTGTCTGTCTTCTATCTACAAATAATTAAATGTAGATGAAAAAAGTCTTGTCACAAACCTGGTTGATTTGAGCAGTCGTAGTCATATATGTTATGTTTCTGCTAACCACAGCATCTCTTGTAATGCTTTTCGTCTTTAGTGGGGGAGAGAAGCTACAGAATGGAATGGGCTTGAATTAAGCATGTTTGGCTCTAGATAAAAACAGAGTCACCATAAGATCATTTATTGCAACCTGAGGACTTTTGGTGCGGTGTGACATGTTGCTCACTTAAATGTCTTTCTTTGAGGTATCGCTCATTTTTCTAGCTCAAATCGTGCACATGGGTTAGCAAACCTGTTCTTGGCTTTAAGCACTGACCAAACTGGCAAGAGACTAACATTAGGTCTTATTTCACCCAGCAAAACTGTATCTTTCCTGCCAAAGTGCTGTAACCACTGACTATGTTTAACAGAAGGTTCCTGAGAGGACTGGACATACAGTCAGGAATATTATACAATGTTATCCACTCTCTGGGTGGGTCTTTTGTAAAACATGTGTGACAGTCACAATGTTTTTAAATGCCTCTAACACTATGCACACCGAAGATCACTCAGCATGTACTAAATGATACACCCCTGCTGTGAGCTGCTTGACAAAGCCATTAGACTGTTATCGCTGTATTGGTTCTTCTTGTTCCTTCATTACTAATTACATCTGGTAACTCTTCCATCCAAGGCCTCTCTTTTCGTAACTAAATTTGCATTGAGAAGTATTAACTGAGATAAAATAAAATGATAGGGAAATCATGCTGGATTGCAACCCAGTGAAAAGCAAAAGAACGCAGTGCATGAGGAGAGCTGATGGCTCTGGCATTTCAGTGTTTGGCCGTGTCGGGTGTGAGTAAGGGGAGAATTGTGGGAGTGTGGGAAAGGGTTCGGGTGTGGACTGCTATCTCTGAGAAGGGTTTGGCTGGGGCCCACACATTCTCAATGCAAAGATGACATCATCCGCTTTGATAAGATCACTGGAACACTGCAGTGTAAGATTATGAAAAAAACCTTATCAAATCCACGTAAAGAGAAGGACACCCAAATGATAGATAATGATCATAGACTGAGGTGAATGTCACAAACTGTCTCGAGAACACACCTGGGGGTCATATTTCAAAAGTATAAGTAAAAAGAAATTATATTTGGAAAAGGAATAAAGTTTATTTTTAGAAATGCAAATTCTCTGGCATTGTGACATATTTTGTTTTATGACAATAATTACTCTCATTATATAATTACAATAATATTCCCAAAACTTATACATATAAAAACATATACTTGTTGAATTGTATACTGATGTAAAAAAAACATTTTCCACAATGCAAACTCTTACTTTTGATTTCATATGTAAAATATTTTTAAAGGTGTCATGTACATGTTTTTGTTAAATAGCTTGTTAATCATATATGTTCTTTTTTGGTACAGAATGGTTTATCCTTTAAACGTAAAAAAAAAACATTCAAGCGTTTCGAAAGAGATACTTGATATAAACCTAATATAGATCTGTGTATGATTACTCATAAGAGCAGGGGTTGAAATTAAGGGGATCTGCTCTGTAACCAGTTTTACTAGCAGGGCAGGACAACCTCAGCAAAAACTGAAATGAGCTGAGAGGAAATAAGCCTATTCTTTATATGTCATTCAAGCTCACAACGGAACTAGTTTCAAACAATAAAATAGCATTAAACTATGGCATACCAACATAAATGTGATTGTTATGCATCAACTGCTACAGAGAGTTCCTTTTCGGAATTTACTCTTTTCGAGATAGTCTCCCTCTAGGCCTCCTTTTGCCTGTGGGTAATCAATATAGGAAGCTGAAGTCACCAGAGGGAATAATTTTCTCCTGCTAACAGTAGATATGGGGTAGAGTCATTTTAAGCTACAGTATCTGACAAAGACCTTCATTCATTATAAGTCGTCCTCAGAGTGTCCATGACATAATATGAACCTGTGGCACCTGTAACTATTGACAAAGAGATCAATCACTGATTACAGGAAAAAATTAAAATGTAGCAGTAACTTTTATAAGTATTATCAACTTGTGCATTCTAGATCACCTAAAGGTTTGTGCGAGGCATGCTGTGCATCATAACATCAGATTATTACGACATATGTGACAGTACGTCAACTCACCATGATATTTCCTTACATGTGTATTACCACAACGGGGACAGACTCACTCCACAGCCAAACAGCAAACGAAATTTATCATTTTTAAAATACGTACTCATTTTTGTGGAAAATAACACAGTAATTAATTTGAAATGAAGACGTATCTGAAAGCACATATGCTTTCAGATTACTAACTTTTATACAAAAAAAAAATATGTTGACAGTATCCTCATGTCATACCAAACGTCTTTCTCTCTTTTCTTCTGTGGAACAAAGAAAAAACTTTAACAGCTTTTGTATGCAATAGACTGTACAAGGTCAGCATGGTTCAAAATAGACTAGACCCCATGTGACTTAGAAGAAG
This sequence comes from Enteromius radiatus, assembly GCA_032357445.1. Lineage (NCBI taxonomy): Eukaryota > Metazoa > Chordata > Actinopteri > Cypriniformes > Cyprinidae > Enteromius > Enteromius radiatus. The sequence continues at coordinate 10,632,084 of JAUCMS010000019.1, read as the reverse complement.
AAGAAGAAGAAAAAAAAAAAGTGACAATTTTCTTTTGTGTTCTACTGAAAAAAGAAAGTAAAACAGGTTTGGAATGACTTGAGGGTGAGTAAAAGGAATGATGGAATTTTTGTTTTTTGGGAACTGTCAAATACCATTAACTCGAGTGTGGAAAGACCCTAACCTAACCCATCTCTAGCTCATGGCAGGCCTCAGTAAATCCTCCACCAGCCCTATAAAGATACTACAGATCGATGATACAAAGGTTAATGACTTTATAGCTCACTTTAGTAACTCATAATCTTGTCCTTGGTTTGCTCAACTCTTAAAGAACTGGGGTAGGGTTGGTGAAACATGAACTGATGACCGAAAACAATAATTATCCTAACCTGAGTTGTCCAAATAAACAAGCTTTATTTACATCATGTGGCATGCTGGCATATTGGTTCAAGCCAAAGCAACATTGATTGCATGAATGTGAAGATGAGCAGAGCTGGCAAAGGAGCCATAAATATATTTACAAGCCTGAGGCTTTGGATCAGAGATGTGCACTTGCAAAACTCCACAGCCAATAATTAACCTATAGAGATTTGAAAACTGCCAACCAGCAGCAAAATACTTGACTGGTAAGACCAGTGAGGTAAGGCCTGATATGATTGGTATAACTGCTCGTGTCATCTCAAAATGCAACAGACCACAGCAGGAAAAGCAGCGATCTTGTAACCAAGGAAGTGGTTAATTCAAATGTGTGAACATCCCTCCCTCTCTCGCAGAGTTACGCATTTAGCTTGAGCGTTTACTTTTGAAATGTTTAGTGGTGCAGGTCTAAAGAACGTGTGGCTGCCAAACAAACCCTGAGATGTTGTATTGTGTCTGCTGAAATGTATTGTTGTCAAAGATTAAATCATTTTTACTGAATAAAATGTAAACTTGTGCTTTTCCCATAAAAAAAGTCTGTTTGATTGATATTAGAGTGTAAGAAGTGGTTTCTAAGGTGGTTTCTATGAGGTTGCTAGGGTATTCAGATGGTTTTTGGTGTGTTACTATGCCACTGCTAGGATGTTGTGATGGTTAGCATATGTTCTGTCTATTGCATTCACCACCAGTTAAGGAAACATTCATATCCATAGCACAACTAAAAAAAATACACATTTAGAGTATTTTCAATAATCATTGAAAAACACATTTTGCTCAAATCCCTAACCCCAAGCAGAAAAAAGTGAGAAAATTAGCATATAATACACAGTTTTCACATGCATATGATATGAAATTTGTTGCAGCGCATATATAATACGCATTTTTAGTGTACATATGATACGCATCTCCCACATAACACTAATCTTACCCATCTTGTATCATATACATGCCAAAGTCCATTTCAGTGTTTTAGTAAAACATTGGCATTTTAACATTGGTGAAGTTAGGAAGTAGGCCACTTCCATCTTTTCATTGTCCACTTCAAATGAAGCTAACCTAAATAACAGATAAAACAATGAATGAACAGAACAGTTCCTTTGCGGCAAACACACAGAATGACAAGCACACAACCTAGTGATTGATATATCATCACATGCTGCTTATTATAAATAGAATCAAAGCAAACTATTGATGATTGTTCCAAAGAAACACGCCCTTTCTTTTCTTCCCAACACACCTGCATTTCTGAGAAATCCTGGCAAGGAACCGCAATCAAAGAATGATTTTCCACACTCAGACATTGATCAAATTTTTATAAATCATCTATTCTGCCTCTTTTCTATCATTTATTACCAAACACATTGCGATCAAGCTGTCTGGGTGTAATCCGCTCTGAAAACTCATCTCAGTAAGTAAACAGCATCCTGCAGGGCACTGCCATCAAGAACAAAGCTTAGTCTGGGTTTAACTGACAGCTGATCCAAGGATGTTCCCTCCAGCGGCATTTCATTTCTGAATGATCACAGAGAGAAAGGATGGGACACAGGAGGGTGAGAGGAAAATGACACAACAGAAGGGCCATTCATGGCTGACTGAGGGCTTCAAAAACACTTTGATAATTGCTGGAAAGAAATGTGATTACAATCCATATTGTTCCAGGGAATCTAAATAACTGTTATTGAGCAGAGGCCTCCTCTGGTCCGCCGAGGTTATGATGATTAAAGTTATTTCTAGCTCATGCCACATAAGGAACTGACAAACACTGGCCTGTATTTCATTATGTAAAAGAATAACTAGCATCAAAACTGCACACTTGACATTTGCTTTTGCTGTGCTGGCACTTTCAGATACTGATTTGCCTTTTATAGTTACTTGTAACTAGATTTTCTGAAGAAAATATAAGTGCGTGTGCAAAAACTACACTATTCGGGGGCCCCAAATATTTCTTAATAATTCATAAGCAACCATTCGTGTGACAGAGTTGCTTGTTTTATTAGGTTTGATCTTCTGTGACCTCTCCAAGCCCGAAGGCACATCAGAATCTGTTACATGGGATAAAAGATCTCAATCCTGCTCTGTGGGCTTCCTTCTCTCTAATCTCACTTATTCACCCAAACAAAGAGTAACTTTCCACAATAACCCCCTTTAACGCTCAAGGATCTCCAAGGCAGGGGATTGAATCTTTATTGGGGCCAGCTTAGTCTGTTGGCTTTTGTCCTCAACTTGAACAATTACAACTCAAGAAAACCATTAAGTAGGCTATATTTGGTGCAACTGGTCATTTTATTTACCATCAAATTAACATAGCTCTATTGAAATGTTGAAAATAGAATGACTTTGATGTTGAATTCAATGACACTGTCACTGACTGAACGAAAATTAAACGAATGTGGATAATTGGACATCTTTATAAAAGCGATCTGTCATAATTTTCTCATCCTCATGTTGGTCCAAAAGAATATGTATTTTTCATATTCCGCAGAATAAAAAGTCAAACAGGTTTAGAATGAGATGAGGGTGAGTAAATAATGACAGAATTGTAACTTTTGTCATATCGTATCTCTGTAATAACACAATAAAATATGTCTCCCATGAAAGAGAAGGTTGGCCACTGAAAGGCCTTCAGATTAACATCATAGGAATGAAGACAAAGCTTTTTATATTCTTATTGCACAACTGGTGCAAATCACTTGCAGACCTTGTACTGCATTACATAAAAATGTTGTATCACTTGAAAGCCATGGAAATGACCTATACACTCTGCATGGTTATGTAATCTAAAAACTTTACAGTTGTAAAGGATCAAAGAGCCTTTAGGACACTCAATATGATGTGTATCCGATCTATTAGAAGAATTTGTCCACTTCTTCCTTATAGCTTTTTTTTAGAAACCTATTATCAGTTATCATTTACTGGCAACTAACAATACGGTCTAGTAAGTAAAATTGTATTAGTCATTTACTGTGCATAAACAGTATTAGTGTTATTCCTTAAAGTTATCAGGCCTTCACTATCTATGATGTAATGGAAATTGGTTAATGCAGCTGATGAGGTAGCTCAAAAAGGTGGAAAACATCTAGACTGTCATCATGTCTGACAGGTCAGACTAGAAGCAATGTGAAAACCAGTGATACCTGTGACGTAACACAAAGAATATCTGATTTGAAACATGTAAATGTCCTCAAACTTTTCAGAAGAGCCGCACCTGTTCATTTCCCCACTAAACACTGTGTTGTTATGGGCATACAGTATATCCACAACAAGTGACCAGGTCATCAAACAATGTGCAGTGAAACAAATGCAGAAGTGACAAGTAAAAACGAGCTTTTCTGTGGACAACATGACCTCATGTGCTCTGCTTGTAATATAATATTAGTAGGCTACAATATTAGTATGATATTCAATTATTTTTGGCTGAATCTATTAAGGTATTCAAAATGTACACTTTAAAATGCAATTCAAACAAAAATGACTTGAATTGTGGGGTTTAATGTCAGACTTTCCAGCCAGAGATTTAAAAATAATAATAAAAGGGGCAAAACTCCTGAAAATGATTACTTTCTTTGAACTCAAGTGTATTTAAAACCCAATTAAAATTCAGTGGTTTTGAGTTACTAAATCAGAATATAGGCCTGTGGAAAAGATATTAGGTATACAAACATTTTGTTTTCAAAAATGTATGATTGTATGCAAATAAAAAAAAAAATATCATCATGTATTTTAAACTAGGTTTTTAAAAGAGATTTCACATTTTTAATCATCTTGAACATCCTTATTTGAAATTAACATACATATACACATATTTATGTATGAATATTATGAATTATATTGTACAATGACACCTGTCAATGTTGACGCACGTGGAGGTAACTCAAGTTGTTCGCAGCTTAAAATGCAAAATAACTTTTTAAGTGATGGATATTTGCTCATAAAAGCTGTTGAACTCACCTTGGAGCTCACGCTCAGTCTGTCCATGCGTATGTCCCCATTTGTCTCCGGGTCGGGGGTGGACTCCCTTGGTGTCCCGTTCTTCATCTCCTCTTCATGGTCTGATTCAGCAGCACTGCTCGGTATCAGTATCCCATCAGTCACATACTCTTTCTTGCACTTCATGTTGTGCTTCTGCAGCAGATTTGCGGTTTCTGCGTCCACCACGATGAGCTCTAGCTTGCCCGTGATGCCTCGTATGCGGGACACCACCTGTTGATGCTTCTCGTCCTCCACGTTCTCCCCGTTAACGAACGCCAGTTTGTCCCCGGCCATCAGACCCGCCTCGGCGGCAGGAGAGTCGTCTTCCACATGCCGGATGAACTGACCTGCCTTGTTCTTTTCGCCGTGGAGATGAAAGCCGTAGCCGTTGCCTCCTTTTTCTAAGACGCACAGCTTTGGCCTGAGCTCGCTGGACATTTTAAAACTTTAAGACTTACACAAAGCAGCAGTTCGGATAAAACTAAAAGTTAGAGGCAAAAACGAAAAGTAGTTACGTGAAGAGAAAAGACCGCGCCACCCACTCTTCGTCTTCCCCGTGTTGCGAAACTGTAAGTCAATCGCAGTTTTCTTTGAAGTGTAGACAGTCAGCGCTTCACGGACCCGCCTCCTTTTGTTACTCTCACTGATTGGAACTTTCACTTGTCAATCAAAAGCACGTCACGCGAGTTCTCTGGCACAATTTCATAGGGACTATGAGTTTCAGTCTTTAGATCCTGTTGTTGACACTGCTGTTGGTCGAGTTTGCTTTTCTTCTTCCGCTGTTAAACACAATAATCCACAGGTTCGGTCTTTAGACCTCCTATTATAGCTTTCTAGGGAAAGTGTTGATGGCTGAAAATTTGGAAATTAGCCTACCTCATGAATACTTAATAACAAAAAAGTGAGAGATATTTCTTTCAAACTCATTTATGTTAACCAAATAACTATTTCCTTGTAAGCAGTTTTAACTGTGATAATGACTTGCTTTGTTTTGGAGTTGTCCTCATTCAAACAGTTTTTGGTTAGATTTCTGCTTGTTTAGAGATCATATTATGCTCAGTTTTTAACTTTTTATTTGTATTTTATGATATGTCATACCATAAGGAATAATATTTCATGAATTTGTTACTTTTGCTGGCAAAGTTTATTATATAAATGTAAGTATGTGATTATAAACCATTAGGCTATATTTAATTTTCTAAATCAGAAATTAAACAATCGCTAGAATCTATTTATAATATGATAATCAAGAAAGTTGTTAACTGTAATAATAAACATTAACGTAAACATTTCCATGTTTTTATTGAAATGTTTTTTTTTCCCTATTTTTAATTCCTGCATTTTACACTGTTTGTACATTAAATAGGGCCACATTGTTATAAACAACAATTATTCTGTTCTAGAAGTCCTAAACTGTTTCTCTATATCCATAAGAGTTCAGCGATCAGTTCAGGACTGAATCAGGACATAGCTGGAATTTCGTGGCATGCTTTTCTGCATTCCAATGGAGAATAAAATGGTAACATTTTGCCATATAATTTCCTAATACACCTCTTTTCTCCTCACACTATAATCAAATCTTGTTACTGCGACAGCCTTTTGCTTTCTTCCATGCAATAAAAGAAAGATAAGGATTTGCTAATTTATTTGCAGAGATTATCTGCCTGTCGACATACCTGAGCAAAGTTATGACAATCACACCCTAAATATTGTTACTGTTTAATCACAAATGGGATACCCTCCTTAAAAGCGTCAAACTCAAATACACTGAAAGTTCAAAGGGCATCTCTGTAGCACTGTCTGATCATTTGCTTTTTAAATTCTTGGGTGAACAGCAAGAGACTCAGTAACAAAATCATACTCTTGTGTTTGGCTGAATTCACTTCACTAGTTAATAGCTCAAAATTGGTCAAGCAAGGAAGGACATGCATGTTTGTGCAATAAGGCAAGATTGCTTAATTTGAGAAATTTGATTTATCTTTAATGTTACAAATTCTCCCTTAATCATAAACCACATTTCTTAATTCATTTTGATGAAATATTTTACTCTGTATATATCTATTTATCTATGTGTGTCATTATTTCTATTATTATCTAATTATTTTTAATATTATTGTATATTTTTACCATTTTTATATTTTAACTGTCCATATGTTGTTGTTGCTTCTAATGTTCTTCTAATTGTTTATTACTGTTTATTATTGGGATACTATATTTTGTTCTTTCATTAAAAAAAAAAAGATGATGTACATTATCAGATGAAATCTATATTAGCATCATACTATTCCTCATATAAATACATCAAGAAGAAAATCAGCTTACCACTCAGACCGCATCTTTTATCGCAATGACTGAGGGTGCTATAGTGCATAAGGTGGCAGGTGATGAATTTTATGACACAGAAACACGTTGTGACAGAGCAGCCAGTTGCAACACATGCTCACACAGTAGTAACTGCTCATAAACAGGTTACCGCAGCAAGTGATACAAACTGGGCACACTGTGAGAGATTTGCGGCCCTAACTGTTAGCCATCAATCCATATGTAGTGGTGTTTTCTGCCATCTAGTGTCTCATTAGAGAACTGCAACATAATCAAGGAAAGGACGTGACATGTGGCCAGGTATGGTCTCCCACACTATGAATTTGTGCTCTGCGTTTAACCATCCAAGTGCACACACACACACACAGCAGTGAGAAGTGAACACACACCCAGAGCCAAGAGACCCTCGAGCAAAGCACTGATCGGGGCTGCCGGCCGGGGCTCTGGGTGTGTGTTCACTTCTCACTGCTGTGTGTGTGTGTATGCGCAATTGGATGGTAAGCTGTATTGAAGGTGGAGAGAGTGCTGGATATTCATTCCCCCCACCCACAATCCCTGCCGGACCTGGGACTTGACCCCACAACCTTTGAGTTACAGGTCAGATTTTCTATCCATTAGGACACGATCAAACCAATAATCCGATCACTCAATATAGCAAAGCTGGTGTATATGTCAGTATAAGACATTTATAATATTAGTATCAATTTTTCAAAATTAAGATGAGCTTTTCAGTGATGCATGACTTAAAAGATACAACTATCTGAAAATCTGGAATCTAAGGGTGCAAAAAATCAAAATACTGAGAAAATCACCTTTAAAGTTGTTGATAATTTTGACCGATACAATGCTTATTTGGGCTATTGCTACAAATATACCCCAGTGATTGTATTTAACACTGGTTTTATGGTCCAGGATCACATTTACAAACACACAATTAGTTCTAACCAGACCCACGTGGAATTTGTGGATTCATTTGATGTGCTTTCTGTGCTACTTTTTTGGTGGGTGAAAGCGTAAATTAGTCAAAGTATATTAAATAAGTGAGAATCACAGGATATGTACAGACATCATGTATTTTGCAGTAATCTAAGGTTGTAGATTATGTGTTAGCATGGTTATAACAATCAAATTTTTAATGCTGCCAAGTCTGTTAAAACTACTCCACAGACTTTTATAAAAAGAAATAAAATAAATTTAAGCTTTAATTGATGGTTGGTGTATGCTTTAATTCACTGTGCCAGTATTAGTTTTGCATTTTCTAAAGTTAATGATAGTCATACACAATGCTTTCAATATTTCTTTGAGTGCGTATTATTAACAAGGTCCAGTAATTTTTTTTGCTTTGTGTTATTGCTATTGTCCTTTTGTCCACGTTTTATGTTGCCCAACCATGCATGACATCATTTAGGTGTAATGTGAGTTAATGTTCCAGAAAACTAGTTAACGAATGCAAATCTTCTCATTAGCAAAGCAGAGTTCGATTTCACTGCACAGAACAAGAAGCCTGTTTGGTCCTCTGTTCAACTTCTCTTTTACTGCAGACACTTTGCAGTCCGTGTGAGTCCAAGATAGCAACAGTCAGTCTTGATTAGTTAAAGCCAAGCTTGGTTCCAGATGTGTGAGAACGCATCAATGACTTCCAATCACCACTGAATATCAGAATTTACTATCTGAGAGGACGGCTGTGTGTGGTTCTTGTACTGAGTGTGGAGGCATTGCTGTGCGTGTGGGGAGTCGTGGCCGTCCAGCCAATCCTGGTAGAGGAGCTGGACCTCTGGGTTGGTGTCAGGCAGACGGACAGGTAAGCTGCTATAGTGCTCTTCCATTTGCTGGACCAATGTTCGGTCAGGACGAGCTCCATCTCCCTCAGCTTGTCCTCGTCCACTTAAACAGCCTGGAAGTCAAACAGAAGGAGGGATGAGGAAAGAAACTGTACTTTTACGGTCAAAGATTTTTGTTTTAACACCAACAATGCCTATACTTTAATGGCAACATTCACCGTATCATTTCAATACATTTGCAATAATTGGAAAACCATTCAAAATCTTACGGTCCAAAAAAGTAGTGCATACCTCCAGGACAGGAAAGCACCTCCACTAGCTGGTAGGGCACTTTGCCTTTCCTCATTCTGTGCACTAACGTCTGAATGTTCCGGAAGCCATAAACTGCAGCAAACTGCAGCAGGATCTCTCCATCACGCTCTAGCGTCACCTCCTGGAAGTCTCGATTCCTAGCAGAAAAAAAGACAGGCGTTTATATAATCAATTAAGGACAATATTAGGATTATTATTTAGCATTAATTGATTATTACAGATTGCCCCATACAGATGATCCATTTACACTGACTTGTTTGTTTCTCACCTGAGTGTCTTGTACACAATCTCTTGGACGTCTAGACCAAACAGCTCTTTGGCTGAATGTTTCAAAATGTGCTCCAGGAAGCCTTCGGATCCACGACCTTCATGCCTTGTCAGACCTGGGTCACTGGTCTCACCAAATCTTAAACAAACACGCACATATCACGATTGCTTGCCTCTTATTTTCTCAGACTCAGATTGCCTTCTCTTTAATAGGATAAATGTAAAGACCTATGGAATTGTTTATTCTAATTCCAATATAATGGTGTTCATTTAACTTACACAAGATCCAAAGGAGCAGAGTCCACTTCCTCTACAGTAACTTTGCTTTGTTCCATTAATTGGAGAATCTCTCCTAAACAAAAACAGCCATTCAGTGTCATTTCAGGAGTACAAAGTTCACAAAAACATTTAACTTGCGCAACCTGTAGTAACATTCAATAGACTTGATGCAGATCAAGGTAAGTATTATATAAATCTAATATGGCCTAAACCTGCTGATAGTTAATAATTGATCTGAAATAGGTAAGAGGAGAAGTAACTCAGTATCTCATACCTGACGTAAGCACACAGTCGACATCTCTGGTCTCTAGGATGCTGTTGTAGAATTCCTCTCTCACAGCTTCAAGCTTCTTATCAAAGCAAGGAGCCACCACCACATGGTAAATCTGATCTGGGGTCAGCTTCTACGAAGACAACACACATTCAGTGCCTCATTCTGTCACGATTAATAAAAAACTGAGCGGTAAGCCTAAGACATCTCTCACCTGTTGTCTGGCAAAAAAGTCTTTGACCAAGGAGCCCATGATCTGTTGAGGTGATCTGGCGGTGCAAATGTGTGGTGTGACCAGGCTACCAAGAACACGCTCTGCATAGCGAATCCAACCTTCACAAAAATACACACAATTAAACCCTGTGCTCACAAAGCATGATAATGATAAAGATATAGTTCTTAAAATTGTTCTCAATGTTAAAAAATAGCAGCCTCCACACCACAACTATAACGAATATATTATATAAGAAACAATATCATTGGAAGCGTTTTCAAAACGTTTTTTTTTTCCCACCTGATTGAAAAACCAAATTGAAAAACGTCAACCAATCAGAATCAATCCTGCTATCACGCGCTTGAGAATTTAAAGTGGCAGTAGCACTTGAGCTTATATTGTTATATCGTTCGCTGGTATGGACGTAAATATTGTTAGCGTTATCTTTATAGCTATCATGCTTGATGTGAACGGGCCTTAGCCCTGGGTTGTGTCACGAAAAGTCTCACTTAACTAAACATACTGTAAGTCACATTGAATAAACACATCAGCTTAGTGAGGTACTAATTATTATCCATGATTACAATGAAATAATGGCCACTGAGAGTGAGGAAGCAAGTTGTTAAAAGTGCAGGAAGGGTGTGTAAGGCTCATCTATCTCACAGCTGCAGGATGCTATGGCTATCTAAAACAGTCCCACCCATTCACACACAAGCCACATTTACACATTGCACCACATTTGGCTCTTATCTACATTTGGAGACAAAATGTTTGAGAAACACATAAAGGCTTGGGGTTCACACAAAGGTGCTTATTTGGGTTGCAAGACGATGTGAGTTGGCAACCACTTCACCTATCATTTTCAGAAATGTTTGCAAAGATGATAAAAATAACGACCTAATTAAAATCTTAAGACTTTTCTCGCATTCAAAGCTGAAAGCATAATTATATTGGCTAATAGATTTTATAAAAATGCAATGTGTGTAAATGCTCTTAGGTGGTATCAGGTTGGCCTTACCAGGACATGAGGACGTGAACATGGGCATGGCATTAGAATCATGATGTTTACGACGGTAACGCTGAACAAATTCTCTCTGGCTTTCCAAAATGCTAAAGCTTGCAGCTACTGTAGTGTCAAAGACGTAATGAACCCCTGAGGAGATAGATGAAAGAGGCCTTTAAAACAGCATGAAAAAAACTTGCATAACGTCATTAGCTAAAACTACTAAAAACATTCCTGTTAACTGAAACACATGTAAGCATCTAGCTGAAGCTTAAAATACTAAAATAACTAGATGTAATTTATTTATTTTTTTTTTTTACATACATTCTATGAATATTTCACTAAAATGTAAATATTATAATTATAATAATAAAATGAAAGCTAATACGAAATGATAAAAACTATATTAGTACATAAAAGTTACTGGAATAATACTGATGTGTACAAATATTTTGGAAAGTTATTAGCTTGGTTAGATTGCACATGGAAAATGTTTACTATGAACATTTTAATATTTTAATTAAAGACGTTGGCACAGTGACAGTGACTTCAAGGCAACTGAAAATGTGGCGTCCAGACGTACCCACACTCTTTAAGAAGCCACAGAGTTTTTTTGCAGCTGCTGGAACATCCAGCTGAAATTTAATAGCAAAAAATGGCAGCGACTGGGGACACACAGACACCACTAGAATTTTGTGCTTCGAAGTGTCACATTTCTGCCAAAGACACAAAAATAACAATATGAGATACATCCACACACCCACTTTACAAAGCGTCTATTTCTGGCTTACACTACAGTACCTTATTGAGGGCGAGTACGTGGTTGATCTCATCCAGATTTTGCTGAGAGATTCTCTGGCCTTCGTCTTCTGATACACAGCCGTCACAGGACAGACATGCGCTCAACAATACCTGCTGAACTGAGGTAGACTCTTTCATCTGAGAAAAAGCATGTATCAGATTATCAACATCCACACGTCCAAAACGAATGTGTTCATTTAACCTCCCCCAGACCAAACACAAACAAAACAACAGATGCAAACCAGAGCTTATCAGATGAGTGTGTCTAACACATCATGAATAAAAAATTAGAAATACCTCTCCAGTGGCAACACCTTTCTCCTGCAGTGAGTTTATGCCTTCATCACTCTGTTTCTTGTTGCACTTTGAGGTGGAATTGAGGGGAAAATAAACAGTGATTAGTGCCTAGATAAATCATGAGAACATTTTGGTTGCACAAATATTATTGCATTTAGGTAAGACATCATAAATGGATTTATTACCTGTTTAGTGCAATTCTCACACTTTTCTTTTTTCCGTGCAATACTGACTTCAGACATTGTATGAAGAGCTCCTGAAATGTTCAGTGCCCTGTGAAAAGATAATAAAACAGTCTCTTTTACTGTATTTATAGAGCATTCTGGATGTCATATGACACCAGAAACACATTTTTAACCTAAAGAGAGGGATTAGAATTAAAATAGAGCTGCATAAAGACCATTATTAACCTTAAACATTCACCCAAGCTCCAATTAAAGGAAAATGTGATAATTCTAGGTTCCCATGATATGCTCTATTCAGTTTCACCTGATTACTGTTTTGAGGATTCTCATGCTTTTGTATATAATCACAGGATAAGCGGTTGGATTACATTCATTTTCTCATCATGTGATACGAGAAATAACATCATCAAAATCTCTGAGGACTTCGGCTTCCTTAGATATACCCCAGTGACATTTACGTACCCACCTGTCCCATAACCTAACAGTATCGAATGTCTGAGTGCTAAAATAAAGCATAAACTACAACAAAACACAAATTAAGCCACCCAACTCACATAAAAATCACATGAAGCCCTTATTGTTCCGGGGGAAACCCAGGAGACGAAGCAGCAGTAGGTCTTCAAAGCAAGGAACTTCTAATGACACTTGAAAGTGCGAGATGGTCATCAAAAAACAGCGCACTGCGGTCATACAACACTGTTGTTCATCCACTCATCCGTTTCACAACTCTGACTAATCCGTATGGGACACATTCGCGGTAGAAGGATCTCGGCTCGATTTGACTCCGGTGTATCCGACTCCATTGTCCTTTGAGGTGTCCGATTCGTGAAAGAACCGTCATTTTGTGTCGGATCTTTTTAATGAAAAAGTTGAACCATTGAGCCGTTCTCGAGTTGCTGATTCACTGAATCAAGCATCTTTATTTTCAGACATAAAAGTTCGTAAAGATTTAACAACCGAAAAGTCTTTTCCGTGATTAAACGATAGACATAATAAATTAATCAAATAATGCAATTTTTTTAGTACTGTATAGTATAGATTTATGTTCTAAATTACTTTGTTTATACGAGTCAAATCATGGCTGCAACAAAATGAAATGGGACATAATACATTTACAATAATAATCTCTCCACAGTTAACAGAATTTAATAGAGAAATGTACCTACAGTACGTAATATAACACACCGGAATGTCAGGAGGGACTGCGTGATGGCATCGAATACGTCATGGCGTAAAGGAACCTCTGAATTGTTCATTCGCTTCATAGAACCGAACAGTTTGAACGAATCGATTCGGGAGAATGACTCCTTGTCTGGATTGACACGCATGCGTGAATCAGCAGCAATGCTTGACTTACTGTAAAGAATCGTACATTTGGGATAGTTATGCCATATATGATATTTTAATAAGGCCATTGCATCAATTACTAAAACGCTTTGGAATTACAGACATTTCGATTCAGCATAACTGCTAGTGCAGTCTTCAAATAATCACGAACTTACTATTCATACAGATGCGTCAGATTATTCACGACTCAAGATCATTTTAAACTTTAAAATGAGTTAGCAGTCGAGGCATTATAATTCAAAGGTCGGGCTCCTTTAATACATGCTGCCCAATCAGAACAGAAATCGCTGAGCGGAAATCAACGTCATTCGAAGGCGGGTTTACGTGTGTTGCATGATCTACACACATTTTATTTCCTTAATTTGTTTAGCTCCAGTTTCTACTGCAAATTTCCAACATTTAGATTTGAAATATTTTGAAAATAATTATATTTAATTGTTTAAAAGAGGAACGCGACTTATTAAGGTAAGTTAGATGCCAGATGCGTTTACATGCTGTCAGTTTATCTGTGATCACATTAATGAGGGTGTTGTCCTTATGCTTTTTCAAAAGTATATGAAACTGTTCAGGTTTATTATGATTATATATACCATGCTATTCATAAACAACTTTGTGCAGTAAGGTGCGATTTCCTTTGTACAAAGCTACTGCCAGTATTCTGGCATGTTATGATGAATACAGTGATGCTAAACACATCACTTGAAATCACCAACTAGATCTTTTAGGCGTGTTTTTGTGTTCTAAAACATTTGAAATGTATTTTACAGATGGGGTATATGGTCGTAGAGAAACACACGTCTGATCTTCTCCATTTGAAGAGGTCTCCTGGGATTAGATCATGGTCCCTCCTTGTTGGTATGAGATCATTTATAAAGAGGGAATTTGGTGACTAGAACAGAGTAGTCTAACATGTGCCACATACAATATCTTTTAATGTCCTCCTACTTCCTCATTTTACAGGAATTGCTTCAGTTGGACTAGCAGCAGCCTATTACAGCGCTGGTGAGAAATGTTTCCTGAATGTCTAATAACCCTAATTACAATAAAAGGAAGTATTTTTGTGATCTGTGTTGCTCTGCTTTGTTGTAGACAGCATATTATGGAAGATGTTCTATGTGACTGGCTGCTTTTTTGTGGCTCTACAGAATATGGAGGAATGGGAGGTGGGAGACATTTTACACACCTTACATCCGTAGTGGATGTACTCAGCTGTTCTAACTGTATGTTTTGCTTTGTGTTTAGGAGGCAGTATTTGATAAATCTAAGAATGAGATAGAATTAAAGACGTTTAGTCTCTATACCATGATATTGACTATGTGGAGAAGAGGACATGAGAGAGGTGAGTTTTGTGTTATATATTACTATTTGTTTTGCATTGTATAACTGCTGAAATAAAATGTTTTCTCTGGCTCAGTGGTGTTAGATCTGAGGCACCTGCGGGATGTGAGTGTTCAGGAGGAGAGGGTGAGGTATTTGGGGAAGGGTTACCTGGTAGTGCTGCGTCTAGCAACAGGCTTCTCTCACCCTCTTTCACAAAGTGCCACGCTGGGCTCACGCAGGTACTTAAATAGAATATATTTGCAGTCCTGTAATTTTGTGTAAAAAAAAAAAAAAGGTTTTTGTTTAAACAATATATAATTTTGTATATATAATATATATACTTATATATAAATACACACACATACAGTATATATTTTTTAAAATGTTTATATGTATTGACATGCATGCATTTCTATTCATATAATTTCTATTATATAAATATGTAATATAAAAAAATCTTAAATACATGCATGCGTATTTATACATATATATACACACACAGAATAAATACACACAGTACCACACGTGTGGATGCGATTAATCATTTGACTGCACTGAATTTTATATAGATCCATAGATAAATATATTGTTTTAATCATATATATATATATATATATATATATAGTGTAAACCATTAAAATGTTTTTGGGTTATGTAAGATTAAATTTACATTTATAATAATAAAACAATTTCTATTTTAAATAAATGCTGTTCTTTTTAATTATTCTATTCAAAGAATCCTGAAAAAAAGGTTCATATAAATATTAAACAGCAAAGACATTTCTCAGTATTGATAATAAGAACCATTATTAATAACTGATCTCTAAATCAGTATATTAAAATGATTTCTGAAGGATCATGTGACACTGAAGCCTGGAGTAAAGGCTGCTGAATAAATAACCATTTAAAAATATATTAAAATAGTTTTTTACATTGTAACAGTAAATAGCAATATAACAATCATAAATATAATAAATTAAGCACTTTTCAGGGTGCTCAAAGAAGCAATCTAATAATTTAATCACATCAAAAACATTTTTTGCAATGTGACATTATTTGCTTGACCATATTATTACCATTTCTCTTACATTCAGTGATGTGGAGGCACTTGCTGCACTGCTGAAGCGCTTCTTGGGTCTTGAAGAATTACAGAGACGTTTGGCTGAAGATGAATATCCTGATGATGACGACGGCATTGAAGATCTGGGATTGGGTGATAGCAGTGATTCAAAAGATGAAGATGAACATTAAAAAACCTCAGGGATAGATAGAAAGCACCATTATCAAGCCTTACATGAAACAACCAAACATTCCAGTCTTTGAAACATCCTGATGACAATCTCAAAGCATTATCTCTTATTGTTGCATTGCATTTTTACTTGCATCTTCAAAGAAGCATGACCAGATGACATTTAGTACTTTTGCAAGATTTCTCTGTATACTTTGCTACATGAGTAAATAGTTTGAGTTTGTGAAATAACTGCATGATGAATTCCCTTTCTTTGGTCAAAGATCAGGTGGTCCACTCAGGTCAGACTGTGCCTTTATACACTGCATGAGTGCATGCGCAAAAAAACGAATGAGTGAAAATGAATTTAACACTGTTTGAATGTTAAACCCTTAGTGGTTTGTGATTTTAATTTCTTTTTGTAAATATGTAAATATAGTTTTGGATTCTAAAGCCTTTTTTATTTTTTTGTACTTTAAGACTCTTAAAGGAATAGTTCTGCCAAAACTGAAAATTCGGTCATCATTTACTCACCCTCCAGTAATTCCAAACCTTTAAGAATTTCTTTGTTCTGCCAAACACAAAGAAAGATATTTTGAAGAAAGTAACCAGGCTGTTTTGATAACCATTGACTTCCATAATATAAAAAAATGAAAATAAATAAAAATACTATGGAAGTCAATGGTGACCCAAAACAGGGTTACTTTCTTCAAAATATCTTCCTTTGTGTTCAGCAGAACATAGACATTTATACAGATTACAAACTACTTGAGGGTGAGTAAATGATGACATTTTTGGGTGAACTATTTCTTTAAGAAAGAAAAAGAATATTAAACCCATTGAAGCTGATTAAAAATGAATTATCTTCAAAGGGGATGTTGTTTTTAATTGATGTGGCCAATTTTTTTAAGATTGAATATTCTTTATTATACTTTTCACTTTTGTTTATAATAAAATTATTCAATAACATTGTTTCAAACTGGATTATCATATCATTTAGCATAGCTTGGTTGCATAATCATTAAATCTGTAGAACCAGAACATCTAATATGGTTGGAAAAAAAAAACCCAGTAGACTTTGGATGTGTACGTTAGTAATAGCTTTTATTTTGACTAGTACAATAAATACTGGAAAAATTACACCAAAAAGAAAAAATATTTCCATAATAGAAAAGTGCTCTAAACATCGAAAGAAATCACAATTCGTCACTGACTTAAACTGTTAGTCTCAGAAATTTGTAGTGATTTGCTTTCAAACAGAAAGACTTCAGTAATCACGTCACTGCCATGGAAAATATTCATAGATAGCCGAATTCGACTCCTACACCAAATAACACTTCATTCTGACATGACTTCAACTAATTTATGATGTGATTTGCACTATGAACTGAGCTTGTGAAGAATTTACTACAGCTAACATCTGAAATATTAAAGCAATCAATTAATTTGAGTATTTTGGGAGAACATATACATCTGAGAGACATCCGGAAAAAAGGAATGTTGATACTATCCCCAAAAAAAGAGGATTAGAAACATCAATGCAGTATTAATACTCCAGTTATTGGTCTACAGTTAAGCAGCGAAGCATCATTACAGTACAAGCCGAGATGATTCACTCTGGATTGTTGAGCATTTCACATCAATTATTTAAATTTAGCTTTTAGCTCGTGCAACAAGTAACAAATATTTTAGAGTTAACTCCTAGCTTCAATGTAAACATTAACCAGCTCTCTTGGATGGTCGCTCACATCCAGGAATGTTCTTTTTTCCGTACATATCGTCCCTTTTAAATAAACATCAATTGCACAATTATGTGAGCAGAAGTTTAGATGTTCAGCAACAACAAGAGAACCAGCGAATATCATTCAGAAAAGAAGAACAGTGCTACAGTAAACAGAAGCGATATTAACTAGTACTGCTAAAGCATCAGCGACCGCTCACAATTGGTAAACAACAATCTCAGCTATGTGCGTAACTAGAATCCCAACGGCTAATGTGTCAATATGAATACAGTGAAGCCTTGATTTGCAGTCCGCATCATTAGGTTGGATGAATGTACATGAATACAGTTTTGACAAAACCTTTAGCAGACATAATGCAGGTTAGACAGAGTCAGTGATCACTACAGCTAGGCACTACTTAGGGTACAGTAAATGGCACTTAACTAAGCTCTAATGCTAGAAACAAGTGACTTTTTAGTTTTCACAGTAATATATGATGATTTATAGAGGACAATGAACAGCTGATTGAATCTTAACCGATAAAGCATGCGTTTTTGTTCCCAGCGTGGAATAAAGAAGTAAAGGGTGATGTGTAGACAATGAGAAAGATGAACAGGAAAAGGCTGGTGTGTGGGTGACAGGTACAAACAGATCACAAATGTGCATGCTTTAATATGCCGGGACACAGTTTTGGTTTGTCATGTGAAAGAAACAGAGTAAGGGTGAAAATAGATGTAAAAGCCGGAAAGGTTCAGCCCTCTCTGGTGCTGACTCTGGGTTCAGCCAGTGAGCTGTGGATGATGCCTGAGATGGACTCCACACCCTCGCCCTCTAGAAAGGTCCGGTGGTCTCCCTCGATCACATGAACTAACACCTTCCCATCACACACCTGCAGACATAATCTAATTATTAACACTGCAGGCATGCATTATAACAAGTCTTTCTCTCAGCATGATCTCATTTCCAGATTCAGAAGCACTTCCTGCTGTACACAGAATATGTTTATAGCTACTTCTCAAAAGGTGATCAACATTTTCATTAAATATATAAATGCATGTGTTTGTATTTATATATACTTCATAAATATACACAGTACATACAAATATATTATATAAAGAAAAACCTTTATTTTGATGTGATTAATCATGATTAATCCTTTGACAGCACGAATAATAATAATAATAAATTCCTGATATACTGCTGCTTAAAAAAACTATTCTCATAATAACAATAAAACCTCAGCACCAGTGCTTTTGTCAATGTTATAATTTGTAATTTTCTATTTAGCTTTAATTTATACATTTATATATCATTTATTTTTTATATTTATTTTGGCATTATTTATTATGTAATTATTTCAGTTTTTAGGACATCAACTTATTTTATATTAGTTACTTCCAAAGGAATAGTTTTAAATTTAAACATCAAAGTTTATTATTTAAATTAAATTGTTACTTTTATTCAGCAAGAACACATTAAAATGAATTTAGGACTACAGACAGTATCATATTTGTGGTCCATATCTTTACCTCGTGGAGTTTGTAGTCAGATCCTAAACCATCACCGTACTCGCTGCTGGCCTTGGCTCTCAGCAGGGTGACATTACCGTGATACTTGGAAGTTGGAACATAGCGGTCTGCAGCCTTCAGTTTGTGGTAAAATGTAGAAGCAGCAAAATGAAGCATATCGCGGCTGACATTCTTATGGCTGGATGTGATCAGATCAACAGCCTTGTTTACACGGGCCTCCAGGTCTGACAGTGGTAACAATGTCTCCAACAGCTGTGTGAAAGATTAAGGATAAAGAGAGAGCATTAGCTTTATCACCGACTGAACTGTGATGAGTCTTTTTAGAAAAGACTTCAAATAAATTAACCTTTAAAGAAAGTACCTTGTTGTACTCAATGCCAGTGAACTGTTGGATAAAAGCACACAGAGCTTCAGTCTCTGCCTCAGACTCTTTGCCAGGGGTCAGTTTGGCTCTGTAACTCTGTCAGAGAAAAAACAGAAATGATGACCATGTGACCTAGAATGGCACATTTCTCCTTTTTTTTTTAAATTTCTGAGCTCTTTTACTGAACCTGTGTATAAGCTGCCACATAAGAGTGTGAGCCGTCAAACAGGAAGAGGTATTCCACAGGACATTTGGCTGCCTGCAGCTGTGAGCACATCTCAAAAGCCACACAAGCACCGAATGAGTAGCCAGCGATGCGATACGGCCCCTCTGGCTGCACCTGCTTCACACACTCCATGTAGTAAGCAGCAAGACTCTGGATACTGTCTAGAGGAGCGGCTAATGATGGACAAAACGCATCAAATTAATGTTATGAAACAAGCTATGACTCAGTAAGCTATTACACCCCTAATATATATATATATATATTTGTACCTTTAGTGCACTGAAGGCCATAGCATGGCACACTAAGCTTGCTAGTTAGAGTGTGGAAGGCGGCAATGGAGCCCTCGATGGGGTGAACGAGGAACAAGGGCCTTTCGGCACTCTGGACCTCGTTCAGCGGGGCCACTGTGGGGCCGTCAGGGTTGACCAGCATCCGGCTCAGATCTGACTCCAGCAGAGCTTGCACACCAGATCGTTTTGCAGGAGCAGCCTGGGAATCTGGGAGAAACAAAATGAGAGAAAGTTACATATTGATGCATTCTCCAAATAATTCAATGCATCTTACAAAACATTAAATTACATCTAAATGAGTCAGGAATTTATCTTTTAGCAAATTCCCAATATTTTATTAATTATTCATTATATTTTGGATAACAAAAAAGGTTCTGGAAGAAAAACACATTGGGTATCTATATTGACACAAATCACATGCTCACCCTCTTTTACTCCTGATTGGCTGGAAAGCTCCCGTAGCTTATTAATGGTTAGCTGTCGGATTTCCCTCATTGCCATTACAATGTCATAGTCCCTCTCTAGAGTCTGCCTAACCTCAACACCCATCAGCGAATCGAGACCCAGATCAGCCAATGAGGCGTCAGCATTCAGACTGTTCACATCACGCACACCTGAGAAAAAAAAAAAGAAAAAAAGTTAACACTGTAACTTTAAAAAGCATAAAAAAGTGCCACACATCAGACTATAAACATTTCAAGTCTGAGCTTTTACCCAGAATATGAGCCACAGCCTCCACCAGGTCTCTCTGTCCGCTTCCTTCTCCTTTAGCGACCACCACTTTCTCCGCCAACACAAAGCTGGACATTACAGGCCGCTGCTGGCACAGGAACCTATCCAGTACTTCCAAACAGGAAGACATGCGCTGTGGCAGCGTGCCACCGATTACAGCATCATTGCCACCCATGGTCTCCAAAACGACACCCACATCTCCAATGGCACCCCACTGTACGGCCAGTCCCGGCAGGTTGTCATGACGGCGCTGCTCACACACTCGCTCCATGGTGGAGTTGGCGAAGCCGTAGTTGCTTTGGCCAGCGTTACCTCGGCCACAGCTGACTGAGGAGAACACCACAAAGTGCTGAAGCTCTGGGCACTTTTGCCTAGCCACACTGTGGAGAATGAGGCATTTATTAAAATTCGACATAAGCCACAACTAAATTAAAGAAAGAAAAAATTCAGTAAAACCATTCCCTACCTGTCTAGATAAATGGTTCCATCATATTTGGGTTTGTTGACGTCAATGAAGTGCTGTGGGGTTAGATTCTCCAGCATGCCATCTTTAAGGACCTAGTTGACAAAGAGAAGCAAGTGTTATATTTGTCTTTAATTTGACTACAAAAAATGTGAACTGAAAGCAACAACTGAATATCACCATGGCAAGGTGGAAGATGCCACCAACTGGACCCATGCGGCAGGCCTCAGTGATGAGACGCTCCGTCCCTGCCATTGAGCTGACATCACTAGTGGACACAAGGACCTGGATGCCCATGGCCTGCCACTCACGAATGCGCTTGGCTTGATAACCTGTCAAGACAAGAAACGTTTTTGTGTGTTGACCTGGCCAAAATCATAATTTATATACTAGTACAATATTTATTCATATTTTGAATTTAATTAAATTATAATAATTACATTTCTTATCTAATAATTCTCTCTTATTTTAGATGTATTTGATTTTCTATTTAATGAAAACAATTAAAAATGTTTGTACTTTAGTGCTTTTGTCGATTTTATGATTTAAATATTAACATTTTTCTATTTAGTTTTTTTTTTTTATTTCAGTATTTGCCATTTTTTAAATAATTTATAATTAATTATAATTAATTAATTTATAATAGTTCTGTTTTAGCTTAAATTTACACTTATATTTCAGTTAGTTTCAGGTATGTGTTACATGAATAAGATTTACATATAACTTCAGTTTTGCTAAATTAATTGTGTTTTACTAAACAACAACACTGACTAAAACCGACATAAAAAACATCAAATGATCAAATCCTAGTGCATATTTACCATTGCGGATGCCAGAACGTGATGTCAGCACCAGTTTACGGGCACCTCTCTCAGTGAGCCATTGGGCTAACTCCAAGCCGAAACCACCCAGACCTCCAGTTATGATGTACGAGAGCGAGGCAGGGAAGAAAGTACGGCAGATAGCTGGAATGGATAGAAGAGAGGCTGCAGAAAGTGTGCTGCTTGTCTCCTCTGAACGTACCTGAGAGGTAAAAGCAAAGAAATACAATTAACACAATAAGGGATGAGAAATCTGCCATCCAATATTTAATTATTCATTTAGGTGAAATGAACCACCACCCTTACCTGCAGCAGGACTTTGCCGATGTGTTTGCCCTGAGCCATGTAGCGGAAGGCGTCCTCCACCTGGTTCCTCTCAAAGACATTGGTACGTAATGGCTGAACGACTCCGCTAGCGATTCCCTTCTTCAGAAGCTCAGATACCTCTTCCCATTCCCTGTTCCCCTCCTCAAACAAAGCATCCAGCAGGATACCATGGAAGGCCACATTCTTCAGGAACAGAGCCATACCTGAATCAAGAACAATTGGACAATTATATTTAACGCATGGAAGTGTAAAAGTAGGGCAATAATAGATCTAAGATGATTGTTGATCCATTCAGAAATTGTTGTACATCTGGGACGCACCTAGTGGTGTGTTGTTGGAAAGGTCATATTTGCCGATCTCTAGGAAACGACCATGTCTGGCCAAACAACGCAAGCTGGCCTGCAGCTTCTCTTCAGCTAGGGAGTTCAGTACCAAATCAACTCCTGAAAAACACACATATACACGTTGGTTTAATGTGTCAATCCACAGCAATATTAGATGCAATGCTGCTGTGTACTCAGAATCATTGTAATGTAGTCTATATACCTTTGCCTTGAGTCTGGAGCATTACATGCTGTTCAAATGAGGCGTCTCTAGAATTAGCGAAGGATTCAGCTGTAAGCTGTGGGAATCTTTCCTGCAGGTACGCCTTCTTCTCTCCAGATCCTGTGAATCAAAATGAGATGCATGTCAGCAGTGCTCATTTTTAGCAGGCACTTTAGTCATAGCTCAATTTACAATATTGCGTCATATTTATTAAAGCCAATTTCACTCTGACTACAATGGCATCTAATTTAGTCAATGAAAATATCATTTTCATAGTGTCATAGTGACAAGTGTCAGGAAAATTAAATCAAATCAAGATGTCATGCATGTTTTTTTTCCCCATTATCCAATCGAATGACTTGAGAGCAGGGTTGTGCCGATAGACTACAGTATAGTGCATCTATGATAGTCAGAGATATCGACGATACTAGATGTCTTTGTGGATAGTCAAGACGATATCAGGCTCATTCTCCTATTAAATGTATAAAACTATTATTATTATTATTATTTTTAGGCGGCCTATTATTATTATTGGGCTACCATTATCAAATTGCCCAGCTATTTCACTCAGCGCCGCACATACACGCAAATGAGGCTCCTCCTCCTCATTGGACATGTTTTAAAAATGGACTATAAAATTAAACCCACAACAAAATTGAACTGCAGAATGGTAAACCTTTATTTACAAATTATTAGTGCTAAAAGAGACATCTTTAACAGCTATGAATGAACATGAAACAGCATCGTCACCAGCATTTCGATTTCTTTTACAGCACATTAACTAAAAAAAACATTGTTGCTTGTTCTTCATCATCGTTATAATAATAATAATAAATTTTAAAAAATGCAGTTAATAAGTTATCAGTCTAAAACAGGGCTTGTGGGATGCATGGTCAGGAGCGCTGTGACTTAGCTATCAGTTTAATTTAACTTTAACGTTACTCTAAAAATACAAACGTCTGCTCTCAGAAAATACTTTTTATCTTTAA
>JAUCMS010000019.1:10596871-10607984 GCA_032357445.1 Enteromius radiatus | reverse complement strand
ATAATAATAATAATAAATTTTAAAAAATGCAGTTAATAAGTTATCAGTCTAAAACAGGGCTTGTGGGATGCATGGTCGGGAGCGCTATCAGTTTAATTTAACTTTAACGTTACTCTAAAAATACAAACGTCTGCTCTCAGAAAATACTTTTTATCTTTAACGTGTTCGTACAGTATGTCCAATATTTAGTGTTGCACTGTTGGTCTTTAAAATTAATCTACTTTTGATTTTCACCTTGTCTGATTTTTAGACTGATAACTTCTGTGGGGAAGCGCCAAAGCGGCAAACTTGTAGGACGTGCAGTCCTATAATAATGATGTATGACTGCTGTATCCGAATATATGAACTAGCTGTTTTAAATATTTTTATATTTAACATGTTTTTCAATATGTTTGAATGTATATTATTTTGGTTATTGGTGCTTCCAGGCACACGCTCTCTCTCTCTCTCGATAATATCGGCGATATGACAATATGAAAAATTACCATATCGCGCTACCCTAATGGAGAGTAGGGAATTCCGATGTGGTGATGAAAGTTTAACGTTGCTTAGAAAGTCCAGAGACTGCAATAATGCAGAAGAAACCTTTTGTGTCTGTCGCGGGTTACCCAGAGCTGTATTTAAGGTTTTTGCTAATATTACAGTTTACTTAACGCTATAATCCTTTGATTAGACTGACAAGACAGCTAATTTGGTGGTTGCCTAGCAACATACAAAAGCAGCAAAAAAGGGCAGTGCGGTGCGAATACCTAAAAAACGCATTTGTCTGATTGGGGACTTGAGGAAGCGAAAGCGCATCACTTACCGACAGTTGTGAAGACGCGGCAGCGCATACTAAGTGCAATAGCAATAGCGGCTTGTCCCACCCCTCCAGAGCCTGAATGGATCAGCACACTTTCTCCAGGCCTCAGACGCCCCCGTACCACTAGGGAATAATATGCGGTGGTGTAGACAACTGGAACGGAGGCGGCCTGCTCCAGCGTCCTGCACATAAACCCAGCTTCACTTAGCACTGAGAATTTTGGAGGAAGACGTCTCTTTCAGATTCAGAGGTGCTGAGGTTCTCACCAGCTAGATGGAACATCCCAAAGGAAGCGTTTGTCTGCGTCCACACAGGTGGCTAGACCTTTGGCTGGCAGCAACCCCATTACACGCCGGCCACTTGAGTCTCGCCCCGAAAACTCCATTCCCAGCATACATTGCTGCAGTGCTATGTCTCCTATATGGACAAAACAAGAAGAGTCTCTTCACTAAGTCTTTTAATAGAGTAAGCTAGCGTGCGAGATTTCACAAAAAAACAATATTGGGTACAAACCAGGGATGGCATCTGGAGGCAGTTTGCCGGTGGCCAGCATGATGTCTCTGAAGTTGAGGGAGGAGTAGTAAACACGGCAGAGCTGCACGTTGGGATTGGATGGGACAAAATGGCACAGCGGGGAAGCGATCCATCTCAATGATGAAAGGTCACCGCGAGTTAGAACATTGACATATGCCTGCTCTGTCAGCTCCTCGCTCAGATCTAAACATGAATGCATAAAATAGAAAACGTTTTATGTTAAAGTTTGTCACTAAAAGTCTTATGAGACTTCGTTTTTTACCTTGTGTTAATAACTGATGTCTAAAAACACCCCACAGTCCATCACGGAACACGTTCATGACCAGATCCTTCTTTAGTAATGCTTTCATCTCCTTTTGGGTTGGAACAAGGGAGGGGACTTCAGCATCCTTACTTAGATTAGAAACAAACGCACACCTATTGAAGAAGAGAGAAAAAAAAGACCATGCACATAAATACTACATATACTGTACATTTATACTACAAAACATTCAACTGTATAATCGTGACAGCAAAAATATAATAACATTAAAGTACAGTAGCATATGTGGAGCACTGATTCCACAGGAATTGGACATACCGTATACGGTTGCCTCCGGGCTCCTGTCTGAGGCAGTTCACCATTCCCACCACTCCATTATGACCCTTAGTGGCAATGAGCCAGACTGGGATATCAGATGGCTCAGCTAAAGTGCTCTAATGAGGATAAAAAAGAGACAGAAAGGGTTAGAAGCATGCATTAGGATTTAATGAGTCTGCCGATTGGTTGCCTGTTGTTATGGAATTGCAGCGTATTCTTGGATGGCTTGGCAACACAACTAATGAGTTGGATGATTACATAATGAAACCAAAGTAGTTACAAATTTTTACCTCACATATGACGATGAAAACATAAAAAAATGTAGGGCAGGGACTTGAGCATATCTATCAGTTTGCTGAAATTTTGAGATGTGCACATTGTACTGAATATGAACGCAAGCTTGCAGTAAGGAGGACTAAACGGCTAAGTCTTGCATATGCCAACAGGCTGATGTTTTCACCAGAAGACACATTTTTAAAGAAAACATTACAAGACCACTTATTTCCATTAAAAAAGGATCATATACATCGATAAATAATTCACAATCACATCTATAAGTATTTTCTAGACTGATATTGTGAATTTTATGCTGACCTTTAAAGTCTCCACCCATTTATAGTCAGTAGGGTCCACAAAAATAAAGATAGGTTGATCCTGAGGGGGCTGTTTGTGCCGATGGCAGAGGAAGAGAGCAGAGCCGTAATAGGACTTTCTCAGCATGACCACATTTAAGGAGGCCTTCTGGAAGAGCTTCTCCCATTCAGTCTGAAATCAAAAAACAATTCCATTTAGAACCTGAGAACACTTCAATGAGCCAGACAAAACTAAATAAAAGAACAGACAAAACAATACACTGTGTTATTTAATGTTGTTACTTAAATACAACATTGTTATTCACTTTCATTTACGTTGTGGATCTGACCGATTTAGCATGTTAAAATCTTTAAGCACACACCTGTGTCAACAAACCCTCCTGGTTGTTTTGAGATGTGAGGAAGGCTACTGTCTCTCCCAGAGTGTCTCCTCTCAGTAGGGTGTGGATCAAAACAAATCCGCCTTCCTTCACAGCTGAAGTTAGGTTCTCTATCAGAAGTGCAGGGTTGGCCATGTGCCCTGTTGCACAGTTACATACAACCAGGTCAGCCCCATTCAGATCGCCTGTTGCTGGTCCCTGAAGAGGGTCCCACTGAGCAGATGAGATGCCCTGCTCTTCCAGGGAGCTCTGGTGAGCAGAAAGCTGGTCAATGGTGACATCTGAAGCGGTGTAGTCAAGACGCAACATTGGCTGGATATTGAGGAGACCAACAGCCCGAGAAAACACATGACCATCAGCGGCTAGAGCCTGGAGGAGAAGAATACATGGTGAGAACTTCAACCGTGTCATCCACCTGACCTTGTTTTCATCCTAAATAATAAATTCACCACACCTCCACAACTTTGAGTTTTCCAGGAGTGCTGTTCTCAAGAGCCGTGTCTAAGCAGTGACGTAACGCCTGGGAGTCCAGCAGACCATTGAGCAGAGGGTCCTGAAGCAGGCAGTCTCTTTCCTTCTCCACTGTCTGTTCCAGCTCAGAGCGCAAGTTTCCATTTAGCTCCAGTCCGCACAGCACAGAAAGCAACCGCAACAGGCCTTTCTCTGCCTCTGCTCCAATCAGCTGGCTATCTGTTGCACCTTCTAACCCAGGGATGGAGATCTTCACTCCCTGATTGGCCAGCTTCCTCTGCAAACGCTGTATTAGACCTGCAAATGCAGCATAGGAAAAGTAAGTACAGTGTCACTGAATTGGAGGAAAATACTCCAGAAAATTAAATCTGGGGACAAAAATTAAATTAAATTTATTTAAAAAATGTAATGAAACATTTAATTCATCAAAAACAAAAGACATTTATAATGTTGCAAACAATTTCTTCTGTTCATGATAACTTTCATTCATTTGAAAATTTCATTAGTTTCTTAAACACTAAAAGCAAAATATAATAATTTCTGAAGTGAAAAGATTTAAAATTTTGCTATCACAGGAATAAACTGCATTTCACAATATATTAAAATATATATCTTTCACAATTTTACTATATGTTTGATAGCCTTGGTGCGGTTTATTTCACAAATATATTTAAAAACAATTTTAACGCAAATGCTATGCTGCATTTTTTTCAAAGAAATTAAAATCACAACATGCCTTTGCAATGTCTCAGTTGTTCTCCAAGTTTCTCACTGGTTTGCAGGCAATCGGAGTCCACGTAAGGAACAAAAGCAAACTCCTCCAAGGTGGGTGGAGCCTGCTGCTGTTGGCGACGAGGTGCTACGGTAGCATGAAGCCCACAGATCTGAACTCCTCCAGCTGTTATATTGTCCAGGCAGCGGTTGACATGAACATCCACAGCTGGGAAGAAGAAATTTTGGTCAGACACATTTCAACTTAGAACAGGTTGCATCAGACTTCAATTAAATGATGTGTCTAATACCTTTTTGGTCATCTGCATACTCATTTACTCTCTCCTCATGAAGTCTGGGGTCCACAAACACAGAGCGGATGCGGGTGGGCAGTCTCAAACTGCGACCAGAAAGCCCCACTACGATCATCTGCAGCATAGTGTCTAAAAATGTCACCCAGTTACCAGTCCAGTGAAGTTTTCCACAGTCACCTAAAAAACAAAAAAAAAACACCCAGAAAAGAGCTCAGGACTGGCCAAAACATATTTGTGTCAATAGCAAAAGCAGCACAGGGATCAGGAAAGATACAGACAGTTTAAGATGCATTTGATGGGAATTACCAGCATTGTTTGACTCCAGGATTCCCTGGAAAGTCTTGCCATAGTCATATCCACGCAGACGCAGCTCTTTGTAGATGTCCCCTGATTTCAAAAGCAGTTTAGGATCTTCCTTGTCTACAGCGATTGGTTTATTCAGCTCAGCATGGAAATCATCAAGTGTAGCATCCTCCAAGACACTCACCTTGCCTGAGAGCAGAAGGATATCAGTGTGATCATGAATCTTACTATATATACACTATATTTGTTAATTTATGAATATCTTGTTTCAGTTGAAAACATCATGATAGAAGTTGTGAATGGTGTCTCATATTCACTGGAAACTCACCACTGACGGACAGATTTCCATTCTCTGACACCTCAAAACGGTTAGTGGCAGGCATGAGTCGCACCTCCAGCTGGACAGACCCTGTGGAGCAAAAACAATCTGGGTAACGCTAAGTCAAAAGGACTAGCTAACAACTAATCTATTCTCTTTAGTCTCAGGTTTAATCCACAGTATGGAAGCCAAGCGGAAACATCAGAATCAAAGAAATCTTCTACCTGTTTTGGGTAGGATGGTGGCTCTGTGGATGGTGACGTCTTCAAATGTAACAGGTGTGTGCTCCATAACTGCACCTAAAGATCTCATCAGAGTCCTCCAGGCCAGAACCAGGTATCCAGTGGCTGGATACAGCACCCGACCATCAATGCAATGCCCAATCATGTAGTAATCAGAAGACTCTGGGTTCATATCTGCACAAAACAGTCAAACATAAGCATGACATAACAGCAAAGACGAGAAAGTCCTTTCAACTTCACAAGTACCCACCGATATTGTAGACAGTAGCTGAGGTGGATCCCCCTGAGCCAGCAGGGAAGTCTTCCACTTTGGGCACATCCCAGACCTGGGAATGATCCCACTGAATATGGGGGGAGATGAGTGGGGTCCCAGTCGGAACAGGGTATTCAACAGTTGGGTACAGTTTATTACTGTCCACGTTAATTCTGCAGATGCAAGAGAGTGTGCAGCAATTATTTAACACCAGAAATCCTGAAAATTTGAGGTCAAAACAGCTAGAAAGGGAAGAGTATAAAAACCAACCCATTCATGTAGATCTTGCCCACATGAGAGAGGAAGAACTCCAGATTGTTGGCATGTCCTCTTTTCATTAGGGGAAGGATGGTGCAGGTGGGTTTTAAGCTCCGCCTCAAGATGGCCTGAAGATGAATCAAGAAAATGTTTTAATAATACAAACGGTTTTGAATCCTCAAGACATGTGTATTAAGGTTAATTCCCTGTTACCTGCAGCAAAGCATGTGGGGCAATTTCTACTACCACAGCATTATCGGGCACAAAGCTCAGTCCCTCCTGAAAGAGCACAGGGCTGACCAAGTTATTGACATGGTACTCTGCAGATGAGTAGAGTGCCAATGGGCTCTCCCAGTCTGTCTGCGGGATGGATGTGCTGACCCAGCGTGCTGAACGAGGCCTTGGTCTTTTGATTACCTAGAAGAACACGCACAGGAAGTCAGTGTCCATCTGTGCTGAAGTGTTGAGATGCTAATGTCCAGCAGAGGGCACTGTGACACTGCAATGCCTCACCAACTCACATTCTGCAGTGCAGACAGAAGGGCTGGAGCAATAGAGGCCATATAATATGAGTGGAAAGCCACACCAGCACTGCGCACTTCTTTGGCAAACACACCGCTCTCTTTCAGCTGGGCAACAAACTTGCTGACAGAGTCCTGAAAACCAAACACTTACAGTAAGGTACTAGCATACATACTTTCATTTTGATTCTATCAATTTTAAAAGATCTGTAATTTCTCAAACCTATGCATAGAATTAAATGTTAATTTGGTATTTAAAAATGACAAAAAAAATGTATATGCTTAAAATGAGGCTGAAGAGACAAGTAAAGGATACTGGAAATTCTGCTTTGCTATCACAGGACTAAATCAAATTTCAATATACATTCAAATAAGATAAGATTTATTTATATAAGATAAGATATAAATCTATATAAGATTTATTTTACATAATAAATGTAAAAATAATATATATAAATATATATATTCTATAAAATATCTAAAATAAATGTAGCCTTGATTAGCTTAATTCTAAATATATGAAATCACACACACACAAAAAACAAAAAAATTTTAAACAAATTTTCCACAAAAAAAATAAATAAATAATAAAAAAATTTTTGTGTTAGTTAGCTTTATTTTCTAGTTATTTTGTAACCTAATCAAAATAAACTATAGTTTGAAATTAACTGGAATGCACAATGAAAAAACATGAATTTTGTGAATTGTTAAAAATCAAGTTCTGTTTGAAAGTTCAAGTTCAAAATCTGTTTTTGCAAATAAACTCTTCATTATTACATTTAAAATATAAAATATACATTTTTCTTTTTTCTGAAATTAAGGTCAAGTTATTCCTTAAAGGGCATATACCTGAGGGCCTGAGATGGTCACTGTATCCTCAGAATTGTGACAAGCAGGAACGACACCCTGTGGACACTGAGCTTTGCATTCTTCCCACGTTAGGCCTGAGGGGGGAGATGACGGGAGGGGTTGGTAAGAAGAACCATTGGTACGCTTGCTGAAAAAATTTATAGCATACATTGCTGAACAAAAGACTAGGCAAATCCCCCATGGAGGGACGCTTTACGTCTGATTAATGAAGCAAAGCATGTGATGGCATAAGTTGCCACACTAACCCACTGCAGCCATGCCCCCAGGGGGCAGGTTGGCCTCTTTAATACAGCGTCCTCTCCAGTAAGCAGCTAGAATGGCCTCGCTGTGGCTCAGTGAACCGTCGGCATAACCACACGCTAGCTCTCCTACAGAGTGGCCCACGATCCCATCAGGCTGAAGACCCATCCTCTGCAACATGTCAATCTGGGCAACCTGGAAATTTGACAGGAATGCATTCAGGAAGGTAAAAGATGAAAATTGTGAGACTACAACTAGCAAGTCTACTAGGTTTGCTATCAAAAATATCATAAATGTTCAGTTCTTTAGTCTCAAAACTGATTGTGACATGACAAGTTTGAATATGCAAGGGTGCCAGTTCCACAGGAAAAAGCAGTTTGTTTGAGCAGAAAGAAAGGTTTGAAATACAGGTTTGAAAATGGAGGTTGAGTAAATAATGACGGAATTGTCATTTTTGGACCTCTTTATAAGAGTCTTGTAGACAGAGCAACTGTTGAAATCATGACAGATTGTGCCACTGTATTGCAACATTTGGCAGGCCTATATCAGTTCCAAAGTTGTCAGGGGTCATCTTTTCATTGAGAAATTCTGCTGATGTCAATCCTGTTCCAGTCACCCTGGCACTGTACTTGGTATCTCTAGAGCTAGGGGAGACTGACCTGGATGGCTGCAAGACCAACAAATGCGTGGACAGTGTCTTCAAAAGTGCTCTCATCAGCGTCCATGAGCAAGCGAGACACACACAACCCGGTGTCCTTCAGAGCCACGTCCGAACGCTGGATCGACTCCCGGAACTCAGGCAGCTGCATCAGGCTACGGCCCATTCCAGCCCACTGTGTGCCCATACCTGTCAGGAGATACAAAAAAAAAAACATATTATATAAAAACACATACAAAAATATTTTGATTTCTGTGTCCTGTGTTATAAAGAATTCCAAGCATCAAGATTTTTAATAGTAAAAAAAGGTTACTGAAATTAAGTATGATTTTTGATGGATCATGCATCAATAGTACCAGCTTTCTTGTTTTTATCTAAGCATGACAGCATCAGAAAAATGCTTTTGCAGCTTGGTTCCAATTAAAAGCTCTTTTTGGATGGGACAGGAAGTTTCTATATGTTATAGTATGTATTCTGTAGCTCCATTAATATAAATGTTGGGGGGGGAGGGAGATTTCACCTATTTAAAAGTTCACCATAAAAATAAAAAAAACTGAAATGCCCCCTCACCTGAGCAAATATACCAGAGCGGTCTGGGTGTGGGTTGTGTTTGCTGAACCTCTGTAAGCTCTCCCTGTGCTCCGATCAGTGCATAGCCCCTGTGCGGCATGGCTGCCGTTGGAACTCCAGACACATCATTCAGGAGAGACAGGTAGCTTGGGTTATCCTTATGCTGCTGGGCGTTGTTGAGAAAGGAAGTGACCGCCTCCTCAGTGCGACCGGAGGCCTGCAGGAGTCTGGGGACTGATGGTTGAGCAGCCTGAGCCAGTGATTTTGAACCTTGTGGACGCAGGATAATATGGACATTTGAGCCTCCAAAGCCAAATGAGTTGATGCCCACGATGCCACCACGGACAGGTGTGGGCTCCGACACCACATGCACTCGGCCGTCCGTCAGAGCAGGAATGTCAGGGTTTGGATCATGGAAATGGATGTTGGGAGCCCAGATGCCATGTTCCAGAGACAAAACCACCTGATCGCATGCAACACAAGTTACTTGATTTACTTCACATTTAAGATGAGAGATTCAGCTTCCAGATTTTTAAAGAAACAGCTGAGTAAGCTAAAGCTAAAAAAGTAGGAAGACTTGTTCAAAACGAGTTTATATACCTTGGCAAGAGCCGCCAATCCGGATGCAGGTTCTGGGTGTCCCATGTTAGATTTGGTTGAGCCAATCAGAAGCGGATCCCTCGGTGACTGACAGAATACACTCACAATGCCATTTACTTCCTGAGGATCCCCAACCTGTAAAAACAGAGTTATTTTCAATATTCCCATAACAACAAGCTCAAATTTCTATTGCTCAATGACTGAATTTAAAATACATAAAGGTTATGCACATTTACATTTTTTTTTTAACATAACCATGATAGTAGATTAGATTAGATATCGCTTTCCAAAATAAAAGATTTTGTTTATGTAATATATGTGTGGGTACTGTGTTTAATTCTATATAAAGACACACACATACAGTATATATTTCGAAAATATTTACATTAACATATTATTATTCTTATATTTTTTCTGATATATAAATATATTTAATACATAAACATAATATATTTTTAATATGTACGACGTGTGTGTGTGTGTGTATATATATTTATTTATTTTTTGTAGTACTAAATAGTGTTTAACAACACTTTCTTTTCGTTATTTATTATTGTTGTGTTTTAATTTTTTAAATAATTAAATTATTTAATTTATATTTGTTTATCTATTTACTTTCTTATTGTCACTTATTTATTGGAATATAGACCTTAATTGGAAAACAGTGTGCATGTAAACATGTCCCGTGTGAATCAGGCACATATCGAACTATTCCCATACTTATTAATAAAGCAAATCTCTTCTTGAGGTATGTACTGTATGCGGGTAATTTCACAGTGACTGACCTTAGTACCAGTGCCGTGGGCTTCGATGTACTCCACCTGATCAGGTGATATGTTGGCATCCTGGTAAAGTGAACGAACCAGACGCTGCTGCATCTCACCTGATGGGAATGTCACCCCTGAGAAGAGAGAAGATATACCACATTCCAGAAAATGAGCAGATTTAACACGTAGCAGCTATGACATATGCTTTTCTGGAACGCACATGTGTGCTACAGCATGGATTCTTCTGTACTCAATGTAGAAGCACATGACGAACAACAAGACCTGTCAGACATACCGTATGCCAAAGATTTCAAATACCCTGAGCCCTCATGCTCAGCCAAGTGTCATGTTTAAAAACACTGGCGTGTAAAATGTGGCAGGAGGTACTGGGAGAAAGGCTACGACATCTACAACACATGTAGTGCCAGCTTTTACAGTAATGCCAGACTTGCAAAGCAAGTAAGAAGGTATTAACTGAGCTGATTTCACTCATGCCAGAGGATTTGAGGCAGATTTGACGTCTGTGGGAGGGAAGGATGAGTTTACCTTGCTCTTTGTAGCCATCTGTGTTATTGCCAGCATTGAGAACTGTGGCGTAGATCCTCTTGGCCATTGACTTCTTGATCAGAAGTACTGCTACAGCAGCCTCTGAGCGACAATAGCCATTTCCTTGAGGGTAAAATAAAAAATAAGTATCAAAAAGCCACCATTTTTTAACAGCAGTGCAAATTAGAAATATACTCATAAATATTTAAATATATGCTACTTTTGCCAAAAGCAATATTTACCAAAACATGTATTGTCACATATTATATGCAAATTTACAATGTGCTCAACTCATGGTTAGAGTTAAATAAAAGTCAAATTAAAGCCATTAAAAAAATATATATATTAAAAATAAATAATATATTTCAGTTCTATTACATTTATCAATTCGGCTTAAACTGAAGTACTAAATAATTAAAACTACTATTAAAAAAATCATACCAAAATGACACTAAAATACAATAAAATTACTAAAACTTTAAAACAGAAAAATAAAAACTAATTCAAAACATTAGTCTCATAATAGTATACAATTACACTAAAATAACACTGGATCAAATGGCTATTGATTTCCATTTTGA
>JAUCMS010000019.1:10576822-10596840 GCA_032357445.1 Enteromius radiatus | reverse complement strand
CAAAACATTAGTCTCATAATAGTATACAATTACACTAAAATAACACTGGATCAAATGGCTATTGATTTCCATTTTGATAAATTTGATTAAAAAAAACAAAGTATTATCAGCCATTTTAACATCTCTTTCCAGATTCATTGTTTTATTGGACTACAAGAGTAGAGACATATTTAAATGAAATTGGATTAAAAACACACTAACTATCCATTTTTATCTCTAATATCATAAGTGGACAGAAAACTGTTAAATAAACCTTGCAATTAGCATACTTAAGAAAAATGTATTGTTGCATAAAGCATGCTTTTTCAAATACTTTTTTCTTACGCATTATTCAGTACGAACACTTGGAAGACTACATTCTTCTAACTGTTATGCAATGATTGATGCTTTTAGAACCAGATTCTGTTAATAGAAAGCTTTAGACGTTACAGTGACATACGTAATCTCACCTGAGGAATCAAATGATTTGCATGTTCCTTCAGGACTGAGCATGCCCAGTTTCATGAACTGCACTGAGGTGTTGGGCTTGAGCAGCAGGTTGACTCCGCCCACAAGTGCTGAATCACATTGGCCATGGCGAATAGCATTGAAGGCATTCTCCAGAGCCAGCAGACTAGAGGAGCACGCCGTGTCAATGGCTGTACTGGGACCTGAATGTTCGTTGTACATCAAACACAACAGTTAATGGCTGATCACATTAAGAATTCTTGCATAAAGTGATTTAAGCAAGCCATCTTAGCTGGTTGTCTCAGTCTAATGTGATAGTATGAGTCAAGTTACACCAGTGACAGACATGACTGTGTAATGAGTCACTTATTCACATCACCTAAGACGACACATCACACCATACAGGAAGAATGACGACATAGTCTTTCCAAACAAAGATTCTGACAACTCAGTTCTTTCTTACAATGTGAGTGAGCACAGAGTCTGTAAATAAACTTGTAATGTTTCCATACCATTGAAATCAAAGAAGTAAGACAAGCGGTTGGCAAACATGGCACGCTGGCATCCCGTCATGCTGTATCCCAGCAGCTCCTCTGGGTCTTTACTGAAGGCCTCTCCTGCCTCTGAGCCACTTACTCCAATGTAGACACCAGTCTTGCTGCCACGCATGGACACTGGATTAATGCCTAAAAAAAATCAACATGTTTTACATTCATATAGTCCATGAACACAATACATTACAGCTAGATTCAAAAATACAATATAATTGCTTTACATAGTGATTGGGCATCACTTTGGCTGTTTAGAAATGTTTATATAAATGATTTAAATACTCATATGCACCATATATAATAATAATCATTGTGTTAAATGTCTTTGAAAGAAGTTTTTATGCTGACCAAGGCTACATTTACTGATCAAAAACACAGACTTATGAAATTTTACTTTTTAAAATAACAGTTTGTTAATTTATTTTTAATTTTCAGCAGTTTTTTGTCACAATCTTTCAAAACACAACTTAATATGCTCATGCTCGTTTGATGCTTTTTAAATGATTATTATCAGCAATGTTACAACAGTTAAAAAAACAGCTGTGCTGCTTAATATTTTTATGGAAACATTGCCACATTTTTCAGGATTATTTTATGAATAGAAAGTTCAAAAGTACAGCATAATATAAATGTTTTGTAACATTTTAAACGTATTTGTCACCTCAGGGCACCCTTGCTGAAGCGACAATAATTTTAGTAATAATTAAAAAATAACATTTACCAAAACATTTAATGTAAAATAAAATAAAATGTCTGAAAATAACATTTACATTTATTCATTTGGCAGATGCTGTTATCCAGGATATATTGCATTCAGGCTACACATTTTTAAGGGTATTAGCTACCATGGGCATCTGATACTAACCTCCATCAACGATGGCCTCGTACGATATCTCTAGCATTAGCCTCAGCTGTGGGTCCATGGTGTGTGCCTGTTTGGGATGCACACCAAAGAAGGCTGCATCAAATCTGTCGATTTCTTTTAGTTTTCCATTTCTTCGGGGCAGGCCATACAGACCTAGAATTTTAAAAAAGGGGGAAAAAAAGGAATCAAAAGCACTCCCTACTCATCGTTCTAAGCCTGCTTGTGCTTTAGCACATGAATGAGAGCATTAGCTTGTCGCCAACAGAGAGAAGAGAGACTGGCCCTTCATAAAACCCAAAGCCGGACAGAGAAGGAAAAGCACAGAACAGCAGCCAGGTAGGCAAGGAGACCAGCAGCTGAAAGACACTACAAACCTCAAGGTGGTCTTAAGAAAAGCATTATGATGAAAATCATGTTAATTAAGTCTAAGTGCTATATAAAATGATAAGGACATTCAAATATTAGCATACCTGGTTTCCACCGCCTGTCATCTTCTGTGACCATATCCACTCCATTGAAAAGGTTCTGCCAAAATTCTTCCAAATTGTTAGACTCAGGAAGACGACCTGCAATTCCGGCAATAACAATATCCTCCATGTCTGGTTAGATTTTCTTTGATTCTAAGGGGAAAAAAGATAAAAGAAACTAGCGGTCAGGGAGTGAACAGAAAACCTTGTGAAAATGGAGGGACTCTGTCAGCTTGATCTACACTGGCATTATCAAGAACTGTGTGAATGCGAGCGTGTCATTCATTTTAAATCAGCAGTCTGTGAGTTGGGGTCACTGAGTTGGTGCAAAATCGGGGATAGGCGGGAGAGTGTGCTTTTGGGGGCGTGGCCTGGAAAGCTGAACACTTTTGTTCCCCGTTTCAGGGTCAGAGCACTCAAAGCGACAGCATGGATGGGATTCCTGTTCATTCAATGCAATCAAGTAGCGGTGACAAGTACAAAGTGTCCCTCTGTTCCACTTTCCTCGAAACACAAAGAAGGGTTCGTTTCAATTTGGTGGACCACAGAAACTTTATTAAATATGCCAAGAGAGACATCTGACTGTACATCTCTCAATGCAGCAATGCCATCTTTTACTATCTTTGCAAAGAATGCACAATAAACAAAACTGATTAAATCAGAAAAAAAAAAAACCTTTAATAAGTTCAAGTGAATTTGTCCAGAATCATTTTCAGAATAAATTAATTTTAAAAATATTACTATGCAGATATACAGTACAGCAGTTTTGTAAATATGTGAAAAAGTTAGAGAGAAGCTTGTAAAACAATAAACATGTATTACAGCTATTCTGCTAGTCATTATAATGATCTTTCACACCATTACTGAGTTGAAAATGATATTAGTGCCCAGTAGCTATAAAAGTAGGACACATCATTTTGCAGAAAATCTTTTGCATCTTTTTATCATTTGTTTCGACAATTTTAAAGACATTCTAAATTATATTCTTCTTATAAAATATTAATTGAATTTCAGGCTGTTGTATGCATGTTGTAAGGTCTACTATATATTTAAACATTTTATGCTTAAAACCATAGTAAGTGATGTCAAAGCTCATTAAAATAACCTCACAGGGTAACAAGTCAATAAGAGCAAATTTCATAATATCATATAACATCATATTTAGTTATAATCAGAAATTATGTTTAATTATAATTAGAGAAAAGCAATACTTTTAAATCGTATAAACAGAATTAGCAAAAGTGGACAGGTAAGTCTGAGCAGAGGAATTAGCGCTCTGTTGCCATAGTGACAACCGGAAGCTGTCTTTGCCGGGCAGGTGTTCACATGCACCAGCTTCTCTGTGAACGTGTGAGTCATCTCAAAGTACTATTTAATTCAACAGTGCAATACAGACATGTCAAAAAGCAGTCAAACAACTTAACACAACATAACGAAGCAGCTTCAGAAGACTAGCACCACAAAACAGCCATGTAGGTTTTAGTGTAAACCAGACTACACTGTCCAGGTTAGCATTACAGTAATACTAACAGTAAATTACTATTCTGATTGCATAATATTTAACTACAAATACAACAACATTATGCTTGGGAGAAGCAGATTGAGAAAATAAACGGATTTCCGAATCGACTGTAATCTACCTGACCCAGATCCGAAGCAGTGATGTAGCTGACCGCTCGCCTCGCAACAGCTCTGATTAACCTCCCATGGTGCAGTGCTGTCATTAGATGACGACAGTATTACAGTCGTAAAGTCCTTTAAAAACATCAGTCACACTCTTGCCTAAGACCATGAATAAATATAATGAATTCATAAAAAAAAAGAGAAAAAAAAACTTTAATAGAAAGAGAGAGATTTCATTTCTGCCTACTGGGTTTTACTAAAAAAGAGAGATGAGAGGTAATGTGTTTTTTTAACCTGACCCCATATATGAACAATTGAGTCAAACTGAAAATAAGGGTCAATTATAAGAAAACAAAATAAAAAAATAGATGATTAGCTCGCATGTTTAATTCTGACAAGCTAGGGATGATGCAAACAGAGTCCTGTAATAGAAACTAGACTAGCCTGGCAAAAACTTCCCCAAAAGCATCTCCAATTTGACTGCCCTCAGTGATAAAGACTGGATAAGTTACATGCCAAAACTCAAGGAGGTTTCACAGAGTGACAAATTCCGCATTGACTCTACAATCACCGCCTTATACTTTTCCACCTCTCAACATGTCACATTCTTGTGAGGTTTAATATCTACTTTCTTTCTTTTTCTCTGTTTATGGAAAGAAAGATTAAAGGCATACTGCTATTTTTCTCAGGCAAAGATGCAGACGTAGTAACAACTAGTAATTTACACAGCAATATCGTGAGATGCTTTCATCCTATGCTGAATTTGTAGCCACCAGCTAAACATTTACTCATGTTTGGTCAAAAGTGTGTTTACACTCTCAAGCATGCAATATTCCTCACTTGCGATTCTC
Organism: Enteromius radiatus; assembly: GCA_032357445.1. Lineage (NCBI taxonomy): Eukaryota > Metazoa > Chordata > Actinopteri > Cypriniformes > Cyprinidae > Enteromius > Enteromius radiatus. The sequence continues at coordinate 10,592,036 of JAUCMS010000019.1, read as the reverse complement.
TGCTTCTTTTACGTCATGACGTAAATACGCCATCACGCGGTTCCTACATCCTTCTCCCATTACAAACCATCTTGCGTTAAGAAACGCTTTGATTGTTTGACTAAACAGCTATATGCAGTGTATTTTCTTCTGCTGCCCGGCTATTAAAATACATTTTGCCTCATCAGTAAAATCCTCGATTCACTCTAAATACTTCTGACTCTCGGTTCAATGTAATTCAGCTGTGGCTGATTCACTGAAAAGACCCGAGTCACTATAACGATTCGTTTCGTTAGTAATATTATTATTTTGTTCCTATGGTGGATGCCTGAAACTCCACCTTTACTACGACAGTCTGCATCTGGATAAGCTAACGTTACAGATCTAAAGCTGACACGATTAATAATATATGCTCTCTTAACTTACCTGGATGCGGTTAACGTACAGTTTAACGCTGTGTCTCACGCAGATCCTTTGGGATAGAGTCGACTTCTATATTCCTCTTAATCTTGGTCGGCTCCCGGTGCAGAATGGAGAGTTTCGTGATCCCCCCTTTGGCCAAGCCCTAGAAATTACTCTCGCCCTTCTGAGTCCCTGTGTCTGTTTCATTTAAATGTCTGACATCCTCGGTGGCCACGCCACATGGGCTGACAGTTTGGCTCTGAGGTGTAGTCCAATGAGAGAGGAGGCTGGGCTGTAGACGCAGCCAGTGATGGGCTGATTTCCTACCGCCGCAGAGAAAAAAAACGTCTAAAAAGCCTGGTGTTACTAAAGTTCATCCCGGCATTCACAGCAGCACAAATTTCTGCTTTCACGAGTCTGAGCGAGCAAGTTCAAGTTCAAGGCGACACGAGGGTCGTGTGTCTGCGGTTTGCAAACAATCCGAAATTGGGTAAATTGAGCATGCAACATTGGATTGATATCAAAACACAGCATCGATATGTCATCTGTCTTAATTGTTCATTACTTTTTTACGGGTTACTTGTTAAACAGTAGAATGGCGCTATTGAGAATTAATAGTTATTGGATAATTGTATACATTATAGCTTTTTAAAATATGTATACAATTTCCCTACAAACATAATTTTTAAAGTAAATTACCAGGATTTCTAGTGTTTCCTATTAATCCATAATTAATCCATAATGAAATACCTTTCGTAATGTTTGTTTTGATTTTTTTTATTATTCTTTTTTAATGGTTTCTTGCATGTTTGCAAAACTAACGTTACGCTATTAATTTGCTGGACAAATATTTTTAAACTAAATTGCTTTCTTATTTCTTTAAGCATCATACCAAAAAAAAAAAAATTCTTTAAGAATTTCAACCATTTCACAACGTTTAGACAGTTTTACCTACACAGTATGTTCATTTTTCACATAAATAGCATTTGTAATACCATTTTGAATAACCTGAGAGGGAATCAGTGTGTTTTTATTGCACAGAAGAGATATATTTATGCACCATTTGGCTTTTTTATGCCAAAGGATTCAGCCTAAACAGAGCAGTCTAATATGTACACTATACATTTGGTGTGAAATATACTGAGTTTACATTGTTTATATTGATGTTCGTCTAATACACAATGTATTGATCTAACTCTTGGATAGATGCAGGAGTATCAGCACATGAAGGCAGCACAGATTGTGTTGAACAGGGTGTCTCTTGGCGGCGCTGTGGAGCTCTGGAGACACGTGAGAGGCAGTGCATGAATTTTGACGGTTGCCAGTGAAAAAAAAAATCACCAATCAGCGAGCGGAGGTGTGTAGAACCCGCCAATCAGAATGAATGCAAGGGTGTTGCTAGGAGATAGGGTGATGTCAGGACAATGCAGTGGGAGGAGTGGAATCCTACACCTGCTGAGGCTGTGATGTCATTACGAGGGGCTGGACTGCGCAGGGTAACTGCAGTTCAATTTACAAATACCCTACAAAGAATCCTATTATTAAAATATTGCTAAAAGGCAATACAGTCATATCTGTCTACATTGAATGCATACTGTATATGAATTCTGTAAAGACAAAATTGAGCCAAATTTTCATGTTCCTATTTAAAGTTTTATTGATAAACAAACATTATCTGTACACCTTATTTTCTTATCATAATATGTGCTTTTTCTTACTATAAAAAATTGCTTATCTATTGGTCAAATTATGCAATAATTTATTAAAACATTTACAAAGGGTACAAATATTAAAGAAATCTTGCATGATGCAAATTAGATATTTTTTAGTCTTTGATGTTGTAATTCCTAATCTTGCTCTTATTCCCTGCAGGACGAGTCTTTTTAGCAGGTGCAAATGTTGTCTGTTTTTGTTTCTTTTCCTGGAGTGATGCTTTTGTGCCCTCCACACTGACCGATGGAGCAGGAGGCTGATTAATATCTGGGTACCCTCTGCTTGCTGTAGCCGCTCTACCTGAGAGCAGAATATGAGAAGGGGTTAAACCCTTAATTTTACAATTATAAATCCCACGTAATGTGGCTGCAAGTCAGTACTGGTAATAAAAACATTTCTAGTTTGTTCCCTGAAGCTATGAGGCATCACTATTGTGATCTTGAGGAAAAACACTTGACAGAAGAGTGCTTCAGTAAAAAGACAGTACGCAAATAGCAAAAGGATATCACTTTGTCCAGATCCATTTAGTAATTAAATTATTAAAAAATAAATGTATAATAAAAATAATTTGAATAAATGACTATATATATGTATGAATAAAACAACTAGATACAAATTTTTATATAAAAATAATGACATCATTTAGACAATGTAGATTTCCTAAATGTCTTTTGTATTTTGTGTAGTGCTTAAAGTAAAAAATAAAATAAATAAATGTTGTAATATTGTAAAACAAAACCTCTGGATATTTAGAATATTTAGACTTTTTTAGAAAAAGGCATGTTAAAAAAGAAGAAAAAAAGGATTAGACCACCTGATCAAAATTGTTGTAGAAAATAAAAAAAACTTTAAGATTTAAAGTTGGCCAAAGATTAAAAAAATATTAAATTTCTAGGAACCGTTTTACATGTGCTTTTAAAATTGAAATTAATTTTCCTCTTTCTTATGTTTGCATATCCTTATTTGCCACTGACCCAAATTGAGGTCAAAAGCACTTGTAATATCAGATATTAACATCTTGAATCTTTCTGACAGGTGCAAAAATCAAAACTCTTTACTTGTGCATGTGATTGATGCTGAAATGCTCTCTAAGTAAATAGAATTTGATATTTGGACTAAATGATGTACTGTGAAGCAACACTGACACTGAACCTTTGTTTGCATGATCACAGAGCTTTCACTGCAAGTACCTGTTTCAGTGCCAAGGTTTTCAAATGATGCAAATGTCTGTTCATGGTGCAAAGAGGTAAAATCATGTCTGGTATATTTTTAGCCAACTGGACTTTGTTTTCAATTTACTAAAGATACTTGCCACTCCTCTGAATGGCTTCACCAGTTGTCTGATGAAACCACCATGAAGTGACAGCCATTAAAGAGCTACAATAGAGTTATTATGCCTGTATAGACAATTCTCATTCAAAATCAGCCTGTCAGGACGGATCTATGCCACTATAAGACAATGTAAAAAAGGTCTGGCTGGTAACAAAAATCAAATGGCTTTAGGGTCTAATCAGCATTACATTGGGCAACTTTCATTTGGCCTTGAGTCCAATCATGCTGCTCTGTCGTGATTCTCCCTATTCACAAAGCAATTCTGATCAAATCTGATCTTTTGCCTTGACAAACCAAGTGATGAAATATTACATGCAGAAGAACGTGTGCAGTAATTTATTTACTTATTCAGCATGGCTAAACAGACAATAAAAGTGTAGTTATGAGAAGAGAACTACAAACAAAGTCGCTTGATCCTGTTTTTGTTGCAGTTAAACATAAATAAAGCATATATAAAGCAGCTGCAATACAACATTTATGTTTAAATGTAAATCGTCTGAAGAAGCTTTTCTGCTTACCTTTGTCCTCACTGTCACTTGTAGAAAATGCAGAGGAACTCAAACCTCGATCCAACATCTTCCACACATTCTGTAAGGAATCATCAGTGCCTATAGATGACAACAGAAAGTGCGATGACCCGGGCAGGTGTACCGGAGCTTCAGATTGGCTCTGCGGAGGAGTGTTTTCTTTACTGCCCACAGACTTGAGGAAGGAAAAGAGAAAGGGAACTTAAACACTGAAACAGCAACAACCGACACACACTGCTTATAACCAATACAATTACATAGACTACTGTTCAACAGTCAGTAGCTTTTAAGTATTTTGTGCTTACCAGAGGCTGCATATATTTGTGGAAATTGTAATATTGTGAAAAATTATAAAAAATTAAATGACAGTTTTCTGTTTGAATATATATTATATTTGTATATATATTCTATGATGCCAAAGGTAAGTTTTCAGGAGCCATTACTGCTGCTATCACATGATTCTTCAAAAATCATTCTAATATGCTGATTTGGTGCTAAACAGTATTATTATTATTATTGTCATCATCAATGTTGAAAACAGCTGTGCTGTATTAGTATTTGAACTAATGTAACATTGTAAATCTCACTTTTGACCAAATTAATGCATGCTTGCTAAATAAAAGCATTAAAAAAAACTTTTAAACAACAGTATGTGTCTGTAAATTATGTTACATCTGTATAAAATATATTTATGGGGTTGTGAAGATGTCAATAGTACCTGAACTCTGACTGGAGGATCCCATGGGTTAGCAGTTCTTCGTTTGTCTGAACTCTCACTCTCAGAGAATTGGGGACGGACTATAATCGCCATTTTCTTATTTTGATCTCTTTGTGCATATTGTAGCTCCTAGAGTGGAAATCAGAATGAATGCATTTAAATATCATGCTTATGTGATTATAATTATAATCATTATAATATGCTTATGTGATTATAATCAACCGTGTATTTTCATACTGTACAACTGATAAAGGAGTGATTGCTAACTTTTGCCACACTCCAATGACCTTGACAAAGAATGACATTGCATAAAAGCTGTGTCTAAATCTTCAGATCAGAGCCCAAACTGATTAATATGATGAAATATATTCTCTTTATCAATACAGAGAACATGCTGTGATTGAACAACATCTCTCTCATGCAGGAGTCACCTGAGTGGTTAGCTGATACTGTAACTCTTCCAGGGTAGATAAGCGGCTCTTTGGGTGCACCCCATGCTCGGATTGAGGGGGTTCTTTGTCCACCAGACTGTGCTCTGGACCATTTGATTTGAGAGTGATCTTTGAGTGCCGTGGAACTAAGTAAAGAAGAAAATATTTTAGAAATTGATAGTATATTTCACTATGTATTACAAAGAAACACATTGAATTAGGCATTGAAATTAAAAAGAAAAACTGAAATAGTATTTTCTTGTAAAACATGCTTGAAATGATCTAAAAGCTTTAGAGGGTAATTTCACATAAAAGTGTTTGTTTGCATACCTGATGTCTATTTTAGACAATTTTGATAACTTAAATTGCAATTTTGTCTGTAAATGCACAGGACATGCCAAACTAAGAATGTAGTAAGTAAAAATATTTGGATATTTGTCTTGATATTCAGCAATGATTTTCTCAATGAGTTATAACTAATATGAATCAAGACAAAACACACAAAGCATGGTGAATTTCCGGGACAAATAAGCATGGGGCTCTCTATTGAGAATCACACTAAGGCTTCTTTAATCCCTTGGTAAAAACATGGATCAGCCCATTGTGATGGGGCACCAGCATAACAATGAGTGGTGAATTTTGATTGTTATCCCCATGTGCCCTTTCACAAAAAAACAGGAGAGCTCTTCATATCCCTCCTGAGCCAGATATATATAATTTAAAACATTAGCTCCCAGTTTCACAGACAAGGCTTAAGCCTAGTCCTAGACTAAAATGTAAATCTTAGCTGTTTCCACTGAATGAAACTTGCACTGACTGATCTTAAAACATGTTAGTGCCTTCGCTTCGTCTCAAGATGCACACCAGTAATGCGTTTTCCTAAGGCATGTTTATAAAAATTACTTAAAATGTCCTAATTGTACTAATCTACTGTAAAAAATACTACTGAAACCAATGATTAGGTTTCAACAGCAGCACAGACCCTCCAGTCCTGCTTCGATCAGCTGCGCCCGGAGCCTGTTGCCCATTTCAATGAGTTGCCGTTTGTCCTGACTGAGGCTGGAGATCAAATGTGCAGCCTGTTTGAGCTTCGACTGAAGAATAGCAACATCACCCATGGTGCCCGCTCTGGCTGAACTCTGCAGCAGGAGCAGTCGTTGTCTCATGGACAAGTTCTCCTCCTGAAGCTGCTTTACCATCTCACTCTTGAATATCAGACATACATTCTCGTTTAGGCAACCATAAAACATACTTCTGATAAAAGACAATTCATGGCAGTAATACATTACATAACCACAAGTATGACACATAATCCATCTAATTAAATTTGCTCATCAGTATTAATTAGGAGATATACTGTTTGGCCAGTAGTCCTAACTTTAAGTAGGAAAAATTATTTCTATATCACTTAAAAATAATAAAAATGTTTTTTTTTAGTGACTGTACTATAAAACATTTTTATGATGTATATTATATAATATTATATTACATTATATGCAGTGCTGTACCTGGTTAAGAACAATGGGCTCTCTTCTGCTAGCAAGGTCAACCTTCAGCGCTGACACCTGACCACAAATACAAATACAGAAAATATATTTATCAACCTGTCTCTTTAGGGCAGAAAGATCATGCCTTTTTTGCACTTATTAAAAGTATTGAAGCTAAATTCTATTTACTTCAAAACTTGCCTGGTTGCCAAGTGCAACAGTCTCTAGGTTGTGAAGTAAACTGCCTTTTTGATACTCTTCTGCCTCCTGTCTCACTTCATTTAGCTCCAGCTCAGTAGCTGCCACTCTTTGCTTAAGCCTCGCTTCTTCAGCTGCTGCTGCCCTCTTGTGATTGGCCAGCTCCAGACGCAAACTCTCATTCTCCATGTGTTTTGAGTGACACTGGAAAAAATATATATAAAAGTATGTATTCAATATAGCCAACTTTCCCCGTAACTAATCATGAAGTGTGAGAGAAGAACAAAATTATAAGAAAAAAAGCAACTCGTATATACTGGCTCTGCACTAACTGGTATGTGTTAAATTAATTTCTAAACAAAACAAAAATTACATCATATTATGACCTTCTAATTATAAGATTCCTGGGTAAGGGACTGAAATCATTACCTGCTGGGTAAGCTGTTCCACAGAAGATTCCAAATGAGCCAGCCTCACTTCCTGTTTCTTTAAAGCAGCGGCACTGGCTATTTTCTCCACTCTCAGCCCACCTGCATAGACAATACACTTTTTTTAAATTAAAATCACCAGTCCACAATGTTATATCTATATATCTTCTATCTTTTTAAATACCTATTGTCTCATTAAGTGATCTAATGTGGTTTTGAAGGTAGGCATTGTCATGGGAAACAGGGAATTTAAGGGCAGGAATGCTGGCAGTATTGACTATCTTGGAAGATTCCTCTAACTGCTCTTCCAGATCACGACATTTGGACTTTAGTTCTTGGATCTCTTTCTCCAAAGCTTGACTGTAGTCTGTAGTCCCTGAAATAGACAAAAAACTGTCATACAACTGGGTGGAGGTTAAATGTTCTGACACAAAAGCAAGTAATACACTTCACACACTACTAACGGTATCCTTGGCAGGATATTACTTTGTAAGCGCATTACTGAACTCTGATTTAGAAGACAGACCTAAACTATTTTCTGTTGTAGTTAAACAAGAATATACTTTAAAATGCCCAATTCTAATGACTACGGTATTTCCCAACAAGTAGGTATATACATTTATAAAATCTCTGAAAGTGGTGGAAATATGTAAAACAATAATCAAAAAGTTTCCTTATTGGTCTGGAGACCCCTTGTACCTGCAGTGCTAGCTTCTGGATTGGTGGTCTTACTCTGAGCTATAGGCATCTGCTGGCTTAGGTTCTCCATCTCTTTCCTCATTTCAGACACAACTGCTCTAAGAGTGCTGTTCTGCTGCTGGAGTCTCCTGATCTCTTCTGATGGGAAACTGCTGCTGTCTACTGCAGATGCCTGAAGATGCGAAATGAAATGAAACAATAAAACGATGATATAAACCAATTAGCAACCACTAGGTGGAGGTAGGAGATTGCTGCATGTTGACACACTAAATATCAGAATTTTCAATCAGTCAACAACCTATCACAGGACTGAACACACACCACTAACATAAAAACACGTGCGCTAAACAGACATGTATTACTTCACGGTCAGACTCTGGTTGCTGGAAAAAATGCCAGCTGGCAATTTAAAGTGCCGAGACATATTTATACTGCACTGAATATTTGGATATGTGGTGTTATGGGATATAACTTTGCCTTGCACATAATGTCCAGGGAGAGTGAACTTTCACAGTAACATTTTGTGAGTGGCCAAGCATCCTCTGCTGATATGCTATTTAAAGTCTCTTAAATGTGAAATACGAACAGCTAAATGTGACGTATAACTTCAGAATAGCTGTAATAGCAGTATACCTATTGGAAATTATCTATAGTTATATTTAATGAATGGCAGAGTGATTAAATAAATGCTGGGGATTCTGTCACAGTCTGCTGTTTTATTTAAATAGTAACTTAAGCTACATTTTCTAAGAGGCAAGTTAGGGTCAGATGATTTGCTTCATATGCTGTGTCACTCCTACTCTTCAGACACTTTGGCATGAAACCCAGAGGTTTTGGACGAGATACCCACCAGATCATCAGCTGTCATCATACCACTTGTGTTTTTTTTTACTAAAGTACATCCTAAATGGTAATGGTTCCTTCACAGTATTAAATATCAGTCTGAATGGTGTAACAGAGAAAGCTGCGTGTGGTCCAACCTGAATTCCTGTTAGTGCTGGTTTGGTTCCATGTAGCGCCTGATCTCGCTCTACAGTGACGCTTTTCAGCAGTGTCACCATCTCCTGCAATTCTCGTTCCTTCTCTCTCAGCTCAGCAGTTATCTTAGGGTAGATACCAAAATGCAAAACATAACATCCATACAGAGAACAACCTTATGAATAAGATCCAAGTCCAGAAGTTTGTGACAAGTTCTGAACTACTAGTTCTGAAAACTTTCTTTCTTATTTTATTTTGAAAATTGTCCAGAATACTTTTGAATTTTTTTGGTGTAGGGACTCCACATCAGCTCACCTGGTCTCTGGCCTGTGTAAGGCTTTGGATAAGCTCCTCACTTCTCAGGTAGTGCTCAGAACGCACTTCGTCACAACGCCGCTCCCAGTCCAACTCCAGCTGAACTCTCTTCTGCTCCAATGCCTGCTCCCTCTGCAGACCACTAGACACCTGCTGCTTATACCTGACAGATATACAATTCATCTGAACAACTTTTCTTTAAGTAAATGTAAAGCATATGTGTCTATACCTCATAAACATAAACTTGCAAATTCACATACATAGGAATGCACAATATATTAGTTAATGGACAATATTATGTTGTGGCCAAATTATATTGGAAAGATCATTTTTAAGAGATGAATGTAAACAAAATGCACCAAAAGTCACATTTATGAGTGTGAATGTTCTGCTTCCGAGTGGGACATTGTCAGTCAGTAAATGTCAGTAAAGATGCAATGGATGCAGAGTCTCCACTGACAAAAAAAATCTATGTTGCATGTACAAAATAGGGCAGTATTGTATAATGTATTATACAATGTAATATTATACAGTGGAATATAAAGTGATTCAATTAACATCACTTTCATAAGTTGAGTAAAAACATCAATGTAAAAATTAACTGATGCGCATTCTTTATTATTTTAGTAGTTTCTTTGTTTTTTGTGTAAAAAACGGTACATTATCTTGCTCCAATGAAATTTCACACCTGATCTTACAAAAACTTTCAATGATGACTTAAGATTTTTTTTATTTATTGGTATTAGCTTATGTTGGATATTTAATCTTGCATGCTCATTTAACCTATATTTACATTTATATGACCTTTTTCATCAAACCCTTACATAATTTTTATATTTAAATGTTATAAAATAATTGTTATTTTTGCGTTTTAGTTTTCCAGTTTTACCAAGGGTGCCAAAATTTGTGGAGGCCACTGTATCTGTCATAACAAAAAAATAAATAAAATACATCTGCCAGAATTATAATATTGGTGCATTCCTACTCTTATTTTTAGTCTTCATAGTACAATACAGCTAAATAGTTTAAATGTTGTGTAAAAGGTATGCAATTATTATTCTCGTGACCTTTACCTTTCTATATCCTCTTTACACCTTTTTAGCTCTGCTCTCACTTTGGCTTCTCTTTCTCCTGCAGAAAGCAGCTCTGTATCCTTGGCAACATTTTCTTTGGAGACCTGCGTGATGTAAGTATCCCAGCCAGATCGGGTTGTTTCCAGCTGCGTTCTGAGCCTTTGGTACCAAATAAGAGATTTAAATCTAATGGGGATCTGGTTACAACTATGGTATCAAACACAAGTTAAAGCTCTCGATTGAGTAGATAAGTCTTACAGAAGCCATCTTGTCTGTCTTAATCTGTGCATCTGAATATATAATTTATAAATGTAACATTATAAACACAGAAAAATTAAGAGCACTTGTTACCTTAAGGCCTTGAATTTTAAACATGTTATATAATCCTAGTGCTCAGAAAGCCATTCTCAGGGACACCCACACATTTCCTCTCAATGTATTTACACTAATTTAGTCATCAGCAGGAACCGCGTAATGCATCTCTCATCTATTTACACAAATGGATCATTTAACATTTCATGAAAAATGTCGATCTTTATACAATAAAGCTTAAGTATTTCTTGGAAAGTAAAAATAAACTGCAGAACATTTCTGCGAATAGCAATTTTGATATGTTTGTGTCTTACTCTTGTATCTGCTGTTCTCTGTGAAGAAGGTCATCCGTATGGCTCTTTTCTCTCATTTCCTGCTCTAGGATCATCCTGTCCATTTGAGCCTGCAATTCTGAGATTTTCCTTCTCTCCTCTTGGAGCTCCCTGGCATGAGCCTCTCTCATGAGACCCAACGCATCCTCTTTCTCCCTAGACCTTCGTTCCAGATCTGCATGTCTGAATATATCAGATTTCAAAACATTAGAGCAAGACATGCTGGCCTAACCAGAGTAATATGAGCACAGAAAGGCTCATGACCTCAACTGTTTTTTGACCTGGTCAGGTTGATAGGATCTAAAACAGTTCATGCCATTTGCATTTACTGTATCTTATTCAGAATAACTGAATTTGTCAGGGGGGGTACTTTATGACCGGGTATCTCAAACTCTAGATGTAGTACTTACTTCCTGTTGTAGGCTTCTTGCTCCTTTTTATAATTTGTCTTCATTTGTTTTAGCTTGTCTTCAAGCTCTTTTATCCTGTAAAACAGTATTCATGATCTTTATGATCTTTATAATTAAAACAACAGCTTTTTGTCAACATACACACGTCAGCTCACCTGGAGTCTTTCATTGCAGTGGTGTTCCTTATGTCCCAGTCCCTGCGCTGGATCTCTTTTTGAGCCTGCTGGTAAAGTTCTTCAGAGGCCTGCAGGGCCTCTGTGGCCTGACTGTGAGCTTTGGCATGGACCTCCAGCTCTTTGCTCAATAGCTTTTCCTGAACATTACAGATTAATAATTAAACAAAACATTTTAAATGGAGATGACCACATATATTGCGGCGAAAAACACCTGAACATTTATGCGCTCCTTACTACCTTTTACTCATCTGGAAAGGCTTTCCAAATTAAGCTGGAACGTGACTTTGGGAATGTGCCCCCATTCATAAATAAGTATGAGTGAGTTCAGGCATTGACATTTAAGTAAAGGGGCCTAGCTCACGGTCAATATTCCAATACATCATTCAGGTGAATTTCAGTACTAAAATAGTAGTGACAAAAAAAGTTAAAAATAGTTATTTTAGACATGTAGTGTCAAAGCAGTGGTACTCAACCCCAAAAAATTAGATTCAAGGTTGACAACCACTGGTCTAAAAGGCCCTGACTTCCAACATAAAGATTATAAAAGGTTTGATGCAGCATGGTTCTTACTTGGAGCTCATGTGAGAGAACAACACTGTTCATTTCATCCATCTTCAGATGGAATTCATGTTCCCGCTTCCTCATCTCACTGTCAAAATCTGCCATCATTTCCTGTTGTGAATTGCAATTTACAAGATTTACTGTAAGTGATACTGTTTAACCTAATAATGCAGGGAAAAAAAGAGATTTACCAAACCCTTATACAGTGGGTATGGAAAGTATTCAGACCCTGCTTAAATTTTTCACTCTTTGTTATATTTCAGCCATTTGCTAAAATCATTTATGTAAATCTTTTTCCTCTGAGGTCCTGAGCACTCTGGAGAAGGTTTTAATTCAGGATATCCCTGTACTTGGCCGCATTCATCTTTCCCTCGATTGCAACCAGTCGTCCTGTCCCTGCAGCTGAAAAACACCCCCACAGCATGATGATGCCACCACCATGCTTCACTGTTGGGACTGTATTGGACAGGTGATGAGCAGTGCCTGGTTTTCTCCACATATACCGCTTAGAATTAAGGCCTAAAAGTTCTATCTTGGTCTCATCAGACCAGAGAATCTTATTTTTCACCATCCTGGAGTCCTTCAGGTGTTTTTTTAGCAAACTCCATGTGGGCTTTCATGTGTCTTGAACTGAGGAGAGGCTTCCATCAGGCCACTCTGCCATAAAGCCCCGTCTGGTGGAGGGCTGCAGTGATGGTTGACATTCTACATCTTTCTCCAATCTCCCAACTGCATCTCTGGAGCTCAGCCACAGTGATCTTTGAGTTCTTCTTTACCTCTCTCATCAAGGCCCCAATAGCTCAGTTTGGCCAGACAGCCAGCTAGGTTCTGGTCGTCCCAAACGTCTTCCATTTAAGGATTATGGAGGCCACTGTGCTCTTAGGAAGTGCAGCAGAAATGTTTTTGTAACCTTGTCCAGATCTGTGCCTTGCCACAATTCTGTTTCTGAGCTCTTCAGGCAGTTCCTTTGACCTCATGGTTCTCATTTGCTCTGACATGCATTGTGAGCTGTAAGGTCTTATATAGACAGGGGTGTGGCTTTCCTAATCGAGTCCAATCAGTATAATCAAACACAGCTGGACTCCAATGAAGGTGTAGAACTATCTCTAGGATTATCAGAAGAAATGGACAGCACCTTAAATATTAGTTAAATATATGAGAGTCACAGCAATACTTATGACCATGTGATATTTCAGTTTTTCTTTTTTAATAAATCTGCAAAAATGTCAACAATTCTGTGTTTTTCTGTCAATATGGGCTGCTGTGTGTACATTAATGAGGGAAAAAAACCTTAAATGATTTTAGCAAATGGCTGCAATATAAAAAAAGTGAAAAATTTAAGGGGTTCTGAATACTTTCCATACCCACTGTTTGCCTCTGCTTAAACAACACCCAAATGTCAAATGTCAAGTGACAGCAACACTGAACAATAATCTATTTCTGAACTGACCTACAGCATAAATAGCTTTGGTTCACCAACATTATCTGTGATCTTTCACGGCCTTATCATTTTACTTTACTGAGTGAGGTGAGGATTGCTTTAGTGGTTAGTTGACATAGCCATTGACTAAGAACTCCTGCCAGCTGGAATCCTTTTAGGTCAGTGGGTTTACTTTAAATAACATACAATGTCCTGGCACTAATCCCAGGACATCCACTTTGTGGATAATTTTTTTAGACCAGAAACAGCATCATAACCGTAAATACGCAAAACAAGTAAGGCTTCAAAATTAGAGATTAGACACAATAGATATTTAGTCAGTTTATGAAATCAGTGTACTTTTATTTTAAATTGTGGACCTGTATTAATCTGTGTGAGACAGATGTTTTTGGACATTGCATCTTGCAGTGTTTTTTAAACATCTTCTGCTAAGAGCACTGTGCCATGTCTAGTTAAATATAGTCCAGCTTCTTAAAACATATGTTTTTAACACAATAAATGTGTCCTATAAATCTTTATTTTTAGGATAGGACAGCATACAAAGTGGGAAAGAACTTGGGATCTCTGAAGCTCAATGGCACTATATGTTGGCATGCTACCCACAAGGCTATTGGCACTGACGTGTAACATCCTATAAATCTTGAAGTTGACATCATACCTGTTTCTGTAGCTCCAGTTCACCATCAGATTCTCTTATTCGCCGCTGGAGATCCCGTCTAAGTGTTTCATTTTCCTCCCTGAGTTTCTGAATCTCACTTTCCATCATGCTAAAAAGCCAGAACAAATGTCATCAAAATTCCACAAAAACCTAATTTAGAAATCAGTGTGGATGACCAAATATAGTTAGTTGAGCCTGAGAAACCAAGTCATACTTCTGGACTTTTTCCAGTTTGACTCTGTGCTCGACTCCCCTCTTCTGATATTGCACTTCTATGTCCTCCTTCACCCTCCGCTGCTCCTCCAGGGCATCCTGAAGTTTTGCTACCTTAATCCTCAGCTCACTGACCTCTTCCTGTCTGGCTCTTTCTTCCGTCTGAGCGCGGGCTGCCAGGGCATCATAACGTTCCAGCTCTTTGTCCCTCTGCTCCAACACATGTAGATTATACTTGAAGTCATCCCGCAAGAGGAGGAAACGTTCTCTCTGAGTGGACAGCTCTGATGTTGCTTCATTTAAAGCAGTCTCCAGTTGTTGAATTCGCAAAGCCTGAAGTTCCTTCCATTCTCTTTCTTTACAAGCCAGCTGGGCTTCCAGGTCCACAGCTTCCTGCATGATTAGGAACCAGATGCTGAACAGCAGGGCACTGAAACACTAGACATCCTGTTAAGCAAATCTGTAGACACAAGAACGTGATTATAAAAGTGTCTATTAGAACATGTTTAGGTAACACGCTAAAATTAAGCTCTACACATCATATAAAGCCATACATTAGTTAAAAAGACCTGATAATGGCATAATAGTCATAATATCCTTCCGGATTAACAACTAACGTTAACATAACTATGCAACTAACGTTACAAGAAGAACATGTGTCTAAAACATTTAACACAACAAGCAGAATTAGCAAAAACAAGCTATTTTAAACAATTTCGACAGAATTATTTAATTCAATAAAAACGTTACTTACCTTCATGTAACGTTATAAGAGGAGAGTAACTTATTTTCTCCGGTTAACGTTAGCTGGCACAGCGAATATTGTTTTGT
>JAUCMS010000019.1:10490508-10560930 GCA_032357445.1 Enteromius radiatus | reverse complement strand
TTGAATAGGATTAATTGCGATTAATCGTATGACAGCACTGCCAAATTCACATTTACTAATTAACTGAAAAGACTGCATTTTTTTTTACCAATGCCAAGATGTGTGTTGATAGATGCATAACGTGCAGTGCCCGTCAGGTTCTTGTTCTCGCGATAGGGAATGTGCTGGTGTGTTCGTGCATCACGGTACTTCTTGGCCAGACCAAAGTCAATGATGTAGACCAGGTTGCCTTTCTTTCCCAAGCCCATCAGAAAGTTATCAGGCTTCACATCTCTGTGAATGAAGTTCTTGGAGTGGATGTACTCAATGCGGCTGATCTGAGGAATGCAAGGTTTACAAAAACAAACATTAAAAGAAGTTGTACCTCCGCAGCAAACTATTTTTTACTCACCAACATGATTTCGCATCATACCATCTGATCAGCCAACAACAGGACAGTCTTCAGGCTGAACTTCCTGGAGCAGAAATTGAAGAGATCCTCCAGACTGGGGCCGAGCAACTCCATCACCATCACGTTATAATCTCCTTCTGCACCACACCACTTTATAGTAGGAATGCCAACTGCAAAGGGAGCACGCAAAACATCTAAATACACAGCCTGGAAGCCCAATAGATGCTTGTTGGCAAGTATGAATCACTTCATTGATTACATTGATTTATTGAGCCCCTCAAAGTCTTATTTACAGATGAATCAAAACCCTATTCTCATTACCTCCACCCTGCATCATCTTGTAAATCTTGCTCTCGATGTGGAGCTGTGGGTGCTTTGTCTTCACACATTCCAGTTTGATGGCCACTTCCTCTCCAACTGAAATGTCTGTGCCTAGGGCAGAGCGAGAAACAGAGAAGGAACAGAGCCATTAAAACAGTGAAAGAGGTCAGAACACAGCCTCAATCTCCAACAAACTGACATGACTGTAGATCATAATTAATTGACCTTTATAATCTGTACAAATGTTTGATCAATTTAATGCATCCTTGCTGAACACAAAAGCATTTATTTAATTTTAGCATATTTAGTCAATATGCAATGATCCATAAGTCCAAAATTTTCAATGCAATGCAAATTTTCTTTTTTTAAAGAATTATCTTATCTTTATCTTAAAAAACAAGCAAAACATATCAGCTATTATAGGGCCCTATGATTATCGTAATGTGGAAAACATGGATGAAAAAAGGGTTATTTACCAAATAACAAGGAATGCCACTGAATACTATTGAAATATAGTACAGTTTTGTCCACTACATATACTCATGGTGCTTTCAGTGTCAGCGTCTGTGTTTTTCTTCCATGCTTTAATCTAAACATTATGAAAACATTAACATCTGTCATGAAGCACTTTGCTTGCCAGAAAAAATAATTTCATTGGATTACATCTGAAAATGTTAAATAGCTATAGTTCTAGGCATTCATTCATCATTTCCACTGTTATTGTAATAAATTATTTAACCATAAATCACAGAATTCAGAAAAATAATACATTGCACAGGTCATCTGATATAATTAAATTTTTTGTAAAAAAAAAAACAAAACAAAACAAAAAAACACCTGTACTCTAAGCATTCTCCAAAATAACTTAACGGGTGTTCAAAATCAGTTTTGAAACTGAAACTGCTACCTACCGCCGTCTGAACAGAAACTCAAGGACTTGTTTTGCTGGTTTCTGAGATATTTAAACAAGCAGAGGATAATGTTCATCTAAGCTGATAGCGAAGAAACTCACGTCATGCAAGTCAGGTCTACGCACAACTTAATCAGCAAATTAGACATTTAGTCAAACAGTCAGTACCCCATGACTACATTTAGATCAAACGAGAAAAACATTGAAATGGGGAGCAGGTCCAAGCCTATATCTGGGAATGAACAACATGGTGCTGCTGTGGCTAATCAGCTCTACTGCAATGATAAAGACAAAACAATACGGCAGCGTTATGCAAGAACTCTCTAAAAGAAAAAAAGAAAGAAAGACCAGTGCCTATCCAACAGCTGACTCTTGATGGGCCCATATTGGGTATGGACATTAAATACCACATGCTCAAAACGGACTTGAAAATTTATGTCATCTGTCTGATAAGGTGCTAAATGCAAACTGCAGCCTGATGGCTAAATGAGATCTCCATTTTTGGTGTTGAAAGAAGAAGGGAAGTTACAGAAGTGGCATCCTGTCCAAACCTATAAACATCACCACATCACGAATCCAAACCAAATACTATGAGGTTGCATAAAAGCTGATGGAAAGGAGACAGAATTGTAGAGGAATGGGACAGTCCTGGGTGATTCATACACCTGAGGCCTCCTATGATGTCAAGTGATGCAAATATTACGGAATCCTGAGAAAAACGGAGAGGTGTTACATTATGCTGACTGCTGGATGATTTGTGACGCAACAAGTCAAATGTGGTTGGGTTTCATCTTCTGAGCCTCTAATGCTAATGATATGGCAGATGATTTAAATGTATTTCACACAGTGTCATGTGCTGAAGATCTCAATAGCACTGCCTCGGAATCACACCTGACATTTAAAGATTAATCAAAAAAGCATTTAATTAAGTTGACGTACTAAAGAGTGGGTGTAGTTATGAAACAACTGAGCAGATGGAGTTTACGATCTCACCACACCCACCAAGCCCTGTTCTCACACACAGACAGATTGAAACAAATCCATCTCAGCCAGAAAGCTTCGGGATAAAGGTCTCCCTACACTTTAACACTATAATGATCAAAGTCCTCTTGCCAACAATGCTTCTCTATCAAAATAAATGCAAGCTGATTGTATTTGAGCCTGATGTTTTGATGAGCTTTGAGTAAATTAAACATTCTGTCCACAGGTTTCAATGCACGAGAGAGGAACCCTGACCACAGCTAGAAGAACTAAGGCCAGCAGCTGCAAAACTTCCTTTAATGCCTCCTGAATAAGAGATCTTGCTCTACACAAATACATTTAATCAGTCTTGAGTTGAAAATGAAATGGTAAAGTGGTTAAGGGTAATAAAAGTAGTAACGCTATACTTAAGTTGAAATAATTAATCAACTTGCTACGCCTGTTAAGAGTACAAAAGAAAAACAATGACCTACAAAACAATACCTCTATATAGCCATCAATACGCTATCTAAACGTCAATCATAGATACTCAAATGATCAACAACATCCTGGTGTGATGTATAATGCTAAAAACCATGAAGGCCATCTAGTATGTAAATAAAGAGTTCTTCTGGTTCATGGCAGCTTCATCAATCAAAATTGCTTCCCCAAAAGGCACCATGACCCTGTTATCAGAGAAATGAGAGTGCATGAATCATGAGCCTTCATAGTATGATCTGACTTTTAATAGACTGCAGAAGCATCAGCCAGGCTTGGTTGAATGTCCGTCACAGGGTGATTCAACATGCCAGGTTTGGCCTTTTGGGTGGTTCACGCTTTCAGTGAAACCTGTATGGACAGGTAACATTCATTCAGACAAGGGAGGACCTGTTTGAAAACTCCTGTTCACGGGTTTAGTGAAATAACACCTGAATTTACAGCAGGTGTTGTGTTATATCTTATATCACTGACAGCTGAGTCTAATGTCAAAACACACATTTTATGGTCACGTATGACCTCCTGGAGTGTTGTTCCAAGCGGGACGTAAAGTTTATATACTCTGTAACTTCAATAAGCCACTTGTGCTCCGAAATACGTTCTTGTCTTGGTTATAAAACATGTTTTTCATAGAAACTGATAAACAGACCTCATAAGCAGACTATAACCAGTCAATCTTTGAAAAAACGCCACTGACAGTTATAATACAGCTTGTTGGCCGTGTTATATTATTGACAGCTTTATGTCAAGAGTGTATACGTTTGTTTTAAGTTTATACTTACCCAGATAAATGTCTCCAAATGATCCACTTCCAATTTTTCTACCCAGTCTGTATCTGTTTCCAACTCGCAGCTCCATCGCTGTGTTTATTGGTGTCTCTCGAACGAGTCCCTTGGTTGTATTTCAGCTAGTTTCTATAAAACCAGATACGGCCGGCCTTTAAATTCGTGTTTACGTTAATATTTTTACGCGTTATTTAACTGCTACGAACCTATATATGTTTATGCGACCCCAACCCCCCCGAATCCCTGAGGAGAATTCGGATTCTTCCGACGGAGTTCACTTTTCACCATTCCTTTTATAATATATTAAAGTCCGAAATATCACAATATTGTGATCAGGCGAAAGCTTAGAGTCTGTAGATTATGCTCTCGTCGGTTTGATCATCGTTATCCCCAAGGATAAAGAAGATGGAGGTGGATTTTAACAGCAGACCCCCGTCGCAGAACTGTCACAGGCCTCGTATCTCCTGTGATGAACACGTCACGAACGTAGCGCCGTGACGCCACTTCCCCTTGGCAACGCCTCACTCGCCACAGTCACGTGGGAGAAACGCTGGATGAGTTTCATTAGGTTAGTCTCATTAACGGTCTCGAACACCAATTAATTTCTTATATATTGGACATACGTTCGTCCCAGTTAAGATGTTATTTAGTGATGTGCATTAGAGTGGCGTTTTAACATGATTTCCTTAAAGGTACACCAAGTAGTATCAATGTTGTGAAATTTGCATTGGATAAGTTAGATAGTAGCGTCTATTTATTAGTGTGTAATCAATTTTTTCAAAGTACATTTTTAATGTTACTAAAGTTATAGATACTATAAATCCTAATAACTATTCTGTTACTTACTATTGGTTTAAAATGGATAATAAATCAGAATAATAGTAAAATAAATAGTGATAATTAGAAGAAATATAATATAAAAAATAGATAACTGATATTTGGATTCGCATACTTCGTCGTAAATGCTTTGGAAAAACACTAGGCTTAAAATCTTAAGACAACGCGTCATCTCCGTAATTCGTGCTCCATCTGTTTTGCTCTTATGTCTGTCCAGCTGACTGTCCATTTACCGGCCCCTGACGCTTCCTAATAATCAAGGCAGTGGGACAGTAGTGGAACACAGTAACGTCTTGTACTCTCTCAAGTGTTTGCAGGGTCCTGGCCACGCCCACCCGCTGGCTGATTGGCGGAGCTCTTTCGATTGGTCAGACAGGATCCAATCAGGACACGGTCACATGGCTGTAATGTTTTCCAGCAGATTGCGTAAGTGTCTTGCACGTGTTCTTCAATGCTCGTCTCGGAGTAACTCAAAAGAACCATTGAGGGATAAAAAAGAGCTATTGAGAAGAGTAGAAAGCGTGATTTTATTTTATTTTAAATTAAAGCTTCAGTTTAAATTAACGTGATCTCTCCTGTGTACTCGCCTAAAAGATTACAGATAGTTACGGAGAAATATAATAATAAATATAATATAGCTAAACTTTAAAACATTAAACACTACTTAAAAAAAAATATATATAACAATATTAAGCCGTTATATAAATATAAAGCGTTTTAGCAGACTTCCAAGGCACTAAAAGCCATATTTTTCTATATTATTACTATTTCACACATTATAAACTGAAAAGGTGTATGGTAATTTGGTAGTGACCAAAACTTAATAAACAAATTAAAACGATTTAATATTTGCCTCGTTTCTACAGCCCCTTCTTAACAGAAAACAGAATTGTTTTTGTCTGTAGCAAGATTTATTGGATAATGAGGACATCTAGCGTTTAATGATAGAAACAGCAGAAACAAACTGAGCAGGGAAACACAGGTCAGTTTTGAGATTTTTTTCTAAACATATTTTGAAAGCTTAATATTTCTCTGCATAAAGTTTTAATATGACAATTCGGTCCTAGTAAATTCTTCAAAAGATTATCTTATCTTACATGCTCCTGTACAGCATCATTTGTACACTTACACTCCCTCATTTGCTTAGATTGCTTTATAAACAATCTAGAAGACAGCAATTTCCTCAGTCATGTTTACCACTGAACCATTTAACATGTACATTGACCTAAACGTATGGTCTTTTCTCAGTAAACAGTAACCACACACCTCATGTCATGATGAATCAGGTGACTGGGAGGAAAAACACTTTGCAGTGATTATAAACATGGGATGTATGGAGAGCCAGGATCTGATTAGGAACAGCATCCTTTTTGACTGAAAGATGATCATAAAAAAGATTAGCATAAAATTTTCTTTTTAAAGCTTTATAAATAGTATACAATCAGTATACTAATGCAGACAAATGTGTTCCTTAATGTTCAAAAACTGTTTTACAGGTCAGAAGGTTGAGAATACTTAAAAATTAGATGAAGACAAATATAAATTGTACCTACCAATGAATGCCTCTGAAAAACAAATGAACAGTTTAAACAAATATAATTAACAAAAGTTAAACACACACACATACACACACACACACACACAAAATGTTCCTGATTCACGGCACAGTTGACCAAATTGCAAAAATGGTTAGATTATTTTGTGATGTTCTCCTGTGACTAAATGCCAGTGGCTATGCCTAAATGCGTATACTGTAGATCTATTTAGCCGCAAATAAGGCAATATTAGCTAAATTATCCTCTACATTGATGCAGTAGGCAGTAAACACTGACCTTCCAGATATAATGACTTAAAAGTTCAGATTTAATTAATGATACATGAGACATTCTAGACCAAGCTAAAAAGATCTGTCAACCAAACCAAATTATATTACATAATAATCTTCTATGCATTTAGTTTGCTGTTAGGCAATACATGTACATGCTTACTATTTTTACAGTCCCATAATATTATTTGAAACGTTTGCATCATTCAAATGCTAATCTTGTTTTTTAAAAGTTTCTCTGGAGCTGTCAGCAGCTACTTAACATTTGACTGAGAAGTCTGGGAACAAGGTGGTGGCTGCTCTTTTCTCTCTCTCTTATCCACAGAGAAAGCGCATTTCCTTCTATCCAGTTGGTCCACTCTGGCCTCTTTTGTTTTTTGAAGGTTTCATTTCTTTTCACTTTGTCCTTTTTGTTGTTTTCATTTCACCCCACCCTCTTGGATGCATCCATGCTCCTCCCTTCGTTCTCCTCCTTTCCTGCATTTTTCTGGCTCCTCATGGCATGCTGAGTTTGGGAGTGCAGGAGGGAGATGCCTTAAAAACGCTGACAGGCTATAACATTCTCAGAGACACAAGCATCTTCAGTGCAGCCCAGCAGAGCTTCTGTGGACCCTCATGTTTGGACCTGCCAAGACTAAGGTAGGGGACAATTATTAAATTGTAATATGGTTACACACAACGATGTGAAAACTTTTCCAGGTGCCAAAGAAAGTGAACCCTAGTGCAAAAAAACATGCTTGGACAATAACAGCCAGATTTATGTGTTTGTCACATTTTTTTATGTGACTTATCAAATTATTTAAATGCATGTGTTATTGGTTGCTCATTCATATGAATGTATTTATTTTAAGAGATAGTGGCAACATCAAGATGATTGTCAAAATCATAAGCTTAGAAATGTACACAGAAATGTTCACAGCAGGTGCAAAGCAAAAAGACTCAGCTGGGTTAAATATAACAACATCCTGGGTTTCATTCTGCTAGTGATGCATCCCACCCTGTCTCTGAGGACTATCTATTAAATCATAGGTAATGTCGGATCATGGTAAATTTCATGGAGACAAAATAAATAGTTATCTATGGAACAAGTAGCACTACCACAGGGTACAGAAACCAAATCTAGGACAGGGATTCTTGAGGCATGCCATCACAAAGCCAAGTTTATATTGCCTCATCTCCTGCAAGTGGGACAGCCGAAATATGACACGATTAAGAGTAGTGCAAACACCAGATTGCTTTTAACTCCACCTCATTTTCCAAACTGCATAACAAAAGTTGTGTAACAGCATTATCTTACGTATATGGCCCCTCCTAAAATATTACTGGTAGTGAGCACTGGTTTATCGAGAAATGGTTCACCATGTTACTTCAGTGAGTTACCAAAAAGTCCCACAATATCCTTTTTACGTCACGTTGTGTAAGTAAAATGGGTTGCAAAAGATAAGTTGAAGATGAATGTTTTGGCACAGTTCACTCAACCATGGAGGATGTTTAAGTTCAGACAAAGTGGCTTATATGGGTCAAGGGTGAATCTGGCCTCAGTGTTATGCCACACAGACTTCAAAGTAACCACACATTCTGTTTGAACTTTGATGTCAACACCAAATCCAGTGCTGTCTATTGCTAGTTTAAAGTAAAATTAATAATATAAACATTTATAAACAATGTTAAACCCCTGAGAAATTACTATGTAGTGTAGAATTGTTTGAGGAAACTCTACCCACAAGGACTCCCAAGATTGAGTTCGGAAAGCATACTAACATATTACCATTTCAGCAGGATACAGTATGTATAGGGAAATACGAAGTCATGTGATAATGTAGCTTACTGTTGTTTAAAAGTTTTGTTCTTGCATCATGAATACTGTTTTAAATATTATTTAAGTAAAATAAATACAATGTATTCAATCAGTTGCAAGTGTTCCATTTCAGACTCATCTAAGCACATTTAGCTTGGTGTTTAATGGCTTAATAAAGTCAAGGCAATAAGACATTGAAACCATGATTTGTCACTTTAATTCCTGAACAGTCCTTTACCCTAAATACCCTACCCTAACATCTCCTAAATGGTCAAGACCAAACAATCAAAAAGTAGAATGTTGTCTTTGTACATCCACTTCCCATATAAGGCAAGGGGTAGGTACAGGTATAGGTACAGGTTGGTACAGGTATATGATGTTATTCAATACTTTATTTGCAAACTGACAACATTGCTAAAGTTCACCCCCAGCAGTCTGCTTTTCAAAAAAGGGAGAGGGGGAAACAACTCAATGGCACTGGAGCGGCCACTGGAGCCTTTCCATAAGGTTAAAATGAGCTTGTTCTTTTTTTTAAAAAAAAGGGAAACTTATTCGTGATCAGCTGTATGAACTCGTATGAACTTGAGGAACTAATTGCAAGTTCAGTAGGCAAAGAAGATTGTAGCTTTAATAAGATGCCTACTTTGCTTCCCTGAGGTTCATTTAACTTCCTCTAAAGAATTTAAATTACAAAACAGCTGCAAAGTATTGGGAGAATTATGAATGTGAGAAAAACAGCATGTACAGTAGGAAAGGGTACATGGTAGATTGAACCTAGCATACAGGGGCTTCAACTGTGCATGACAAGTGACAGAAGCACAGAGTATTCAGTATGTGGTTGAAAGTAGGTCACTGGGGTGCGTATGATCACACACCCAAACCCAATGGAGACAGTACCTCATTTCTGTAGCCAAGAGTCCTTATATACCCCAGTGTTTATCTACAGATGCTGACCTCAGACTGGAGAATTTAGAAAAGCGTTACAGTGCACCTGGTGGACCTCACCTTAAATATGATCCAAAACCAAACACCCAAGCAGAAATACAAAGAATTGGACAACTTTTATTGATGTTGGATTTAACAGGATCACTGACCCAAGACCACACACTTGTTTTCCACTGGGAAAATCCACCAAAACCACACCTCGTAGATCAGACACGCCACTGCATGCCTGCGGAATTGTTTAGGGATGACAAGAAGCACAATGCAGATTAGTAAATAGTTTTTATGATCTGTTGTGATAACACAAAGCTATTTGTTATGACACATTCAGTGGTTGTTTGCAGTTTAGGAATGTGGAAAGATACTGACATTATTTCCTTTTAAGATATTCATCACGTAGATTAATATCATGATTATTAAAAAAAAGTGTGTAATTTCTGCATCACAACAAGTCTTCAATAGCCAAATCTGGTTAGGGTATACGACTGATGAAAGCAGTTCAATGTTTATGCTTTTGACTCTTGGCTCACCATTCTTGGTTTCAATCCTACAGAGGGTTCAGGGACTTTTAGATGTTCTGAAAAATAGCGGTTGGATGCTTATGATTTGGAGCATGGTATTCCCTGGAGACGAAGGGAGAAAAAACACTCTCTGCTTATGTAATGCGTTTAAAAAGGTCAGGGTAGATGTTGATTGAGCCAAGAAGACTGGGGCCTGAGCTAAAGAAGGACCCAGGGATGTGCTGAACATGTAAACATGGCCTCAAGGCCCCAAACATCCGCAGGAAGGAGAGGGATTCTAATGCCAGGATATCAGATGTGGGACTGTAAACATGGCTGAGCATGAAAACGAGGATAATCGAGGGAACAGAAGCAAAAGGGAAATAAATATAAAACAGGACTTTTGGACGGATTAACTATCAATTACTTGAAGAAACCATGAAAATATACCCCCAGAAAAGTAATGTATAAAGATGTATAAATAACTGAAATAAAACATCAATACAATTAATAAACATGCATAAGCATTAAATAACATCTGACTTCCTTTACCGAGCCTCTGCAGTGAAACACCACAAATAATCCTATAGATACATATATGTGCAAAAAAGATGATCAGATGATACCCAGGTGAACACATCATACGCTTATGGAGGATTAGAAGTGCACAACCTCAAAGCCCTACCTTAAAATCGCTTTGAACTTAAGACTGAGTGATCTGACTCCTTCTTGCATTAAACATCCATTTCAAACCCAAGATGCACACCGAACACATGCTTCGTCTGAGTGAGTTTATGAAACAGTGGGACATAGCACGTCATTCCTCAACGTCATGATTCGAGATGGGTCATGCAGTGTGGTGGACCCCAGAAAATCTCATTCATCTCAGTATTATGTGCAGTCTATAAACATTTTATGGCATGTTTTGATTGTGCACAGTCAGCGTGCTGCATGGCTGGGGGGTTAGGTGATCATGTGAGTGACCATATCAAAATATGTAATACTTGGCTCAAAAACACTAAAACATTTCCCCAGTTTCAAAGCCTAGTCCCGACTAAAGTTGCCGTTGATGTTTTAACTTGACTGATATTAAAAGTACATCTGTTTTGTCTCAGAATGCATACCAGTAATGTGTTTTTAAGGGACGTTAATACAGATTACTTAAATGTCCTAATTAAACCTCAGGTATGGACTAGTCCTGGCTTAACTCTAAGCCCTGTCTGTGAAACCAGGCCAAAGAATGAAACATGTTTACACAGATAATAACTAGATAATTCATGCTATCCACATAGACCAAACACTCACTATAAAAAAAAGTTTAACAATATCAATGATCATAGTCCATGAAACCACAGGCATGTTTATATGCTACTATGTGACCTACTGTGCAATTATTTAGTGCGTGTCATTTCCTGTAGTGCTGGAACACTGCACAGCTGGACACTGCAACACTAATATAATGACAGCCTGTAATCTAACATACTGTATGGTTTTCTCTGTTACAGTGTATATTTAGTGTGCTTATCAAGCTACTTGTATCTATTGTTTATAAATATCCCTTTCGTATCTCACCAATGTTACACAATGACAAATTATACATATATACTGTCTACAGTATGTAACCCTGGACCACAAAACCAGTCATAAGGGGCAATGTTTGTGATTTCATCAGATACAAATAAGATTCATACTGATGTATTTTTAGGATAGGACAATACTAGGCTACATACAACTCAAAATATGGAATCTGAGGGAGCAGAACAAAAAAACTATATAAAATAAAATAAAATCAGTATTGAGAAAATTGCCATTAAAGTTGTTTAGAAGAAGTTTTACTAATAAAAATTATATATATTCACAGTATGAAATGTACAAAGTATCTTAATGGAACATGCACATGGAACACACGCACACACACCTTGCACAACTTGATGTGCAAAGAAAAAAACCTAGCCATGGATTGGGGATGTTTATGATCATAATGATTACATTCCTTATGGACAAACAGTTTTATAGAAGAATGTTGATGGTCACCGTATTTGTAATCTGTTTTGACTCTCACCACATTAAGCTTTTGGAATTCATGCTGGCCTTGAATGGGTGGCTGAGTGCTCTGGATTGCTAAGCATTTAGCTGTAGCTAAATTACAAAACATGTGGGCTCTTTTTCAACTTTGTGGGATTTTTTTGTATGTTCCCAAGTAAAGAAAATGGGGGGGGGGGGGAGCAAATTTGCTTCCAAGACAGCTAGAAATGAAGGGAATCACAATTAGGTCTCAGAATGCATGTGTATACAGACCTATGATAATGTAATTGTTGAAGTGGTCACCTCTGATTTTCTACTCGTATACTGTTAGCTAACCATTTAAAAAGTAGTCAACTGCAACTTGATATTAGTACAGGATTAAATTATCATAGCAACAAAAGTGACAGCCTTAAACTTAAACAGATACATCATATGCAACTAATAAAATTTGCAAAACCCCTACTGTAATTTTAATGTGATAATAAAAACGTAAATGCCCCATGCAAAGACTCAAATGAACTGTCTGAATGAAGCTGTAAATGAGTTTAAAACACTTACTAGTGCTACATTCGAGAAAAGGATGGTACGTGTGAAAAAACTGCAAGCATTTACTCTATATTGCCAATTGTTACAAAAGTTACTTGAAAAGCTACCAACACCAACAGACTAAAAAAGGACTGAGACAGAACTGGCCTTAAAAGACTTTCTTTTAAGTTTAAGTGAATTTTTGTCTCATATCTTCCTTCACTAAGTGTAATAGTTTCTGCTCATCATTAATCGCTAGATGCCTTTCTGCCTCATGGTTTGAAACACTGTTTCAAAAGGACTGAGCCATGTGTCGTGAGAAGAAAAAAAACATGAAATAGTGGTTTAGTGTGATTGCCAAATAAATAGGACAATACATTCCAAGATGTCTTTGTCATTGGTTTCATAACATTTTAGGCCGCATTTTCATGAAGATTTTTTAAAATGTTTTTGAATGATCTTGCGCTTACCAAGGCTGCATTTATTTAATCAAAAACACAGTAAAATGTCAATAATAATGTGAAATAATATTATAATTTTCTATATAAATAGTTTTTAAAATGAATTTTCAGCAACCATTACTTAAGTCGTCAGTGTTCTTCAGGCATTAATTTTTTGAATATGCTTTTGCTGAATAAAACTTTTTTTTTTTTCCAACAACAACAATAATAAAAAGGAATATGCCAGTTTTCTGGTATATTCTTCTATCCAAATAACATTTTAATTCTTGTCTCAGATGCTGGTATCAAGCCTGGTACTACTGATGATGGTGTTTGCCAAATGGGTTGAGCCATATATTGCACAATATCGGGATGTGGACCAAGACACATATGAGCCCAGAGAAAACCAGAGATCCCCAGAGTACTACAGAGATGGCAGGTTTGTTCCATGAGCTATCTACTGTATGTATCTTTGTATGTATGTATCTATCTATTATATTTATGTATATTTTTGTGAATCTAGTGGGACAGAGTGCAGGCGGTGTTGTGACCCTGCAGAGGAGGCCCCACAGTATGCCAGTCAATACCCACAGTACAATATTGTGCCACAGATAAACATCACCATCCTAAAAGGTACAAAATATGTTAAAATCTACTTCAAATATTATCAGGCTTTGAACTCATTAGGTAAATTAATCAGGGTACAAAAGCTTACATTTACAGAAGGACCCACATAACCCGTTGACTCATTTTAACTATATACAGTTGTTTGGGTCAATGCTAGTCTTAGCTAAGTATCTCACTGTTAGTGAATGATATAGTTCAGGCCCAGTTAATCACAGGCTGCTTCTGTGGGCAGGAAAACTTCCAGCAAAAAGGACAAACTTCCACAGAAAGTGACTTTATGGGCCAAACTGTCACAAACAACAGAAGAGTAATGGCTGTGAGATTGGCGCCATCTTCTATACAACACTCCACACAAACAAGACCATTTTTGAGAATAATAATTTTTAATTAGTGGATGTTTAACAAAACACCCTCCAAAGCTTGACCAGAACATGAAGTCTCAGGAAGCAAGAGGCGTGATAAATCAGAGATTAAGAATGTGAAGTCCTTTTTAATGATCATAGTAAAAACTTTAAGGCAAATTGAACTTTTCACCATTCGATACTACATTCCTTCCCTTACAGGGGAGAAGGGAGACAGTGGCAATCGAGGACCTTATGGGAAAACGGGCAAGTCTGGACAAAGTGGACCCCGAGGCCCTCATGGCGTGAAGGGAAACAAGGGCAGCATTGGTGCTCCCGGGGAAGCCTGTAAGTCCTACTACGCTGCCTTCTCCGTGGGCCGCAAGAAGGCTCTGCACAGTAACGATTACTACCAAACCATGATCTTCGACACAGAGTTTGTCAACTTGTATGGCCACTTCAACATGTTCACGGGCAAGTTCTTTTGCTACGTCCCAGGCATTTATTTCTTCAGCCTGAATGCGCACACTTGGAACCAAAAGGAAACATACCTGCATCTAATGAAGAACGAGCAGGAGATGGCCATCTTGTACGCTCAGCCCAGCGATCGCTCCATCATGCAGAGCCAGAGCCTCATGCTAGAGCTGGAAAGGGACGACGAGGTGTGGATTCGTCTCTATAAGGGCGAGAGAGAGAACGCCGTGTTCAGTGATGACTTTGACACCTACATCACTTTTAGCGGCTACCTTATTAAAGCAAAGTCAGAGGGTTAAGCAGAGACTATATATGGACAGCAAGCATTTATGTAACAGTGTCTATTAAATGAGATGTCATTTCTTGTTATTCTTTTGTGTAATATAATTTGAACAGTTTTACATGGTACTTTGGGAGGAAGCTTGGTTCATCTTTATGATTCAGTACTGGAGTGTCCTGTGAGTCTGACCATCTTAAACTTTGTTACAGAGGCTGGTGCTATTTGACAAACATGGTAAAGGTTATTGGTTATTATTTACAGCTGTAAAGGGTTATTGTTTATTAAAAACAATTCAAAAATAAATAAAATAGTGACAGTATCATATAAATACATATAAAGACAACAGTATCATATTTTAAAAGAGATTATGCACGCCATCTACGGGTGCTTTTTTCATGTGTAGATATATCAGCAATCGTTTAACAGATTACTTGAAATAATTGTATTATATCTATTATAATATATCCGGCTGTAAATCAGTATTAAATTGTTCGTAGAGAACAGAATGGTGCTGCAATTATAATTTAGGACTAATTCAACAATTAATGCAGTTTCAGTTCAATATTCATATCATTAAATCAGAAAAATGCTGAAGTACCATCATTTCAGAAGTGTAAATGCCAACAAACTAAACTAAAAGAGTGATCTACAGTACTGTGCAAAAGTCTTAGGCCACTAGTATTTTCACCAACAAAAATGGTTTTAAGTCGGTTATTTCTATCTTTTGCGGTAGAGTGTCAGTTGAAAATATCAGTTTACATTTCCAAACATTATTTTTGTCATTAATTGTAAGAATGCAGTGAGATTACTGTCTGCATTGTAGAATGAGAAAATGGGCTAATTAGACAACCGAGTTAGTTACAACTACAAGTAAATATGATTAATAATTATCGCTGAATGTACTGTAACTGGCAAGACTGCATGGTCATATTAGCGTAAAAACAACTATGCTTTAAAACAGTGGTAATAGTAAGACTACAAAAATCTGTTCCTTTTTTTGCACAAGATCTCTATAAAATAAAAAAATAATATGAACTGTACTATTAGCACTTAACCTAAAATCATTATTTAGAACATTTTTGAAAAAACCAGGTCAACAGCAAGTTTCTATAAAAAGACTAACAGGGGCTTCAGCAGGAAGCACAATTATTATTATTGTTAATTTTTATGTTGTGTTCAATCTTGTCAGACAGTCAAATTGGTGACCTAGAGGTCACTGTTAAATGTTTAAAAGCTGCAATAAATGAGTGGTGCTGTAAAACAAGTTCATTTATTTCAATAAACAACCTTTTTAGTGCCATTGCTTGTTATATCATTATTGCATTTTGGTCTGTTTTATCCAGTGGTTTGTTACTGTACTTAAGTACATTTTTCAAGTATCTGTACTTTACCATAGTTTTATTTTTAGTAACTTTTACTTTTACTTCACTACATTCCTATATATTTTTGGATCAACTAGCCGAGTAGGCAGATATGAATGTTTATTCATAACCATACTGATATATATAATACCGATATAAGACTGATAAATACGGTCTAAATATTGTATATTAGCATTATCTGCTAATTGTTTAGCTAACAAGCTTGCTGGTACTAAGTTAAGGTAATTTTTAGATTATGTTGAAATAATTTAGATTTATTAAATCTAAGGGGAAACAGAAAGGATTTGATGTTCAGTTAACTACAGTAATTATCAAAGTGGGAAGTGATGCCCTCTGGGTGCATTTGGCTAGTTGTGTTTTTACAACACAGACAAGGTTTGAGAAGAAAAAAATATGAAAATATTTTTCCTAACTTATTCTCATGTCATATATAACTGTGACGTTCTGCAAAACAATAGCCTAAGCTTCAAAACACCTTTTTCTCACTGGTGAAATGGTCAAATCTGTTTTCTCTCAGGTACATTGCAGTGTAAGCTTTACACTGAACATCATGATCATCAACATGGTCCAATCAACAACAAAAAATATACTTTATCTTGACTCCATGTAGTGCTTATTTTAGGAAAATCCCAGGTATTTTGAGCAGTAAGATTAAAAAAAAGTGCTATATAGAATTATGTAGCCTATATAAAATTGCAAAATAAATCTATCAGTACTTTTTTACTTAAGTACATAAAAAACAGAGTATTTTTGTACTTTCACTCAAGTAAAATTGAAAAAGGAGTACTTTTACTTTTACTGGAGTAAGATTTTATTGTATTTATCTGTTCTTTTACTCAAATACTTTGATTTGTGTACTTTGTCCACCTCTAGTTTTATCTATCTGATTGTTATTTATGCATCCAATACTTTCATTTTAAAAGAACGGTCAGTCCATTCGAATGTTGTAATAGGAGATTAAATTAATTTGGTGGAATATTTTAAGGATAAAGATCAGTTACAAATTTTGCTGCTTTTAATGAACTTTTTATGTCTATGTTGTGTGCGTTTATGTGTGTAGCTCTTCATATCAGTCTAAAATATAGAGGATAGAAGTGTAGTCAGGACCAATTTAACACTTAAGATATCCTGTGTGAAATACAGAGGGGTAACAACCTGTTCGGCTACATTTATGGATTAAATTGACCCTGCTGAATCTCAGCAGCTGTTCAATGTTCATCAAATGATTGAATTTAAGTAACATTTAAGCCATTCTGTGTGAAATAAAGGGAGGTAGCAGATTTCAGTAACCTGTTATACTCTATTGTTGAATTTAGTGACCATAAAGCTGTTCATGCATTTTAGGATTAATAAAGGGAGATTAGAGTGAATTTAGTCACATTAAAGCCATTCTGTGTGATATAGAGATGGGTAACAGAGATTGGTAACCTACTTTGTCAAATTTAGTAACCCTGCTGCATCTCAGCAGCTGTACACATTAAAGAAATCATTTAGAAAATATAAAAAATAGGTGGTAAGGCATCACCGGTTTGAATTCATGTAACATGTTTTCACAAAGCCATTCTTTGTGAAATATACAGGTAACAATTTTCAGTAACTTGTTAAACTGTCTTGTCAGATTAGGTGACCCCGCTTTATCTCTGTTGCCGTTCACATCAGAGCAGAATGCTTCTTAAGGGACAACACAGAGGAGCGTAGACATCACCAGAGTAACCATCACCAGATGTTTACGCCAGAGTAGAATCCTTTATTAGATACAAAAAAGGTGAGGTTAGACATCACGTGAATTCATTTGGGTAAAATAAAAGCCAATCTAAAATATTTAGTAATGTGCTATTTGTCTGTAATTGCACATTTTTGTCTCTTCTATTACTCAGTTCTCTCCTTAAACCAATCTAGCTAATTGTTGCCATCTAGTGGTGTGGTTAAAAAGATCTTCACGGGATAGTTCACCCAAAACTGATAATGATGTCATCATTTACTCACTTTCATGTTATGTCAGTGCTAACTGATCTAAGCTGTTTGGTTAACAACATTCTTCTGTTTTGGAAAAAGGTTTGGAATTTCATAGAAAAGACAGAATTTTCATCTCCCTTTCACATTCTTTTAATTTTAAACAGTCCAAAAAGAAATGTAAATAATTTAGTATTAGTAATTAGTAAATGCAAAGACCTAAAATACATTCAATTCGGACAGCCAGTTGTGTTGACCTGTGATACTGAACTTGATGGAATTCAAAAGTAATACTAAAATGTCTGATTGGAAAAATAGAGAATATGACACGATGACATACGATACTGTTTTTTATGATACTTTCCTGGCCTTTTTGGAATTGTCAGCATAAATCACCATCCACTTTTCTTGTATAAAAAAATATGAAATCCTGCTAAAATGTCCTGTTTTTTTGGTTTGTAGAAGACAGAAAATATGGGGGTTGAAATGACACTGGGCATGAGTAAACGATGATAAAATGTTCATTTTTGGGCAATATATTCCTAAACATGCAGCAACAGCAACTGCTAGCCTGTCTGCAGAAACAGTTTTGCAATTTTATCTTCATCTTGTGATTAAACTTGATCAGTGTTCACCGTTTCCCACAGATTTATCTCCCTCTCTGGATTAAATCATGCTCTCTGTATAAATGAGAGAGTTACTGGATCTCTAGCTCTCACTCCCCTGGAAACCTTTTATTTTTACTGTCTAACTTGCTGTTGGTGAGGCACTTTACATAATTAATTACAGTTTATACTATACACAACAGTTTGATTCTTTCTCTGATACAACTTTGTTAGTAAATAAGTTTCCAGGATATGGAAGCGCTGTCCGTATGGGAATTTATATGGTCATTCAAAATGAATAGAATTGATCTGAGATAATGATCTGAATACGATACAGAAAAAATGACTGTATCAAGAGTCAGCAGTCAACCAAGAAAGACTCACTGGAGATCATTTTAAATTCAATTTCCAATCTAGCCAATAGCAGGGCTATTTTGTCTACAAAAACTACAGTCATCAGGTCCTAGTCTGATTGCAGCTATAAAATGCATCGACAGGCAATGGATTCAGAGTTTGTCCTGCCCATTAAAGAGCACTGGGGTAAAATGCTGATGATGGGTGCTGCTCTCGTGATGGCTCTTTATCTGGATGGGCCATCAGATGCTGTGGGGAGGAGGGGGTGTTTACTCAGCAGGCACACACTCTTTCTGTGCACTCAACTGAACAACCCACTTTCTTTCGCTTTTAAAGCGCTTTTAAGGTGTCATCCGAGAGTGCTTTTCTTTTAAGCCAGTTAAGCTTACACTAACTCAGTGTGTCACAAGCTATTATGACAATGTGTGAGAGAAACTGCAACCGCATAGGAGAGTATGTGATCTGACGCTAGATTTACACTACCCTACTGAAAAAAGAAATATACTGAAATGTATTTGAAATAATTGGCAAGTATATTTCCATATTAACACACTAAATAAAAATACCCTGCAATTGAACTTTAGTAAACTTAACTGATAAATTGAAACAATGTAATGCACTTTAATTGTCCAAATAAAGAAAAAAAGGGGAACTATTGCAAGTATAATTATAATTTTTAAATCAGTAAGTCTTGAGCAATATGTCAGCGAATATGTTAACAGATTTGAATGTTTCTTAGTATGAAATAAATATATTACTTTTTTTACTAGGGCAATTAATACTGTTATTGACACATCTGGTTTCATTTTTCATATTTATCCTGTGTAAAGGAATAGTTTGCCTTTCTGGTCCACTTTAACATGCACAGTGATTTTTTTTTCTTCGCCATACTACAGATGCCAGTGGGGACCAGCAACTGATGTTTTGCTGACTGCTAATTTCTGATTTTATTGTTTCATTTTATTTCATTTCACAAAATTATTTTATTTGTTATTTCATTATGTTACTGTAATTGTGCTGTTATTGTTTTCATTTGATCTTACCCATTGGAAATATAATTATAAAAAGAATTGAGCCATGGCTATCGTTTAAATTTTTACATTTATTTTACAGCATGTTTTCATAATGTCATTTTGCTTCACTACATGTATAAAATAAGGTTTGAGGTCAAAATTATTTAAAGATTTTTGCAAAAATTGCTTAAATTATAGTACTTGACTAATTTGACAATAACAACTTACAGTACAAATCCAAGTTTGTGTGCAATTTATGCTGTACAGCAAAATATTGAAAGCCTTCTCAAGTAATGTGAACCACAGACGTATAAATCGAAAACCGCTACTCTAAAACCCCATTAGAAATTCCCAAAGGAACCCTTGGTGAATTAGTCTTTCCAAGTTGGTCAAAAATAGGCTGAATAGAAATATAAATCACTAAAATTTAAAATAAAAAATTGAGAGAGATAGAGACAGAAACATAAAATGTGTTAAAAAGAGAATAGATAAATAATTAAAAGAAGACTGACAGAGAGGGCAATGAAGCAGAGAAAGATAAACAGAACAAGGAAGAGCGTATCAGAGGAAAGAGACTGAAGATAGAGGGATTGGTCATGAGATGTGGAGCAGTGATAGTGGAGAGCTCATGCTCATCCAGCACTGCTCCAACAGATTTATGTTTGGCTCCTGGAGTTGGCTCTGTACTAGCCTCTCAAATTAGATTTTCAGCGTAAGTCCTGGAGCTCTGCCACCGAACCACTAGCAGGAACGAGGAGCAAATATTACATAAGAAAGGGGAAAAAAAAAATGACAAGATTTTTGTCTACTTTTCTAATTCTGCCTTTTGCCGCCTTGATGAAGATATGCAAAATGATTTATAAAGCTTTTATCAGCAAGCCAAGACCACAGAAGGAGAAATAAGCCATGTAAACGGATTACGAAGCTCCAAGTAATTAACACAGGCTATGAGGAAAGCTCAGAGCCAAGCAAAATCCAAAATCAGAGAGAAATGCCCAGTAAAAGATGTGTGGTTTGGCTGGAGAGAGTATGAGATTCAGCAGCCAGATATCACTGGCTCAGACCGACATTCTAAATCCACTGTGCATTTGTGGCCATGTGGCTCCTTATCTCTGTGCCTTGCCAGGTCATCATTGTAAATAAGAGTTGGTTCCTAATTAATTAGGCAGTTGGAATGGAGGTTAAACACTATAGATAAACTGAAAGGCAGATGTAGTGTCCACTGATTCTGTATCTGACATTTAGCAGAAGCTTTAAAACAAAACGACTTAGTATACATCGCAGGGAGAACCACTTGGCACAACCTGTGGCTGAAATGATAATTCCCCTTAAAATGACAATTTGAAGTCATCATTTACTCACCCACATGTCGTTTCAATCCTGTATGAATTGCTTTCTTCTGTGGAACACAAAGATTCACATTCATGCTGTGCTTTTCCATTAAAATGAAAGAGGATGGGTTGTCAATCTCTGAAAAAGAACCAAAATCACCATAAAAGCTTAATAAACCATATGGCTCATGCAGTATATTCACAGTATTCTGAAGTCATACGATAGCTGTCTGTGAGCAAAAGACCAACATTAAAATCGTTCTTCAATAAAAATAAAAAAATTGGTGTAGTTTTTAAATTTCATTCATATTCAAGCACACTGGAGCAATTGGTTATGAATATGTGGCTGCGTAAATGATACTTCTGTATGATGATACAAATGGCAAATGTACTTTAATGAACTTTACTTTAAAATCGAAAATTCTAAATAATGGCAAAGGAAATCTGAATAGAATCTTTTGTAACATTATAAATGGCTTGACAATCACCTTTGATCAATTTAACATATGTAAAAGTAGCTTATAATATTTTCAATATTATAGATAATAATTACCAAAATACACGGTGAAAACAGGTGATACTGAGAAGTATCCTAATAACTGTCTACACACTAAGAGCAAAAAGTTTATTTTGCTTGTTTTATTATAATTTTATGGTCTGTAAAATAATAAGTTCTTGCTGCAGTGAAAGTCAAACACAAGTCAAAAGGCTCTACAGACACACTCAGCTTTCAATAATTGATGAAAATGTAATGTATCTTAAGGTAAAGCACAGCTGTAATCCCAAAGTTGTTCTCTTTACAATTCCAAATAAACTAAAACTTTAAACTCATTTGATCCAAACTTTCAGAGTTAATACCCACTGGATCTGCTCTGATGCAAACCGTTTGCACACTTAGAACTCTTTTTATTTTATTTTATTTTTTTAAATTTGTTCTTCATTCTCTGTATTTGTTTGGTGTATGTGTTGTTTTGTTTGCTGATTTCCCTCCAGTCATCTGAGAACACCCAACTCCTCATCTCTTTTGCTAGTTCTTTCTCTGGCACAGGGGTCTGCTTTTATGTTAGTCCCCTATCCTCTTTGTGCTCTGTTTGACAGACCGTGTTGTCTGTAACTGACCTTTTTTGCCTTTGTACTTCATTGGCAACTTGGTATATGAAACTCTCCATCTCTCTCAGGCTTTACCGCTGCCATGAAGAGAGAGGGGGTTGAGGAGCATAAGAAAACAACAGGAGGTAGAAGAGAGAACTAAAAGCTCAGTGCGAATGGTAGCAAAATGGTCCGGCTGTACCCTTTTCCCATCACTCTCCAGCCATATAACAGTCATTACCCTTCCCAAGCCTCTCTTGGAGACAAGCTAAGCACTTTTCAGAAGAGTGAGGACAATTTGTGCTCAGTGTAGTGGCTCACCTGTCTACAGCTAGTCCTTGAAGTCCTTCACTTGCGTGCTACCATCTGTTTTCAGAGCAGCGGCGTCAATTCCCAATTTGCATTGAGAAAATGCAACTGAGAGGACTTGAGTCGCTGTAAGATGGTCTGTCGTCTCGTAGTGGTGTGCTCCGATATACCGTCCTGAGAAAGTTTTAATGAAGTTAACAATTATGGGGAAATAATCAAATGCAACCCACTTGCTTGTTATGCAAACTCTGTCTTTAGGGAGTGATTAAATTTATCTCTACATTAATTGAAACCAATGTACTGACGGTAATGAGTCGGTAGTGAATTGCATCACGAGTCTGATACCATCTCACTCCGGTGAGTAATACAATTTCCTGCGTCTGGATGGAAGAAAATAGAGACATAAATGAAGTTGTAAAGCACTGAAAACAGAGCGGCATGATTTGTCTGCATAAGCAGTTTTCAAAACCCACTAACCTCACATTTCAGGTGTAAGCGTATTTCTCCAAGACTGTGTTTCCACTGTAAGGCCAGACGATGGCAGTATTGTCTGCGCAAGTCTTTGCAACCGCTGGCGCTTTACACTTTCAAACTGCTAAGAGTCATGTCTTCAGATGTCTGCTTAATATTTCTCATTTCAGATACCTCATACGCACTTTCGTCCCCTGAGCTTTGCAGAAAGCCTGAAACAGTCCATATCAATACATGGCCATGCGGTGAAATACACCGAAGTCCGCTTTCTTCATGTAAGTGAACATATGCAGCACTATACCTTTGTTCTCAGTTTATTCTCAGCTCAATATCAAAAACAGTGAAGTCTCAGTGCTGTCAAAACCAGTTAGAATCAAACCCTCATGAAGATAGATGAGATGGTATTTGATCCTAAATCGTATGTGGTTCATACCCTGCCAATCTCGGGAGACACAATAAACATGAGCTTCCAGAGAAGGTATATCGTGTAGATTTGTGTGGGATTAATAGCAGTTGACAAATGTGGAAGCTCCTCTTGCATGTCATACGATTATCTCAAATTCCGGCGATATGAAAAATGCATGCAATTTCAAACACAGTCGATACATAACTATGTGTTTAGTGAATCTAAATACGATAAGTGACAGGTTCAATCAGGTCGAATTCCCCTCTGTATGTCTTCAGGTTTGGCTAAAAACCCCTCGGGAAAGAGTGCCTATAAAACGGCCATGCCACTAGTAGCATATTCTGTGTCTGAGGGCCACAAGCAATATCAATTTTTAATCTGAAGCACACTTTGAATATGTTGAGGCATATTTATTAGCATATGCCAATATATAATAAATAATCCACCTCTGAAGCCTGCTGGTAACATCAATTTTTAATTGAGAATGTACCTAAATGTACTTCTGCATTTTAAACAAATTCTTTTAGGGATTAATTTTTATATTGGTTTGTTAGACATTAAAGGCTGAACCCCTGCGTGCCTTTTTCCCAGGATGGGATGAGAAAAATCTCTATTCCTTACTACATTATGACACCGTAATGAAAAAAGTCGACATCTCTGCTGTTAGTATGTGAGACGATCAAAGCTGCAGTTAAAATGCTTTGCTTCTGAGGACTGTGCAATTTGTTTGTTTGTTAAGTGCAGAAATCTTTTACATGGCATGTAGGTGGACAGGATGGGATGCTCTATTTATTTACTCTACCCACTGGTTTTTCATTTCAGTTAATCAGGTCTATATTTGTAATGCTAATTTGTTGAGAGGGACCTGATGGCTTCTCATGGTGCAGATGTTGTCGGCCGAACCTTCATGCACAGCGGTGAAGTGCTTCTTGTGTCTCTGCCGACAGGACTGGGAGGGTAGAAGCAAGCGAGAAAGTAAACAAGGAGTGATTGCAGAGAGAAGTGATCTCTGACCTCTTTTATGGTTGCACCCGGATACCGACTCTGAAATCCAAACGCAGGGATGCGCTCCCTCTTCTCAGCACAAATAAACATTAACAGCAGCTCCTCGGAGGGCACTTCTACAAAGAGAAAAGTTTTTCGGCACGGGAAATAATTACATCTGGCAAAAGAAAGAGCTCCTCCAGTTCCCTCAATCAGATTTTAACATTCAGCAGCCCTGTTGCTGAAGTCAACAAATATTTACATTAAAAAACCATTAGAGGTCCCCCCTGTCTCTTGACAAGATCTCTCCGAGGTGCATTTGAACAGTTTTTCTGCCCGCATGATTCCCTTTTAATTGTGGACGATTAGAGTCGGGGGACTTTGGGGAGCACAGGGCGACCGTCCTGTGACTGTAGGACCATTAAACCTTTATTGGACGCTTTTGCTCTGTGGTCATGCCCATGTGCGGAGGGATGGCTAGTACACAACGGGGAAGTGTTAAAGGGGGCCTCCCTTTTTTTAATGCACCTTTTATGGGTGTTCAAACAGCAGAATAGGCTCTTGTAATGTGCTTCCCACCCAGATGCCAGCGCTTTGTCCTGTCCCACCGGCCCCTCCCCACCTTACATACTTCATTAATTGGTCCACTAAAGACTTATCACATTGGCGCTCGTTTCCGTTCCTCTCAGTTGTGAAAAGTGGCCCCCTCGTCTCAGATTCGGAGGCTCGTCCGCCCCTCTTTTTCTCTGTCCCACAGCAGATGCTACTGTTCTGCCTTACTGGTGAAGGCTTCCAACTTAATTAACACTAAATAATGAAGTGGATAAACACGCCATGCGAGCACATGCGCTCAGCACTCAATCCTGTGCGGTGGCTCTGCACATTGCCTGACGCCCACGCTCTACAGGAAGATATCAATGACTGTACCAGTCCAATGAGTCACCAACCTGAAACCGTTCAAGCAATTTCATTAATGAACAAGAGAGCGACTGAGTCAGCGTGCTGAGTGGATTACTCAAGCCCCCGCTCTTTCAGACTGTACGACAGCTGGATTTTGAAAGTTTTGGCCGATGTGTGATACTGATATCTGCTGTTTGTGTGGCATGAAGAAATGCTTAATGAATATTTGTTTTGCATTCAGTCTAGCTCACAATATAACAGCTCAGGAGTTGTTTGTGTCTGTACAGTAAGACTGCATATGGTTGAATTTCATGGGTTGCATTCCAAATATGTGACCCTGGAGCACAAAACCATGCATTGGTTAAAATAAACGATTTTTCATTAGGATGTTAAGATCATGTTCTGTGAAAATATTTGGTCAATTTCAGACTGTAAATACATTTTTCACTAAAAATATGCATTGCTAACTTTAGGGCAACTTTAGAGGTGATTTTCTCAATATTTATTTATTTTTCCGATTTTTAAATAGATTCCAGATCGCACAAATATTGTCCTATCCTGACATACTATACATCAATGGAAAGCTTATATAGCTTTCATATGGTGTATAAATCTCAATTTCACAAATCTCATACTTTAGACTGGTTTTGTGGACCAGGATCAAATATGGTATTAAGAAATGACATATTTTGGATATATATATATATATATAATTTTAGACACAAATATTAAAAGAAATCTAAAAGTATATAAACTCAAATATATGTTGAAGTCCATGACTGTAATTAAGAAAATCATATTATTATTATCAATAAAAAAGTGCTTAAACATAATGCTTGGATGTGGCCCCCTTTAATTTATGCCAATTTAAATACAGTGTATTATAGCAATTAGAAACACCATTGAGAATAATAGAAAATGAATAATAAACAAACACATTATGGTAATGAGAAATGGGCATTATTGTGAAAATGATCTTAAATTATCTGGAATGTACAACATTTTTACAGTCCTTAAATAATCTGGTTTTATTTATTTATTTTCCTCTTAATTTTGGGGTGAAGTATGACCTGAACATGTTTTTCACTCATGGTATTCATCCACATATGTGATCCAATGCACCCCGCCGCTGCTGTGTTAAACCTCTACGCAAAAAATGCCAGAAAACAAAAGCTCATTTAGAGGAAATGAATATATCCTCTGGTTCTGAGGCCTCTAATCACTCATGTATAAATGACTCTGTGCTGCAAGCTGAGCACGGAAACGAGGGGTTGAGAAAAGGGGGTGGTAAACATCAAAGACGGAGGAGGGGTGGGGGTCTATCAGTGTGTCTTCTTCACCATCTCTCCCTGATGCCTTGTTGTGTGGGCCCACAAAACACCCTGACAAACACTTCATCACTGCCCCCGTCCTCTCCTCATACGTTCATGTAAAAAAAGTAAAGATGAGCTGCTTTCATATGTCTGGTTCAGACACACGGGTGATTATGTGCTAATGTTCCTCATCCCTGTGCTTTTATTTTTTCTACTTATTATTTTTTTTCTTCTTTCCAGCAGGATGAATAATGAGCAAGGCTGGCTGTGATGGCATGGAGAATGCGGTCCACCAGGAGCCGGTGTAATTCTGAGAGTCTGTTATCAAAACACACTGATGTGGGCCGAGATGTTTGGCTGCTCTTTTCTGGTGGGATGGACATGTCATCCTCCCTTCCCAGTAGTCCTGCTTATGCCCGGCTAATTAATGGAGCCACACTCTCATTTCCTGTCAAACAACCAGAGCAAGCTGATTCAGGGCTGCTCTGTGTGCTTAAAAGACAGAAATCTCGGTCAATGGTCTCGACCTTGGACAAACAATCGCATCTGTATGCACATTCAGGTGAAAGGCACCAGGATGAGTTTCTTGTCTTTAGAGGCATTTTAACTGAAGAGGCAGTGTCTACTGCAGATGAAAAGCTGTAAAAAAATTATTTACATTTCAAAATATTACAAAAAAGTGGTGTGTACTGTATATGTAATTTTTTTTCAGAAGTACCACTGCTCATTGTGCTTCATAGGGCTTCAAAAACATAGCATTAATTTGAGAAAGGTAAAGGCAAATCAGGCGTGAGGATTCAGTGCCCCCACATCACTATGACTGGCCTTTTGCACTATAAGCTAATTTTTTCCCCACCTTTCATGTCCAAAAGTCAGTCTGCAAATTGGCCTTAATGGGATAAACTGATGAAAATGACTGAAATAATTAGAAAGAAACTCACATACTCAAACATCATCACTTTTAGTCATATCCAAATCAAAATGATTCAAACTTACTTGATGATCTGATATGATGATATATGTTAATACAAGCACAGTATACAGATGCTGGTCATATAATTAGACTATCTTAAAAAAGTTGATTTATTTCACTAATTCCATTCAAGAAGTGAAACCTATATAATGTATACATTCATTCCACACAGACTGACAAAAGGTCATTGCAAAAAAGGCTGGCTGTTCAAAGAGCACTGTGTCCAAGCACGTTAATAGAGAGGCGAAGGGAAGGAAAAGATGTGGTAGAAAAAAGTGTACAAGCAATAGGGATAACCGCACCATGGAGAGAATTGTGATACAAAACCCATTCAAAAATTTCACAAATTGTTAAAGTGGACTGCAGCTGGAGTCAGTGCTTGAAGAACCACTACACATAGATGTATGCAAGACATGGGTTTCAGCTTCGCATTCCTTGTGTCGTGTCTAGCCACTCTTGAACAACAGACAGTGTCAGAAGCATCTCGTCTGGGCTAAAGACAAAAAGGACTGGACTGATGCTGAGTGGTCCAAAGTTATGTTCTCGAATGAAAGTAAATTTTGCATTTCCTTTGGAAATCAGGGTCCCAGAGTCTGGAGGAAGAGAGGAGAGGCACAGAATCCATGTTGCTTGAGGTCCAGTGTAAAGTTTCCACAGTCAGTGATGGTTTGGGGTGCCATGTCATCTGCTGGTGTTGGTCCACTGTTTTTTCTGAGGTCCAAGGTCAACACAGCTGTAAACCAGGACATTTTAGAACACTTCACCATTGGTAGCTTAATTGGCCAGCAAACTCGCCTGACCTCAGAAAATCTATGGGGTATTGTGAAGAGGAAGATGCGATATGCCAGACCCAACAATGCAGAAGAGCTGAAGGCCACTATCAAAGCAACCTGGGCTCTCATAACACCTGAGCAGAGCCACAGACTGATCGACTCCATGCCACGCCGCATTGCTGCAGTAATTCAGGCAAAAGGAGACCCAACTAGGTATTGAGTGCTGTACATGCTCATACTTTTCACGTTCATACTTTTCAGTTGGCCTAGATTTCCAAAACTCCTTTCTTTGTATTGGTCTTAAGTAATCCAATTTTCTGAGATACTGAATTTGGGGTCAGTTATAGTCATCAAAATGAAAAGAAATAAACACTTGAAATATATAATATGGAATGAATGTATACACTATACAAGTTTCACTTCTTGAATGGAATTAGTGAAATAAATCATCTTTTTGAAGATATTCTAATTATATGACCAGCACCTGTATATAGTAAATATAGTACTCATGACTTCATAGTGAGTGTACAATAAACCATCATATCCCTTAAAAGTCTGTTCACTATAAAAACCTGAAAACTGAAAAAATATGATGTTTATATGACATTTACACTACCTTTCAAAAGTTTAAGATAGTTTTGTCTTTAATGTTCAACTAGGTACGATTTTGCCAAAACACAGTTTAAATACGAATAACCTTTTTTTTTTAAAACAACATAGAAGTATCAGTAAAAGCAGTAATTGGGCTTTGCTTAAACCATTTATGACCCTTATCATATAAAAAAGAGTTTAAGATGGCCTTAAACATTCTTAGGATATTAAGCACAAGGTAAAGTCCTGCTTTTAAAAAACGCATACTGGATAGGTATGTTTTAAAGCATGACAGTTGGTTTGAGCTGGTTTATGATGGTCCCTTAGTTGGTCATGAGTTAAACCAGCTAAGGATCTATTAAGGGCCAGCTTAAACCAGTTGTCATGCTTCAAAATATCAAATAGACCTAGAGTGTTTACATTTGACTAAAAACTTCAAACAAATGATCTATTTCCTCATTTCAGAAGTCCACCAACCATCGTCAATGTGCTGCCCTCCACCTCTTCAGACCACTCCAGGCAGAAGAAGCATTGAGCTCCTGAGCCTGAGTGATTTCAACATATAAACTTGACACCGGTCATGATAAACTCCCATAATAAAGCTAGAGGAAGGGTAACACTGGG
The DNA here is from genome assembly GCA_032357445.1 of Enteromius radiatus. Taxonomy (NCBI): domain Eukaryota; kingdom Metazoa; phylum Chordata; class Actinopteri; order Cypriniformes; family Cyprinidae; genus Enteromius; species Enteromius radiatus. Next base: position 10,531,380 of record JAUCMS010000019.1, on the reverse strand, counting down.
CTGCTCGTCACCATAGTTACAATATTCCAGCACAATTACAGCTCCCCCTGTGTCTCTCCCTCTATTTTATGTGATCTCTTTAAACAGCAGTAAGGAAGAGAAAAACCCTCCATGGACCTTCGGGCGTTTGAAAAAAAAATTGCAAGGTAGAAAGAAGGAGAGAACGAAAGGAGTAGAGAGAGAGAGAGAGAGAAAGGGTACAGGGATTATTTTACATTACATATTATTATTTTTTTTATAATCCAATTTATTCAGCGAACATTTAAATTTGTGCAATTAATGTCTTATTGTCTTTTCATCATTCACTTCAGATTCTGTTAAACATGGCTGGTACTTCATGGCCTGGGTAATGATGTTACTCTAACAATCATGCCAACAAAGCATTCTTCAGCTGAACTGAATTTAGAGGGTGAGGAAAAAAGAGTGTGAAAAAAGGAAAGAATAAAGAGGCCAGTACAGAGAGAAAAACAATACCGTAACAAACCCAGCCTGGCGTTATTATGATTGTAGGCTTCCATTTTAAACAGGTGGTGCCGTAAGCCAGGTGTAGCTAGATTGAGTGCGACTCAGACAGATGAGCTACCTTAAACTGGACTATTCCTCACAGCCGGGAGTAAACACAACTAATACTTCCAGTTCCTGCCTATGAGAAGACAAATTCTTACTGCTTCAAGGGATAGTTCACCCAAAAATGAAAAGTCTGTCATCATTTACTCACCTTCATACCATACCAAACCTGTTTGACTTCCTTCTATAAAACACAAAAGAGGATACTTTATGAATATGTTGAATGCATTTTTAATGCAATTATAATCAGCATTGACTAAAATCTTTGACTAAAGCTTAAAAAAAATGTCTTCTGAAGTCATATGATACAGTTGGTTTGTGTGACTGAAATTTAAAGGTCAGTCCATGCAAAAAATTATATAGGTTTGGTTCCCATTTACGTCCAGTGTATTTTTTTCTTTACACTATGGATGTCAGTGGGAACCAAAACAGTATGGCTGCCAAAATTTTTCAAAATATCTTAAAAAAGTAAAGTTATTTAAAGGTGCATCTCAATAAAGTGGAAACGTTCATTTATTATTATTATTAATTCAACTCAAATTGTGAAACTTGAGTATTAAATAAATTAATTGCACACAGACTGTAGTTTAAGTCGTTGGTTCTTTTAACTATGATGATTCAGGCTCACATTTAACAAAAACGCCCAGGTTTCTTTGACAGTGGCCATCAGCTCATCTACATTTCCTCTTAACAATACCCCATAGATTTTCTATGGGGTTCAGGTCTGGTGATTTTGCTGGCAAGTCAAGCACTCCAACACTACGGTCATTTAACCAACTTTCGGTGCTTTTGGCAGTGTGGGCAGGTGCCAAATCCTGCTGGAAAATTAAATCAGCATCTTTAAAAAGCTGGTCAGCAGAAGGAAGCAGTGCTCCAAAATTTCTTGGACCAGCAGATGACATTGCACCCCAAATCATCACAGACTGAGGACTTAACACTAGACTTCATGCAACTTAGGCCATGAGCTTCTCCACCCTTCCTCCAAGCTCTAGGACCTTGGTTTTCAGGAGTGGCTTAACAAGAGGAATCAACAACTGTAGCCAAATTCCTCGACACGTCTGTGTGTAGTGGCTCTTGATGCCTTGACCCCAGCCTCAGTCCATGCCTTGTGAAGTTCACCCACATTCTTAAATCAATTTTGCTTGATAATCCTTCTAAGGCTGCGGTTCTCTCGGTCGGTAGTGCATCTTTTTCTTCCACACCTTTTCCTTCAACTCAGCTTTCTGTTAACATGCTTGGATACAGCACTCTGTGAACAGCCAGCTTCGTTTGCAAATGAATGCTTTTGGCTTACCCTCCTTCTGAAGGGTGTCAATGATTGTCTTCTGGACAAGTGTAAGATCAGCAGTCTTTCCCATGATTGTGTAGCCTAGTGAACCAAACTTAGAGACCATTTTGAAGGATCAGGAAATCTTTGCAAGTGTTTTGAGTCAATTAGCTGATTGGCATGTCACCATATTCTAATTTGTTGAGAGAATTAATTGGTGGGTTTTTGTTAAATGTGAGCCTAAATCATCACAATTAAAAGAACCAAAGACTTATGCCGAGTTCAGAGTGCATGACATAAGCCCCATTTTGACTTGCCGGCAGGTTTTGAGAAATTGCCGAAATAACAGGTGCTTATTGACAATCACACAGTGTGAACTATCATAGACACAATCTGAGAGCTAAATATCTGGACCTGTTGGCGATTCGAAATCATGCCGTGTGAAATGTGTTCTGACTGAAAATAACATAGCCGGTTACCTATAGCCAATGAGAGAGCAACATCCAGGGCAGCGGGATGTAGTTTGCGGACCGAGACAAAGTTGTTCCCGATCCTTCCTGTTGTAAATAAATATAGCAAATAAAACTAAATAAGTGACTATATACAGTAATCAGCATTTGATGTGGATCAAAACAATTAACCAAAGTTGTCCTAAGACAAGAATGCAATGTTGACTAGTGTGTGTGTGTATATTGTTTACATAATATATAATGTGTTTACTGTGGATATTATTTATGTATATTTAAATACACACATATGCATGGAAAAATATGTTACGTTTATATATTAAATATATAAACTTTGTGTATATAATGCACACAGAGTAGTATGCACAGATACACTGGGACTGTCTGAGGACACATTTTTGCTCGGTTCAACCCATTTCTTATTAAGCAGACTGAATGCATCTAAGGGGAAGAATTCACATGAGGGTTAAAGTGAAATGAAAGCAGGCAATATTACTCCTCTGTCAGTCTCTTTTTTCTGGTCTGTGCTGAAAGCTAGCAGTAGATCAGCAGTGTTGCTGTGGTTTGTTTGCGGCGGGATTTGGAGACCTGTAGACAGAGCACACACTGGGGAGCAAGCGTGTGTTTGCTCTTGTGTCTGGAAATCTGTGTGTATGTGTGTAATGCTGGACAATGCAGTTGTGATGGCAGATTAGTGAAGTCTGAGCCCAGAGGTGGGCAGACAAAAGCTGACCTGCGTTTAATGAGATCTTCCAGCAACAGAGCAAGCACCGGGCAGAAAGTGTGTGTGTGTATCTGTGTTTGTGCTTGTTTGTTTGATGACTGAATGCTCCCTCTTGCTCTTGCCGAGCCCTTAGTAAATATTTACTCTCATTTGAGTCTGTAATCTCAGCCGTGTGTCTGAGTAGAGTCTACTTGCTCCCGTTCTCCAGATACACTCGCTCCATCTCTATTATTCTCCCTTGATATTTCTTTATTTCTGTTGTTTTGCTTTGCCAGACCTCACTAGAACTGCCGTTTCTTGGTTTTGTCCAACTGCCAGGTAAAAGTGGGAAACGGTATGGCATGAGGAAATTCTCAGATTAAATCGTGATGACAAAAGCTCTGAAATGGTAGCGGAAATTTTTAAATAAGTAATAATTTTTGTGGTCAAATTAAAGTGTTAACTGCAATGAATATTTAATAATTTCATCCAAAAATAAAAATGTTGTCATACTGTTCCAGGCCTGACTATTATTATTGTGTTGGATCATTTACAGAGAGATTTGATTTTAAGAAAGAAAAAATATAAAGTTGTGATGAACAAAATTTACACCCTAACCCTTTCACTGATTACCTTCCCCTGAGGGGAATGTTTATTCTTTCATTTAGCTGAAATTTAGATAAGATTAAATGAGCGGAGAGATCATTAAAATGTATCAACAAAAGCAAACCAAATAATATGAAAAGAATAAAATGTACTGCTGTATCTCTCCTGCCATTTACTACTCAAAATCAACAAAATCACGTTTTCATGTCAAACTGAGGGATGACGGATCAAGCACCAAACGCCCATAAAGGTACCACTTAAAATATTCTTGAGATACAGTCAAAGTATTTGTTTATAAAACAGCATCAAAGAGCTGTGTTTGTTAAGCGCGCACAGGTGAAAAGGGCTAATGCTGCGTTCCAGGCAACCCCCGTAACCCGTGTTTTTTTCCAACCTATCCGTGAAAGTGCACTTGAACGGCAGTCCAACCCGTGACTTCCCACCTGTGAACTTGTACTAGATGGATGTACTCCCAGTTCTGCGCTCTGGCGTCACATAGCCCGCGAAACAACAATGGCAGCCCCCTACGAATGGGGTGTTTATGCAGGATATACACTAAAATAGAAGGTATAACAGTTTCTCTTGCCTTATGCGCCGTCGTTCCTCCTCAGTTTTCCTCAAATAAGCAAGGAAAGCACCTTTACCGATAGAAATGATTGTAAATGAGCAAGCCCCGTACAGTCTGCCACGCTGGTTTGTTTACATCTACCTACCACAATTTCTTGCGCTCAGGCAGTTTGCTGGAACGCTACAAAGTCGTGAGTCGTGGTTTGAAGTCGTGACTCAAAAACCTGCCTGGAACGCAGCATAACTAACTGCAAGTTTATCTTATCGGCTCTCTCGTTTACTGTCAACACCAGTGGGAGGTATGGCAGAAAAATCAGGTAAATAATTCGCTTAAGCTAACATTAATTTAATTACTAGGCCTATCCTTGCTCAATTTTACCTTCATGAAGAAAATAACTTTTTTTTTTTATTTTCAAGAGGGATATTAATATATATTTTAATTCTTAAAAGAAGTCTAAAAATCCAATTACTTTTAATACTCTTTGGTGTTTTTTTATATTTTGTTTTTGTCTGTTTGCCTCTAAATACTGTGTTCTGTATCCACAATTGTCTCCATGTTGAGAACCACTCTATAAGACTGCATATGAATATATCCTTAAAGAATACCATATTAATGTTGTCATTTTTTAATTGATTTGATATTTTCTAAATTAGTATATAGCAAATAAGTAATTATTTAGTGGTTAATTTTCCTCAATTGGCAAAAGCCTACCATACCTTGTGATTTTTACAGGACGGTCCTTTACCAGTGGCGTCAGGATATGAGAGTTAAACCAGTCTGTCAGATAGGGAGGGGTGTCGGAAGATACTACTGCTCAATTTAAAATGAGAAATGGGTGAACACCTCGTCTGCTGGGTCTCATTATAACCCTGCCTTGTGACAGACACCACATTACCGCATCGAAAGAGACCCTTTAAAAAGGGGGATTTATTTTGTGGAATGAATTACCAAGTATAATTAAAGCTTTAATCTCTTTTTTCCCCTCAACAAAACAATTTTGTACGAACCCAGAGAAGCAATCCAAAATTAATTTACCGCACCAGTGATTAGTATTAATGCTTTGCCATTTTTTCCCTCTTCCGTCGCTTGGCTCTCTCTCTTGCGCCGAGCTCAGATGAAAGGATATAGCCTGTTGTTACATGCGATATTCATGTGTAATTAACACAAGACTTGCAGAGCACAGGGGGCAAGCTAGCATGTACTCTTAATAGCTTTCATCCTGGGAAAGGCAGCTTTTGTCTACCGCTGGCAGGGTTAGGGTAGTGTTTAAAACTTTGCTCGTCAAGCCCGTCAGTCATAATGTAACCAACCAACTCTTCCACCAGGCCATGAATGGATGATTTCTACATAGACAAAGGTGAAGGCAGGTGTTGATGATCTGTATTGTGCAGGTTTGCATTTCAAAGCATCTAAAAGTTTAACTCTTTGAAAACAAATAAAAATACAGGCATTTGAAATAGACAAGGAGATAAAAAATAAAAGCTTTGTGCCTTAATCTATTGTTCTTCCACAGCAATCTTCTTATTTGCTCCGTTTCCAAGAGGTTCCTCTGGTGACCTCCAGACGAGGTGTAAGGTCTTCTTTGATTGGACGAGACCTTCCATAGCCTCTGTAATGAGGGAATGACAAAGTACTGAACCATGGGATCAATGCTGGAGGTGGAAAGCTGTTCGTTAGCGTAGGTATGTGAACATCTTTGTGCTGTTTTGTAGGGTGCGAGTGGGATCGATGGTGCGTTTGCTTTGTGTAGGTAAATGATCATTGTGGAGACGGACAGGACCACTTTGTCTTCTGGCCCTAGGGGAACAAAAGACAAATTGGCCTAGAACTCCCATCATCCTTTTCACTCTCAATTCTACAACTTAACACCAGCAGTGATATATACGGAAGAGCTACAACGGCAAATCGGGTCAAATCATTTCCAGACGCTCTTATAGAAGGTCAGAGGTTACTTTTAAATGCCATTTATTTCAAGTCAGTCACTGTTAATATCTGATTTGCTGTACCAACACTTTTAGTAGCAAATGACTGGAAAAGGAGACGTAATTGAACTTAATGACATACCTGCTTGAGATTTGGAGAAAATGTGTCTAAATTATGTTGTCTTGGGCCTTGAATTTGGTTGTGCGCTTGTGTTATCCAAACAGACGACTTATATGTATTAATAATGTTAATTTTTCAATGACACATTCTGCATTTTACATAATTGCACCAGTAGGTGGCGCCAAATCACTGTCTATGAGTGAATCATTTCAATCATACACTCCTTTGACTTGTTGAAACACGATGATTCATTCAGGAACCAAACATTGCACTATATTTATGAGTGAGTCATTAAAGCATTGATTCTGATCCAATCAATGAGTGCTGGGGCCTCAGTTATAAAACACGTGTATGCTTAAATCCATGTCTCTTATTTATAAAAACTGTCTTTGACGTGCAAAAGTGCTTAGCCCCACGTCAGGTTCTGAGTAGATGTAGCCTACACACTTTTTATTGTCGGAGTATTGCATTTTGAAAAAAATGTAAGCTGTTTTTGCAGCTCGCTGTTCTAAATTATGATGATTTGTGAAATATTATATGTCAATGGCGTTAATTAGGAAAACCATTTATTTGCATGCAAGTTCACAATCATTCGCGATTCAAAGATTTCACATCTTAAAGTGGCAACTTTGTGCGTTCTGTTTGTACGTTCATAATATGAAACGCACGTACGGATATTCGAGAGATGATAGTAAGGTTTCTGCGCAATATTTCATAAATGAGGCCCCAGAAGTCTGTCTCCTAACATGAAAACATCAAGTAAAAAAAATACTCATGACCAATTTGTACGTATTTTATGAGGTGGCTAATTTGTAAAGACAGCTTTAACCGAGCATTACATTTGTATGTCAAGTATTATATTTAAATCAACATAAAATATATTCTGTGCATCTTTGACTATAATAAACAGTGAAAACAATGAGAAATATCTCGATTTTCGCATGACACTTTTAAAGAAATAACTTAAGGAAGTTTTATGTTGCCTACTAGTCCAAAGACATTATAGGCTTCTTTTGAAAAACGTCATGTAGACTAAATGCACATTATATGCTACTAAACCATACTATGTCTGATTTGAATATTCCAGTGAGCTGCATGATAAACGTACAGTGTATATTCAACCATAATATAAACTGTGTTCAGTGTACAAGCAGAGTAAATATACCTTCATAATTCAGATGCCACATAAATATGCCAAGCTCAGAGATTTGAGTCTCTGTTATTGAAGAAAGAAATATTTATTTATAACCATATTAATCATGATAGTAATAATAATAATCATAATCATAATAATATAATGATTTCATTAATAAACAGTACTGGTTGTTTGAAGCACATTGGATGCATACAGAAAGAAAACTGAAATTTAGAGTACAGATCCAGGACAGCAGAAGTTTCGTCATTTCATTTTAAATAGAATACTTTATATTGGTTTCTTTTTTTTTCTTTAGTTTTTTTTTTTTTTTTCCACGCTTATGTATTTGGAACAACTTCAAAATTTGAAAAAGAATGAAAGAAAATGAAAACAAACAAAAGAAAACCCCAAATGATAGATTTGTTGTCGCGTAGAGCTTGTGTTGCACATGAAGAGAACCTTTAATATAATACATTTTATATTGAGATGACAGAGGAAGTAGCTTTTGTATATTTTCAGTAGAAAACAAAGGGGCCGGAAGCACACGCACATACATACACGCACACCATACACACTACATGGAGGGTAACTATCACTGAGACGACTAACTTGACTTCCATTCAAACTCTTGTGCTTCGGGGATCTGGCAATGAGGAAAATCATGTTGGCAGGAGTTCGTATTTTTCCTTTTTTGTGTTTGGGAAAAGCAATTGCCAAGATAAGTTTGTCATTTCCATTGGCTTGACTGTGTTTAAATGAAGTTCAAGGGAACTGTGCAGACACAGGTGAGCTGCATAGCTGGTCTTACACCTGCCCTAATATCTAGAGCAGACGACCAGTGTAGATCTGAAGGACGTTTCGGATGGAGGAACAAGTGGCAGATACATGCGCTCGAGTTTCATCGTAGTTCTGACAATAGACTATAAGCAGACTACAGTTTGCATTGGTTCTCTGCTTTGGGTCGAGGAAGACGGCGAATGACTTTGGTGCTCAGGTTAATGGGCTGAAACAGAGAGAAGAGGGAAGACAACAAGCCAAAGAATACAGTGCAAAAGCTGACATATACCTCACAGCAGGGTCGAAAAAACCAGGACATGTAAACAAGTAATGCCTCGTACGGACTAAAGCAAAGAAATTAACCCAGAGGTCTGTAGAATTGACATCTTTTTGTTAGGTTGTTCAGTCTCAATCTCTTCCAGAGCAGAATCCGCCACTCGGTTTTTAGAGTCCCTGAAACAACACGTCTTGGCCGAAGTTCCCGTCGCTATCTGACCCGGCGAACTGTTTTCCACCATCCTTAAGTTTACCAAAGTAGTACAGTCGCTGAGATAGGAGTCACCAGCTTTGTAGAAAATAAAGTTTTGTTCTCCGAGGAAAAAATGCAGCAAGGAAGAGTAACATCATTACCTATGGAAGGGAACACGTCAGTTCTGTCATGTAACACCTGAGTCCGAGGAAGCGCATGATTTTGCAAAGCTTGGGAATGCTGTCTGTCGAGGTGGGCTGTCTGTTAAATGTACCATTCTTTCTCACTGAGCCAAAATACACACTGGAAAATGCATGAAATCGTGCAGTTGTTATTTCATAGATGTGTTTCTTCCTGATCTGACCCGCTCGTTTTCACCGGTGCAGGCTAATGCAGTCAGGTTGATCCAGACCTGTTAAATATGAAAATGCTGACCTGAATAAAACCGGTAACTTTAGATGTTATCAAAAAAAAAAAAAAAGGCATGTCTCTTTTTTTTTTTTCTTTTTTTTAACAGTGCATTTCTTTCCCAGGATAACATACTGCCGTTTTAACAACATTGATTATAGAGTGACACCTCTTTTGAACGTGGGTCAACTGTTCACCATTTGCATAAAGAAAAAAAAAAAACCCAACAAAACAGAACAAAAAAAAGTGGTTGTCGATAAAAACCAAAGAGCATAATTCTGCTCCGTCTCATCCAATCGTTTTATGTCTTTTCTGCCATTGTCCTGCAGGGTCATGATAATGTCCGTCGGCCAGCTGGAGTGCTCCTGCTATAAAAGAGAGGTGTCAGCTGGACCGTACAATATCTCTGTCGGGTCCGGCTTCAGAACGAAGACGCAGTTTACCGTGTCCACATTTTACAAAGTACTGCTTAAAAAACAAAGACATGTACATAAAAAGTTGAATTACATTCAATAGCTGAACCAAAGATACAGACGAACAGAAACAACGCCACACAAGTGAAAATCTCTTAGTACTTGCATAAATCGCCGCCGAAAATAAACCTGGACCACCATCGAGAAACAAAAAAAAAGGTACAATCCTTTTTGAAGGGTCGCAAAGTCACAAATAGATATATCCATATATAAATGTTTTTCATACTGGTAATACAATAATACAACATTAGTAAATGGCTACAATCGACGTTTGACCACGCTGAGCAGCATGTAATTAGTACAACGTTTAAATATATAAGGATGGGTCACTGAAATGGAGCTCATTAGAAGTATAAAGGTAATCGATTTTTAATAAAACTTTGCTCACAACCCTATGACTAAACTGGTACGTCGTTGTTTTCCACCTCGCAGCGGGCAGGAACCCATTTTCAAGATGGATAGTGAAACTCCCGTGACAATACCGAGAAGACAGCTCCAATTTTCTTAATTTGTAGCCTCATGACACCACATACAAAAGTGTTTACTACACAGCACGGCCACCTCCACAACACTACAATGAAATGCTTTTTGGTAGCCCTGGGCTTTGGGGCCGCCGCGACCCAACACGACTCTATAAAGCCCCCTTCCGCCCGTAAGCGCTCGCACACACACAACACACACACACACACACACATCCCAGTAAAACCTGCCGGCGGGCCATTTCGTATTGTGCTACAAACAACAGTGGGATGACAGCGCGCTCCCTACTTCAGACCGACCGGGCTCTGGTGGTTTATTTACAGTGTCTTCTCTCGCCCCGTTCCATGCGACACCTGAATAGCGACCTGATGTACTGTAAGACTGAAATTTGGAGTCCCATGCAAGTTTGTCTGCCTACATCTATACGGGATGAATAACGGCTCCCTGTGTTTCCCCCCCTCCCCTCCCATCCCCCCCAAGGAAGCGATGCAGATCAACCCATGACAAAAACCTACTGATGAAAGACCCAGCTGTGCCATATATTCAAGGGCTTTAGATGAAGAGGGGCCACATGGAATCGTGTCTGGTGGGTCTTCAGCCTCTCTGCCCGGCCTCCTTGACCCTCCTAGTGCAGGCCGGACAAGGAGGTCTGTGGTGGGAGGGGGGTGGAGGGTGCGAAGGACCAACACGTACACCCCCCATCCCCCCTCCTACAGCACTAATTCATCACTCTGTTGCTAGTTTTGTACTATTTTTTTTTTCTTCGCTTCTTTTTTGTAACATATTTATACATACATATATATCGCTATATAGATATATACACTCATCTTTTTCATCTTTTTGAAACCATAAACTTAAAAAAGTTTAGAAAAATAAAAAGTTTTATGACGACCTCTCCTCTTCTCCTCCACCCCGAAAGGCTGTCCCAGGTGAAAGCTAACCCCTCTTTTCATCCACAGCTTGGCTGCGTCAGTCTCGCGTCCCCACAGAGATATATAATGCCTTCTCCTGACAGCCTCGGTGTAAGGATTTCCTCTTAACTTCTTTTTGTATGTTTTTTTTTTCATCGACACTTTTCTTCCTTTATCCTTTTTGTTCCTTTTTAGCTGATGCTCTTCTCCGTTGTCTTCTTTCTTTATATTTACTAGAAATGCAAAAGAAAGAGAAAACGTGAGTTAATCTGCATTGTATGAACCTGAGGTGCTTGCAGACAGTGGGGTTCAAAAGTCTGAGAGCATCAATGAAAATGCTTCTGTTTTGCCTTTTAATAATTTAATACATAGTACATTCAAAATTTGAAGAATGGCGATTCATACGAAACAGTGTTACTATTAATAAAAATAACAACTATAATATTTAATAAGATAAAAAAATCTAATTTTGTTATAATGATCAAGAAAATAATAATAAGAAGAAGAATGTAAAACTTTGGTCAATTACAATTTTTCCATTCCAAATTACATTATCACTGTAATTATTTGCAAATCCTTGAAATCTTATGGAATAACACTAATAATATTAATACTAATTACCACTTACTAATATAATACTAATAAGATAGATAGGTACAGTAGGTAGGTAGATAGATAGATAGCTTTACATTATGAATTATAAGCACATTCATCTAAAATAAAAAAAATAAATTCCTATATATGTACAGCGGTCACATGGTCAGTGTCACAATAAATACTGCAGAATCTTTAATGTTATTGATTTTACATCATAATTTACTATTTAATCATAAATGTTTGTTTTTTTCTAAATCCTGAAACTTAGTTACCAGGTTTAAATTAGATTGTGAATCCCAGATCTTCAGTGTGATCTCAGACTTTTGGACTTGCATGATCTAAAAGAAACTAATTACACAATAAAAATGCAAATCATGCAGAAGGAAAATATATTCTGATTACATTATCTTCCATGCACCGGCTCAATATCAGAAACAATCCTTGGGTGTAACGCTAAACACACATTGTGGAATTATCCCCCCAAATCCCGGATTTAAGTAACTGAAGTGAAAATAGGGCTCAGCAGGGGGAGCTTCTGCTAAATTTTTAGCATAATGAGTGAAGCAGATTGATCAGAGGCTCGGTGATATTGTTGTAGTCTGAGGAGGATGGTTCAACACCGAGCTGAAAAGACGTCCACCGGACAGGAAGAGAGAAGAGGAGGAGATTCCGGGGTGTCCTGGGGGCTCTCATCCTGACAGAAGCTCTCTAATTCAGGGAGATGAGGTGCTGTGTGGAGGAGCCTCAGAAGACGGAGCGGGCTGACTTTAATTTTAACATGACTTTGTAGTTCTTCACCCGTCCCTGGAGGAGCACACAGATGTGCTCCGGCATACTGATCACGCCCAATGATGGGCCTCTGTTCTCTGCTTGGGGCGTATATCTCTGGAACAGACATGGGAGGCTCCTCAAGTTTTTGCTTGACGAACATGAACAGAAATCGACTGAGGGAGATGTAAAACTGTTGGTGGGCAGCCATGTCGATGAAAGCCAAACACGCTTGTAACATGATGCTAAGTCTCCTTTTCAACATCCGAGTGCTATTGACTGTAAGTGACAAAACTGACAGCTACTACAGGCAATAGAATAAAATACAGACAATACATTAAGTATATTTTATACTATATATATATATGCATGTATATAATTAAAAATGATTAAATAAATACCAAATAATTGAAAACAAATAAATAATAAATAAATATCTAGCAAAACAGAAGACACGTATAGTTATAATTTTCCTTTTATTTAGACACAAAAATTGTTAAGTATTACTTGTTTGTATTTTATGTACATAGCTTGAACTACTGAATCTTGAAGTCCAAAAACAAATGGTACCGGTTGGATTTTAACAGATGAGGCGATTCATATAAGCTGAAAATTTCACAATGTAAGCCTACATGAAAAAGACAGCAAGTACACATTTAATACTACAGGTTATACATATAAAAGATGACTGCGATATGTGCTAACATAGATTTATATATAGTATTATGTACAAAGAGTACAGTTTTTGCTTAAATTCTTTTAAAAACATTTTTTTTTCTTTTTAAAAATCCCCTGACAGAAGAAAATCGCACAATGAACCAGCACATGGAATAGACACAATTTTAAATGACAGAAAGTTAATGAGGTAACAGCAGATACAATATTAAATTGCGTTATTGTCCGATGTGACCCAGTCTGACACGATTCTACGCTAGTTAAGCCGCTGCATTAAGCAGGGAAAATAAATAAATAAATGCAATACAAAATAGTTTTTTTTATAGCTTATACTCCATTCTGTTTTCACCCTAAAACAAGACCTCTCAGTAAATTAACATTTGTGCCATCAAATTGAGAGAGATGAAAATCTGCTGCTATGTGGACTGGCCCCTGGCCCAGGGTGCCATCTTACAAATCACTGCATTAACAGAGCTAATTAAACAGGCAATCTTTTAATGGCCCACTGTGGCGTCCATGCAAGACGGAGATTTCCATCTTGTCAATCTGCAAGCTCACACATTCGTTTAGATGACTACAAACTGTCTCCTCAGCAGTCATTTCGTGCTCAGCACTGTGTTTTCGCTCTCTGCCTAAATGCTGGAATTAAATAAATGGGTGATTGAGTCCTAATATAGTTGCTTGATTAGTTTAATTGTCTGAAATAGAGATGGAAAGGCCTTAGTCAAGAATACGGTAGTCTTTTGCATGAATTAACTCAGATTCATTTACAATTCTGCATAGATATTTAACAAGAGGAAGCGTGGTTTATACGGTTTTCGGACTACCCGGAAGCACAGAACACAATGCGTATTTGATTTCAAAAAGGCTCATAAACGAGCACTCCTCAGAAAAAGTCAATTAAAATTGTGTCTCCCACATAAATGAAACTGAGGTCAGAGGGCAGCGTAAATACCTTCCCGATGTATGGAAAAAGGACATAAATTTAAATAGCTCAACAACACACAGCACAGAGTTATTGACTCACATCTGGACATAATATGCTCTCTCCTCTCCTCAGAAAAGGTATAAACAATTTTGTTTTAAAGCCTATTATATTCTATTATATAAAAATGCCACCATATAATATTCTTAAGGGTATATAATAAGTTTACAAAAGAAAGAACTTTGTATTTTGTATGTTTAACACACAATGGCAATGTTTTCATATGCCACACCTGTCTTGTTTTTCATTTTTAAATCGATAAACACCAACGACACATTGTTCAAAGTCAGACATAATAAAAATGTAGAGAAAAATAAGCTTAAATAGAGAAAATAAAATCACAATGTTATTTACAGTGCATATTAATTATTTTGAGCAACATTTGTATTCCATTTCCACAGAGGAGATTTTAGTTTTGGTAAACAATGGGTTTGTAGTCCGTTTTAAATACATTCAAAATTAATCTGATCACATTTTCTTTACTACGTGCTACTTAAAGGGACGGTTCACCCAAAAACTAAAAATCTGTCAAAACCTATAATTTTCTTTCTTCTGCCGAACACAAAAGAAGACATTTTGACGAATGTTGGTAACCAAACAGATGCTGGTAGCCATTGACTTCCATAGAAAGAAATACAAACAACCTTTCCTTATTTCTAGATGAACTATGCCTTTAAACTCTTGTTTGCCGTGGCACCTGCACAGTTTTAGCCACTGTACAGCTCCCTAAACATTTTTTTGTGTGCCTTTTTCTTAGAGCCAAGTGAGCCGCATGCTGCACAGGGGAGCAAGGACACATTCGTTTAGGTGAAATATTATGTTGCGCTGTAGATTTCTCCCTACAAAGGTGGAAAAAAGCAATGCATCTAATCTATGTTTTACAATAGGCTGCTGTGATTTCACACTCACGGGAGAACGGTGTGTCTGGAGAGGCAGCCACAACAGCTATGGTAATAGACTGAGCAGAACGGCTGTGCCACGCGGCTGGCTGGCCTAGTGTATCTCCAAATGAGATCAGTGGTTATTGACTCAATGCTGTTATCTTTAATCTGTGGAGTAAATTACTTTGGATGCTGCCTCTCTACCCAGGTTTCTTTCCCCTTCTTCTATAACTCCACCCTTACAATTCCATTTGAGGGGTGCAGGCTGCTATTTACTGGGCTGTGTGTGTGTGTGTGAGAGAGAGAGAGAGACACGAGGACATGATCAACGCCCTGAGGAACCAGGAAACGAGGGAGGCCCTATTTCACTGGGAGGATTACTGCCACCCCCAACTCTTTCTTTCTCATTCTTCCTCTCTCTCGTCTCTAAAGGCCTGGCATGTCTTATCACAGGTTCTGTATAAAGTGCTGGGCCTCAGGGGAATGTCACCTTGGGGAAAAGTGCTTCTCCATTGAGAAAAATACGTTGAGGATCATAAAGTTGGGCCTTTATAAAAACAGATACGATAAGTCAAGTTTGAGAGCTTTTAATTTTTAACACTTTTCCAAAAGAGTCAAATATAGGTTGGCATTTTTTGGGGTTAATTAAGGACTGAGTGAATATATATTTTTTTCATATATATCAAAACTACATATATACAGCCATTCAAACATTTCAAATGTAATAATTAAATTAGTAAAAAACGTGATTAATCACATCCGAAAAGTTTTGTTTTACATGATTATGTATGTGTGCTGTGTATGCATGTATATATTTCAGAAAAATATTTGTTGTTTATATATTAAATATATTTATTTATAATATAAATTATTGGAATATAAATACATACAGACAGACAGACATATATATATATATATATATATATATATATATATATATACGTATATGTACTTATATATACATAATAAATATACACAGCACATACATATATTATGTAAACAAAAAACATTATTTTGGATGTGATTAATCACGATTAATCATTTGATAGCACTAGATTAAATGTAATAATGTTGCACAATAACACTGTTTTACTGTATTTTGATTAAATAAATGCTTGGTTCAGATTATAGACTTAAAAAAAAAATCACCTTTCCAACCACAAACTTTTGAACTGTTTGAATATATATATATATATATATATATGTGTGTGTGTGTGTGAGTGAAAGTATTTATAGAAATGTATTATTAATTATTATTTTCCTAATTGCTTCCCCCCCCACTATATATATATACACACATATATATATATATATATATATATATATATATAAAATCTTCCCACCCCTATTAGGAAGTCTTACGCTGGCCTCCCCTCCACATACATTTTGGACTTGACCAATAATGTCCCGAAGATCTATGACTACTTCGCATACTCTCAGCACTTAACACGTAACTTAACAGCAAATCAATACTGGAACATGTTGTTCAGAACATCATAACCGGTACTATCAGTTTCCCAAGGGATGAGGAATATTTAAAAAAATTATTTTCAATTTATAAATACCTGTATCTTTGTTAGTTAAAATTGGATGAAACATTATTTTTAAGCAGACTGCGTCTTCCATATTAACACAAGTGTGATGGAGATTTCAGCAATGAGCGGTAATTGCTCCCCCTGTCATCTCTGTTGTTGCAGTGGGATTCTGGACATCTCATCAGCTAGAGGGTGCAATAGACCGTGTAGTGGGGAAGTGTTCTCTCTTTCCACATTACCGCACTATGTTTATTTACAGAATGCATTCTGAGCAGCAGAAGCGGCCTTGATTAAGTGTACGCTCTTTATGTGACATCTAACAGATTAAAACTGAAGGAAACCTTGCTGGAGGCCTTCCTTCATGAATATTTGCTTTGATACAGGCAGACATGTTTGTATACAGGTTTAGTTAAAAATAGGAAGTTTAAAGATACATTAACATAAAATGCAAGTACTAAACTGTTATATTATGTTATTGTTAGATATTTTATTGTTATTATTGCATGTAAAAAATAAAATTTGATTTGCTTATGAGGAAGCTAACCAGATTTGCTGATCTTATTGCTTTGTTAAAATGAAACAAAACTTAAATTATTATTATCAATATTATTATTTATTTTCGCTTTAAAATATAATAATAGATTATTCTTTATTTTATTTAAAATTATTATTATTATAATTTCAGTTTATTGTGTTTATTAAATAATAATAATAATAAACAGATTTTTCTTTTCTTAATCCCATAAAACGCATCTTTAGTCCATCTGTGGAAATGGAATACTTTTAACCAAATATTAAAAAACATAACAAAAACATTGACATCTAACTTCATCAATCTCCCCAAATGACATACAATTGCAATCATACAGACAATAAATGTTCATTGAGTTATATAACAGTACGTCAAAGTGAAAGAGGGTGTGAGTGACAGAGAATTACTTGAAATGCTTCATGAAGGGTCCATGTACTGTAGCTAACTATCAGTTTGAACACTACTACAATATAGTATCGGTAAACAATCATAGACTCCATAAGAGAAAGCCAGAGCTTTGTAAAGTTTATATCCATATTTCCCTTTGATATTTACTGGAGAAAAAAAAAAAATAGTAAGGCTATATTAGTAGTTTACAGATAGCATATGCAAACCTTGGAGGTTTTTCTTTTCATATTTTAATGAATAGCAGTCATCGGCCCTTCTAATAAGTGGGTGTTCAGTGGGGCCTTTAATGCAAAGACTGCAAATATACGTATGCGAGTCTAGCGCTGCTGTTGTTTTGCTCAAGTTGCTCATTGCTGTGCCATTTAGTAAGGCAAATAAACTCACTTCCTGGCCCGCTCCCTGTCCACATAAATCAGCTGAGCTCATGCCCATAAATCTACGGCGCGACTAAATGAGAAAACTCATTGGACAGCACCCCCTCCCCCACTCCCCCTCTGTCACTCAGCCCCTCCCCTACTGGACCACACATTTCAATACAAACAAAACAGATTCCAAATCAATAGCCAAGCAACAGAAATGCTGGATAACCGCAGGTTGATAAGAAGTGCTTTAGCCCAAAATGTGACTGTTCGGGGGGGGGGAAGGTTCGCTTACGACCCGGAGGTGTTTTGCTCTATTGAACGTAGAGGCGGTTGGGTTGTTTGTTTGTGTTTGTTTTCTTTAGTTTTGTCTGTTTGTTTGGATTGATTCTCTCTCTAGTAGGGTGTGAAGCGACTGTAACCTCCTCTGTAAAGGCTAGCCTGCAACATCAAAGATGAAAAAAACAAAAAGGACCCAATCAGTGTTAAAGAGATTCTTTGGGGTGAACAGTGGTTGAAATTTTCTTCCCTTTCGTCTCAAGTTTGGAAAGAAATTACGGTGTGAATTTCAACTCGGGTGGGTGTCAGAGTTCAGAGTTTCACGGATCAACCAGGTAACGACTAACACAGCCCAGCGTGTTTCATCAGTTGCTCTGGATCAAACCTCTCCATCATGGCCGTCTGGCCCTCAGGTTGATCTGATTGGAGACATCTAACACACACTGCTTTTTCAGACCTCTCCTTAACCGGACTGCAGTAGTGCCCTCCTCTGCTCTTGCCAAATACAAAAAACTTCAAAGGCTCTATGGGCCGTTCTCCTCAGCTCCGACCCTGTGCAAAATACACACGCCTTAAACGTGGCATGAATTCTGTTCTAACAGAGAGCAAAGCAAACTTTTTTTTTTTTTTTTTTTTTAGGAACCCTCTGAGGGGCTCATTATTAAATACTTTTTACTTGTGATCTGCTGGTCAAATATGATTTAATGATATTAATTTCGTTCTCAGCAGGCTCAGTGCAAGTAGTGAGAGGAGTTCTGCTCATTTGAGTCGCTACCGGTTTGGTCCTGGCATCGCTGAGAACTCTGAGTGCCCACTTCGGGCCCCCTGCGGCCCTCTTTCGGCCGGAGGAGTGCCGAAGGATATTTGCTATGCCTTAATGTGGCAAATTGAAGCCATCTTGAGAAAGGGAGGAAAATTTGATAAAAAAGAAAAGGAGGCAAAAAAGCAACACAGGCCACAGTTTTAATTAAGTAAATGAAGAGGAAAAAAATGGTCTTAATTAATGAAAGCTTTTAGCTAGCAGCTGCACCGGGGAATAGTACGGTTTTGAGAATCACACGGATGTCGACTTGGTAAATTCCAGTCATTTGTCTTAGGCAGAGTGTTTGTCCAATAAGCCTCATGGGCAGGGGGAGGTGGGTGCGATGGAATCTTTTTTTTTTTTTCTTCTCTTTCTCTTTCTTTTTTTCCCCGTTGTTCTTCCTCTATCTCTCGCCTTTTCTTTAATCTCCCTCGGCACGCTGCTGCACGCGCTTGATGGTCGTTAATCTTGAGAAAAGTCCTGACCAACAGCGGCAAAAAAACAAATCATAAACAGTTTTCGCTTTTTGTGTTCAGATAGGAGTTTGAGAATTTTTCATCTTTGATGTTAGCTGCAAAAGCTAGCTAAAAACAAACATTAACAGGACGACGATCCCCACATTTGCTGATATGCAAAGGAAAGTGTCTCATTTGGAAGGTCTAGTCAAGTGTCGGTACGCTGGATTAACCCAATGCATTTAATGAGATACAAAGTGCCCAGGATCCATCTTGACAAACTGTCACATACACACATATCAGCTGATGAGTCTCTGAAGATATATAAACGTACATCTACAGTCCTGATGTTAATAATGCAAATGTAAACAGGGTCCAAAATGAACACTTTCTAATTGACAAATACAATAATAAATCGGCTTTGGCGAGTAAATAAAACACTTCGCCAGTTGGCCAGTTGTAAGAATGATTCTGGATGTAACTGAAGAAAGCCATTAATTGACAATACTGTCATCTAGCAATAAATAAAAATAAAAAATGTTGTGGCTGTATTTTTATTATTTATTTATTTTAAAAAATGCGTGACATATAATGGCTGGTCATTTTGGACCCTGAATATTAATATGATCATGTACAATATTAAAGGATTTAGCCACCCCAACTATGTATCTTCATCTTAAAGCACATGCTTCAATCAGAATTCTAATATTTACAATTACGCTGCAAAAAATGCTTTTCTATCTTAGACTTTTTGCATTGTTTTCAGCCAAAATTATTAAATCAAGAAGTATTTTCTAAGTCAAAATACTTGAAACAAGCAAAATAATCTTGATTTCTGTTTGAAATAAAATGATTTTGCTTGCCTTATTTGCAGATTATTAGAAAAGCCATTATGCTGTCTATTCATAATTCAATTAGATTGAACACAGTGCACAGGGATATCTTTCAGCGTTATGATGGTTATACTGGACTCTACCTTGTATGTTGTTGGGGTGCTTGGGTCTGTGTAAGGTTAGGGCATTGATGAATGTTTCATGCATCAGGTTTCTAGACTCACCATAGTGCCCACGCTGTACGTGGCTGCAGGTCCAATCGTGTGGTGATAAGGGTCTGCTGTTGCATAGACTCTGCCATAGCTGGAGGGAAAGGAAGAAATGGAGAGGGCATTGAAGCTTCGAAAAAATGGTATGCTCCAGTGAACGCTGTTCATTTGAACTAGACCCATTATCACTATACCCTTCCTCCCTCTCTCTTGCCCTCTCTTTCTTTGTGTCTGATAAAAATGCAATCACTGGCTTGCCATAAATACACGGTATAAAGGTAAGAGTGTGTTAAAAGTGATAGGTGCTCTGTTATTGTTTTGGAGTAAAAGTATTTTATCTTATGAGCATGTGGTAAAAGTTATATTGGTCAGAGAGGAAGAAAACAGAAAAAACACAGCAGAATAGAAAAGAGAAGAAATGAAGAACCAACAGCAGCATTGCAGAATCATTGCTACCATGCAGTACACTTTTATATCTCTATCATACTCATAATTTTAACAGATGGGAATTATGTTAGCATGCTTTCATTGCAAAATGACAACTAAGTGAACATATCATTTTATTAACTTTGCTTGAATGTATGTTGCCATTTAGAAAAAAAAATATTGTGTCTATTGTGTCATTTTTTTAAATGTTCTCAACATCACTTTTTATGTATATTTTCTATATTATTTATTTTTTATGTTATAATCCCTTGAAACTATTAAAGGTGTCGCAAAACTCAATTTTTAGCGTGGGACTTGATCAGTTCTGTGATAGTTTATGCTATTCATAATATTCTTATTTGAAATATGATTACATTAAAAGACAAAAAAAAAAATATATATATATATATATATATATATGAATTCATTTAGTGTTCATGCTTGTGTAAGCAAGTAAATAATCAAGTTGAAATAAAATGGATGTAAAAACATTTTTTCCTAAATCACAACATTAGCAAATTCAAACTTTCAAAGTTAGAAAGTTCTAAAAGTACTGCAGAACAGTAAGGACCCAGCAAGGAAAGAGATGTATGGATGCTTTGGATTTTGTGTTGTTGTGCGTGTGCATTAAAAAAAAGCGAGTGAAGGAGGCAGAGAGTTTATGTTCACAGCTCTCTTTATCCTTTTCATGCTCCTCTGCCCTCTCTTGTTTACCCAGGCTGCACTGTAAAGAGGCACAGGGCTGGTGGCGGCGGTGGCGTTCTCTGACTCTTTTCATTGGTACCGATTTGGAACTAATTCCTCCAAGATGGGCCTTACTTCTTCCTTTATTTATTTATTAACCCCCAGCACTTCCCTTCTTCATTTGTTGACTTTCCCTACAAACACATGCTTGCAAATGAGGGCCTGCAGGGAGCAGATAAGGCAGGCCGAGCTGGGTGCCGAGGGCACAGACTGAGAGAGGAGAAAAGAGGAGAGAGGGGGGAAATCCTGGGCCCAGACATGCTATTACATATGGAAATACTATCGGATGTGACCAGGTTTTTGTCGTCCGGGATTATTACAACATCAAAGGTCAGGCCAGCTCAGAGGAGTGAGAGAGCCGAGCGGAGGGGATTTTAACTGCTTGTGACAGACAGTGCAGACGAGGGTGGCTGGGAATCCCCGTAACTCTCCAGCCGGGCCGGGGTACTTAACCTGCAGCTTAACCGGGCGACGGGAATGACCCACTCCAAAGTAAACCTTTATAGCTAGTTCCAGACATATTTCTCTCCTTTAAAGTGGTTTCCATTTAATAATTATGTGTTCACCTAAAAATGAAAATACTGTCATTATTAACTCATCTTCTGTGACTTTCTTTATTTTGAGGAACACAAAGAAGAGTATAATTCAATGGGTTATTTGCGGTTTCTAAATTGCCAACATTTTCTTACTGAAAATGGCTTCTACAGCATTTTTTTCAAATGTATACAGGTTTGGAACAACATGAGGTGAAACACAAAACCATTTTTTAGCAGTCTTTTTTTAAAAAAAAGAATGCTATGCAAATTAAGCATTCTTTCATCATTCTGCTGCTCCAAAGCCATACGACTTTCATTCATCTGGGGAACACAAGAGAAGATATTTAGAAAAATGTCCCAGTGTTTGTTTTTGTTCATACAATGGACAAAACATTTGAAAAATTCTTCAAAATATCTTCTTTTGTGTTTTCCACAGAAGAAAGGAAGGTGTGTGAGTAAATGATAAGAGAATTAATAGTCTGTTAAGAGGTGAGTTCAGGAGTGTGTGTCATTTAAACACTTACTTTTAAACCCCTCCACCATGACATATCAAATTAGAGGGCGAAACGCAGAACTGGCTTATGTGAAAGCAAGGAGCTGAACGACAAGCGATGCAGAAAGAGCTAGAAAGAGAAAAGGAGAGTTGGAGGGAAAGAGGGGACGCGGGAAGGGGGCTGAAATAAGTGCAGTGGAATGCCAGTCTTGTCACCTGCTCTGATGTGGATCTGTGCTCGGCTCTGATAAATCTTACATTATCTGGGCTCTTCAGGCTGGCAGGCAGGGCCGTGCCTTATCAGCACTGACACGCTCAATCTTGCCTAGATTAAACCAGTGCCTGGCCTGATCCAACCTGACAGGGTCCCCACAGGTCCTGGATAAATTACTGACAACCCTGCACCACCTTCGTCTTCACACACACACACACACACACACACACACACTCAACCCTGTGGCCTGAAGTGAGTAAGCTAAGTGGTTACGGAAATTCAGGTTGAATTCAAGTTTAAAGGGTGAGAGTGTATCAAAGATAGGGAAGCAAAGTCTAAATGATCTAATTTAACCAGGTTTAATAAGAAAGCAGATCTGTAAACTCATACCGGGCTTTCGGAGCTGAGGAAAACACTTTTCAGAATGACTTTAGAACTCAAATGCAGTTGCAGTGCATAATGTCCTGCCAGGCCTTAAAATACATGTCCTCTTACTCATAATAACTGTCATTATTGGAAATCAGAGAAGGATTAATGTTTTTAAACTTCATTTGTCAAATAATGAGACCCAAAGAAGTGGCTTGAAAAATGCATTTTTCCCTTACAGATTTGAAACAGGACAGGACTTTTTTAATCTAAAGGCAATTTCATGTAACATTAGTGTTATTAAATGATTAATCACAATTAATTGCATCCA
Organism: Enteromius radiatus; assembly: GCA_032357445.1. Classification (NCBI taxonomy): domain Eukaryota; kingdom Metazoa; phylum Chordata; class Actinopteri; order Cypriniformes; family Cyprinidae; genus Enteromius; species Enteromius radiatus. The sequence goes on along the minus strand of JAUCMS010000019.1, from coordinate 10,508,078 downwards.
AAATATTTTTTTTTGTGTACACAATGTGTGTGTGTATTGTACGGAGCCCCTTAAGGGACATGGTGGAGAAACAAATCGGGGTGGGTAAAAAAAAATTCAAGGTGGAAAGCATTTTTTTTCAAATCTTCCCTCGCAAAAAGATTTGTGTTTTCTGACGTAACCAATTGCGATCAGAGCATATCATAAAGTGCATATGGAACCATCAGCTGTCAAACGCTCTCGCAGTACTTTGATGTTATACACTGACAGGTAGCAGCAGCGCCGCTTCAAGTCAAAAACACCAAGTCTGTACATGTACCAACTGCCAAAAAAAGCACGAAGCACAAAGCAGATGCCTCGCGAGAGAACAACAGGTGTGTTCGACTTGAACCGGCGCTACAGCCATATCCGATGCGTTTGACAGCTGATGGTTTCATATGCGCGTTATGATTGCTCTCGCCTTCGGTCGCTGCGGCACAGCCTCTAATGATGTAGAATTGACTAGAAACCTTGGACTTCATATCCCATCATGCAATTCTCACTCACACCTGTTTGCAATTCGCACTCACACACCAGAAGCTGTTCCTCGTCACCACACCCCTTCTGAGTTAGCCTGTCTACATTACTTCTGTCTGCCGTTGATCACCTCTGCCTGTTTGACTATGGATTATAATAAAAGCTTGCACTTGGATCCGCCCTCGTCTGCCCCGTTCATTACAGTCTATATATTAAATTCAATTTTTCTTTATTTGTTTTTCATTTCATTACCCTAAGCAGCCCAAATATATATATATATATATATATATATATATTTTTTTTTTTTAATTGTCCCTAAACATGGATAGCTAGTTCCATTCAAATTCAAAAACTGCAATTAGATAATTACGAATTGGTTCACTCTTTGAAATCAACCAAGTTTTTTGGTCAAAAACTGCATTTAGACACCATCAGGTCTAATATACATAGACTCACATCACCAGTGTTGTTTTATGGGGTCTTTAAGCATCAACCAAGTAATAAAAGACAGACAGAAGGCAAAAGACTCACCTGTCACTGTAGGCCGCTGCAGCGGCTGCGGCTGGTTGGGCATATCTGTATGCTGCATAGCCACCCTGTCAATTACATAAGGGTATACGTCAGACACATGTAAACAGCAGGGCATCGGTGGCATGAAATTTTAAGAACCATCTGTCCACAATACAACTGGACTGATCATACATTATCCCATCTCTTTGCAGATCCTAACCATGCAGCAAATCCCAAAAGCTCAGTTACAACCTTAAGAGTGCTGCTGAAAAGCTCACTAAAATCAACACTGAGTGATTTAGGTGGTATTTAGTTTGCCAATACAGCTTTTTGTGAAGCCTTTTTGTTTAACGGGGGGAATTGTCAGATTGACTGCATTAGCTCTTCATATAGATCTCGGCCACAGATGCCTAACAGCCCGAGTCCAAAAGCGAACCATCTGAGCGTCTTCACTTATCTACGCTGAGTGCAGCAATAGCAGTGCAACCAACGGCTTGTCTTTCCAGTGTGCATCAATCCCATCAATTGAAATGGCTGGGCTCGGCGACTATCGATCAGCATGGTAAGTGGCAATCTGGTATAAACAATTAAAATCAGTCAATGTTTGCTTACTGCGAATGAACCAAATGGAAGATTTGGCTGAAGCTATTGAAGGGGCCTTTTAATTAATGTGGCTGGCCAATACGAGTCTCCTGGCTCGATGCCCAGGGGAGCGGTCTTGACACACACAACGTGCTCATCCGTGGCTGCAGAACATCACAAGACAACACTAAATATTGCTTGTATAAGCATTAGATGACATCTGACAAAGCTATTAATTGCTCAATTCAAGCTAGCTATTAATAGGCGTGTTGTAAGCAGCATCAAATGACATTAGCTGAGACTGTTAGCTGCAACAACCGAGTGTCGTCTGCTGTGTCTTCTCGGTGTGATGTTTTGTGAACGCTTACACTCCAAACGTGGCAAGCCTTAAACAACTGGGAATGTATTTGCTGTGAGCGAGTATCTAAGTGGCTGGTGTGTTTATTGAAGTGTCTGCTTTAATGAAACGTAGCTCCGCTCTTTGTTATTTTAACACGCTGACATCACTGGTACATTATGTGAATAATCGCGGTGCCAGAGCTCGTGCAGGACTGAGGCATCGCAGATACAGGACTGCACGCTGAATTATAGATGCTCTCATTTATTTTTCAGCTCGGGATTAATGTCCGATGCTACTCTGCTAAGATCAAATGTTTAGCTACTGGAGACGAAGAAAAATCAGGTCACAGATGATTGTGTACATGGATTCTGTAGAAGTTACAGCTTCCTAATTCCAGTTTTACCAGCTCACACAGATGGATTTAAAGGGATAGATCAACCATATTTGACATTTATGTCAGTATTTACTCAGCCTCACATCGCTCCAAACCTGCATGCTGCTTTTTGTTGAACTCAATATATAAATTTGATTAGGAAACATTTGAAAACCAGTAATGTTTAAGGTTACTGATGTCTTACCTGCAACAAGATTTACAGCAGAGTTGAAGAAAATCAATTTAACATTGTTTTTTTTGGCTAACTTTTCTTTTCAAATACATTTTAAAGTGTAATTTATTTCTGTGAAATCTTCAGTGTCATGTGATCCTTTAGAAATCCTTCTAATATGCTAATTTGGTGCTCAAACGTTTCTTATTATTATCAATGTTAACAACATTTATTCTGCTCAGTATTTCATGAAACCAGTGATAATTTTTTTTTTCCCCGCGAGGAATTCCCAGGATTCTTTTTAAACAGATCGTAAGAAAAAACACTGAAATACAAATATTTAGCAACATTATAAGTGTATTTACAGACAACTAGATGCAGTCTAGGTGAATAAAAGTGTTATTATTATTACTGAGTCTTTTGAATGGTAGTGTATATATCAAACATGAATCTTAAAGGAACACTCCCCTTTTTTTGGAAATAGGCTCATTCTCCAACTCCCCTGGAGTTAAACAGTTGAATTTTACAGTTTTGCAATCTATTCAGCCGTTCTCCAGTTCTAGCGATAGCACTTTTAGCATAGCTTAGCATAGATCATTTAATCTGAATACAAGCATTTTGATTCTAAGTGATCAAAGTTGGAGAATGACTGCTCTTTTAGAGCTTTACAGAACCTGATCACTACCAACTGTCATTGTGTGTAAAGAAAACATCAAGTTACATGATGAAGATCGATTAAAACATTCAGCATACAGGTTGGGAATAACACAAGAGTGAGTAATCTTTATTTAAACTTTTCCTTTAAAAGTTATCTAAACTTTGGGTTAGTTGATGGGGTGGTCCACAGAGAAGGATTCTGACTTTATTTGGCGAGCAAACATGTACTACATGCATTCGTCAAAATCCGTTCGACTATGAGATCTATCTGGGACTGTAGCCACGGACCTGGCTAGGAGTTGCAAACTTGGCGGCAAACATACTATCGCGCGTGCCAGGTAAAGGCATGGCAGTTACGTCCACGTTCATTTGTCTTGTTTTAGATCTAAATGTTGAATTAATTTCCATTTTTCATGCAGGGAAATAATCCTGGGAAGGGGAGGCACGCTCTCTGATCACCTGACTAATACGTTCTGACGGCCTGTCAAAAACAATAGGGCCTGGGCGCAATCTCAGGCTGTAGCGTGAGGCCTTTGGGCTGTATTTTAATGGAAGCTGAGGGAAAGGCGGATCAAACGCGTGCCAGAAATTAAAACAAAAACACTGTAACGTCGACTTCATCAACTTGATCAGGCATGATTTTCCACCCACTTAGAGCAAAACTAAGCAGCGCTGGAGATAAAATGTGAAAGAATGAGACGCTAAGTGCGTAGGGGGGGTTTGTTTTTGGTTCATTCCACACTGTACATGTTAGCATTATCCTAAAATCCATAGAGATTAACTACAGGCTTCAAAGGAAGCCAAGTTGGAATTGGTCGAGCCATGTGCGATTTCATTGTGCCATGTAACGGTATGCACAAGGGACACCAACAAGGCTTTTAGTACACCACAAATGGCCATCCTGGTGGATTTGCACAAGGTGACCCGAGCTGACCCTTGGTCTTATGAAAGATTCAGCACCAGCTGCTCAGGTTAGGCTCAGCGAACGCAAGCAGCAAACGTTGTCCTCAACGTTGCATTCTTTTACAGAAACACCGGAAAACGCTGAGCATACTCACATAGATCTCAGCACCATAGAAGCCATCTTGGTATACCACACTGCAAAAACACAACAAGAAATAACAAAACACAATACATCAGTGCCGAACATCCATGGAGTTTCTTCATGCTGTATAGAAAAGAAAATAAATTATGCAGCAATGCATTCATTCGGCAGACAAACAATTCACTCCAGACTGTGAGGAAGGGAAAAAAAACCCAGCAGATTAGGAAAGATGGACATTTTCTGTGCTTAGAGAAAAACAATGTTGCTTTATAATGGGCTTTGCTCTGTCTTGTCACTGGGGAATACAGGTAGGGCTCGCCATTAGAGTGTAACGCACTTTATAGCCATCAAGCGGTCATGTTGCAGGTTAAGGCGGTAGCGCATATAATGTGAAAATGGCCCTTTGATAAAAGCGCTTTTAAGTGCTGAATTTTACCTAATATGGCCTCAGGCTTGGAGGAAAACGAAGCAAGCCATTTGCAGATATTTGTATGTTTTGGGTGGAGGGTTACTCACGCTCCGTAAGCAGGAATGGGAGGGGGTGGAGGCACGGCACGGAACGTGTTATAGACGGCACGACCTCTGCCTCTCAAGTGGGCGCCCCTGTAAGCCACCGTCGCCCCTGTGGTGGGATAGGGGAAGCCTGTCACTGGAAGAAAAGGAGAGAAGAAGGAAGGTGACATAAGCTTTTGCTTCTAAGAGGCACACCTGTCACTGACAATCGGCTTTCAGTCGGGAGTGTGACAACACACTGTCATCCTAAAATGTGATGCTTTAAAACAACTCCGATGGATGTCAAACGGTGCGTCATGTTGGCACAACACATCAAGCATGGCAACATGATACAGCCAGTGATTCTCAACTGGTTTTGCTTCAGGACGCAGATTTGTGGCAACCTGATACAGTTAAAAGTGTGTTTATCCTTCAAAAGCACAACGAAAATGTCATTCAAAATCAAAAGGTGATATTTATTAAAGGTACAGTAATGAATGTTATCTGTGGAGGAAGTGATAGCTAATAAGCTTTTAATTAGTTTCTTGTTAGGGCAGATAATTGATAAACAATCAATATTGGAATTGAATTCAAATATAATAATACATATTAAATTAGTATGCTAAAAATAAATATGTAATTATCATACAAATATTAAAACAAATATATTATGTCAATAAAAATATTAAACAAATGACAAATATTGATTTCTGGGCTTAATGTCAACATTTGTGGCTGGAATATAAAATTGCAAGTTACTTGTGGATTAACTGATTTATCAGTATAAAAATTCTGGCTGATTTGATAAGGTGATATTTATTTTCATGTTAATAACAGATAATTAAAAATGTCTAAATAATATTGAAATAATTTGAAAATTAGAACATATATAAACTGTATTAAAATAATAATAATAAAAATATATATATATATAAAATAATAATAAAAATATATATTATCAATATTAAAGCACTAAAATCTGCTAATTGTAAATGCTATATTAGTAAATTTAAGGATGGCAACATTATAGTGTACAGTATGAAAAATGGATATCCATGCAAAATATTACATTTAACAGTATTATTATATATATATATATTTTTATTTTTATTTTTTTTTTTTTAATATATTTTCAGAGTTCTATTTATCTATTTTAGCGCTCATTACATGATGGCAATCTAAAAAACCGCAACAACAACAACCTATAACACTAATATCAAATGTGATGCACAATATGCCACGCTTGATAGCACAGTAATATTGAAGAATTAAATAAGAGCATAAACAACACAGACCCAACAGTGTGAAAAATTATTAAAAATAATCCACACCAAATTAAAGCACCACACTGCACTAAACTACATTTTCCAGGCTTTATTAACTGAATATTTAGCATAAATCTGAGCGCCTGGAGAAGGAAACGCTAAGGCATCCCTTGTCTGGGGAAGCCTCTATATTGTGGTTATCTCTGAAAGCTTGAGCGTGGGGTGTGTGTGAGTGTGTCTGGCTGCTCTCCCGCTCTGGAGGGGTGTGTGCGAGGCAGGGGAGATGGTAGGTTGTTGTAGGTGAGACACAAGGTGCTGGCACGCGGGGCTGAGAGAGCAGATGGAGAGGATTGTTTAGAGATGCAATCACAGGCCGGCGCCATCCCTCATCTCTCTCTCCCCCCACACACTTCCCCAGCCTCTCGCCACGGCCGGGGCCAGACCCGGCCTGGAGGAGAGCAGGGACAACTCAGGGTCAAGACTGGGAGAGGTGGCAGGGAGGGCTTTATGCATGTTAAGGAAACACACACGGATGTAAAAGTAGAACAGACAGAATGAAACTTGAAACAGTGTGCATAACAATAAATATGTGAAAGCACGTCCAGGTCACATTTCACACAGTCTCAGCCACAGATGCCCACAGACTGCCCGCAATCCATTAGATGGATATTGCACATAAAAATGGAAAGCTCTTTCTCAGTTTCACAAGCACGAATCTGGCTGGATGACATTAAGTGTAAATACTCTTTTTTAGGTAAGGTTCCATTAGTTAATAATATATTAAAGTGCCCCTATTATTCCATTTTATGGGTCTTAATATTGTTTTGGGTGTCTCCTACTATAGGTATGTTTAATTATTTAATTCAGCATTAATTGATTGAAGTATTTAAGGGTATTACAAAGAATACAAAGCTAGATTTAAATCTTAATGATCTTACACATGTTGGTTTTCTTCAAGGAATCCAAAATATAGATGTATACTGGTGCATGATCCAAACAAACAGCACAAAAATGTAAAGTAAACTGCAAAATCCTGTGTATTGGAATTTTCTAAGTGTGCAGTTCCATTAATTTGCACATAATTTTTTTGTGACATATGACTTGTGCATGTTACGAGAGATAATATGAGATGATAATAAATAAAAGCGAAAATCGGGAAAGTGAGTATAATCAAGTATAAGTGAGTAAAATCAAGAACATGTTACACCCAAGCCTCTCTTTAACCTTCACTGAGTATGGCCCTGATGAGTCAATGACAGCTGCATAATTACCCATAGTACTGTGCAAGCAAAACACAGCCCAGCAGTGCAGCCCACAAAGCTCTCTTTCTCATTTATGCACCGATGACACCATCGCTGTCTACCCTGCATCTCAGAGGAGCAGGACAACCCTCTTCAGTTATTTCATGTCCCCAAACAAAACCTGTGCCTCCTCCTGATCATTACTGTACAGACATCAGCCAAGCAGCACTCAGTTAATAGTCAATATGTGTCAAAAGTTACCACTTTTAATGAGGTCAGCTGGGTTTATTTTAAGCACATATATGTGTGTCTATATATTTCGCACGCTGGCTCTTCGATTCACATTCAGCAAACTTTTGGCCCTGGGGTTTGTAAGTGCTGGTATAATTTCCCTTTGACTCCGTTATCTCCTCTCAGACAAACAAACAAACAATAAAACCTCTTGTATGCGACACACCAATCAGTGGTGGAGAGGTATGGCTCGGCCCTTCATCAGAAGAAAAAGAAAGACAGATGGCTGAAGGTAAGGCGTTTGCTCTTTCGTTTTGATATAGAGCAGAGCCGTTGACATTTTAATTTGCCCCTTTAAAGCTATAGAGTCGGTGTTAATATGCCAAACAGTGGTCGTCTCTGATATATGCCAGGCCATGGTCAATTTATCCCAAATTCCAGTCGTGGATAATGCTCTTATATTTTCTTTGATTTTGTGTGTGTACATTATGTGTGCCATGACGTACATACTGTAAATGTAATCTCATAATGAGCTACGGGTCTGCACGCAGCACCGATTCAATAATAAGCCATAAATCATTCCAGCCAGTTATGACACTCCATAAAGCCTCCGAAACACACAACGGCAAAAGTGTACATGAGCATAAATCCTTGTAGCCCTCGTGCACCCCTGTTATTTCAACACAAGAGAAGGTGGAGAGGGTCGAAACCCTTCACATCTGCACATCTTCAGTTTAAAGCGATAAGGACGTTGATGCTGCTGCATCTATCTGGGTTTACACGGGGGCATCTCTAGCTCTGGAAAGCGTCCTGTTGGGCTGTTTGGATAAAGGTTTGGGAGCAATTACATCCCCTACCCCTTTGGGACTCTTTCATTTATTGCAAGACTGGCTCCTTTAATAAGGTGCGACTGGAAATCGCCGGGTGAGGGCCTCTCTCAGGTTGCGTGCTATTGTGAAACGTCTTTAGATAATCAGACCACCGATAAACCCATATCATGAGGAAAATTACACCATTGCTAGATTAAAGGGAGTTTTTTCCTTCCCCCGATACTTCTAATATTGTAATTAGACTGCTTAATTTCAATTATGGATCTATTTGAGTGGTTTTGTAATTGAAAAAGCACAAAGTGCACACAATGCTCCAGCTCTTTTAAAGAAGTGCACACACATAGGTGCACTGTTAAGTGCTTCAATATAAGGCCCCAAATGTACTATTCACAAGTGTGCAACAGAAATATGAATGCTTGAATATACTTGCATACATAAAATTATTTTGTTTTTTTAAGCGTAGTTATGGTAATAAACCTGGGGGGCGCTAAAGTTAAAGTGCTGATGGGATAATGCATTTTTTTCTCTTGAAATGCTGCAGAAAAGAAGCCCTGGGATCATCCAGTGTTTATGATTCTTAGATGCTTTGTTCATCAACATAATCTTTTACGATTTTCTTTTTACGAACTTTGAAGCCTTAATAAAGGAAGTTTAGAAGAGTGTTGATCTAAACAGAACAAGGCTGTAAAAGTGGACTAGTAAGTAGTTCTGCTGTTCAGCATGATGACATTTAATATACGCAGTGAAGAAACATAAGTAAACTCTACTGGGTTATTACTTATGCATTTTATGTTGTAGGATAAAACATAAAAATATATTGAGCTTGTGCCAACCATAGACCTCATTTCAAGGATTCTATTAAAGGAATAATTATGCCATCATTTACTCACCCTCATGTCCTAAACCTGTATGCGTTTCTTTCCTATGTTGAACACAAAAGAAGATATTCTGACAATTTTTTTTTTTTTACAGAACCAAATGCTGTTTGACTTCTATAGTAGTGACTTCCATCAGCTGTCTGATTACCAGCATTCTTCAAAATATCTTGTCTCATGAGAAAGAAACAGTTTGGAACGACATGATGGGTTAATCAATCATTTTTGGGTAAACTATAATTTTTAAACTGCATGTGTTGTCATTTTAATAGCTAGTTACATCATTTGATCAGTTTACCCATGTATCTAATTAATGCAACTAATTAAATTGCTCATAAATTAAAATTTAAAATGCTTGATTCCATGACAGTAGCAGACTGAATAAATGTAAAAAACGCATCTAGTTAATGCCCGCTATAGCTCCCTCTTGTGGCAACACTAATAACGGAATGAGTACTTGTGCTAAAATAAAACTGTCTGGGCTCACATACTTGTGTACAACATGTTTTGAGCCAATTATTTTTCTGGATCAGACACACATGGCCTGGAACCAAACATCCCTTAAAACATTTGATCTTTATTTAAAACATGAAAATTTCTTGCTCTCTACTTTGCATTTTAATCTTATTGGCTGTGTTTGTCTCAACACTCTGCCATGGACCGAATTCACTGGCTGAGAGAGCTGTCAATCAATCAATATTATGTTTTTCGCGCCTTCATGCATGTGCACTGCCAGTTCAGATTGAGCAAGTTAGGGAAAACGACCCTAAGATTACACAATTAAGTTTGCCGTGCACGGTTAGCGTCTCAGCCTCGCGTCTGCATCTATAATTTGGCTTTGGCTACCGAGTGCTAGTTAAGAGCCTGAGGGGGAGAGAGAGAGAGAGACTGAGGGAAGACGAGAGAAGGAAGATATTGAGATTTAAAGATAGAGTGAGTGAGTAAGAAAAGGGCAGATGGAAAACCCCAGGCTTAGATGAAGAGAGAAATAGAATTAGCTATATATGTCGAGAGAAGGCTGTGAAAAGCTAGAGGAGTGGAGAAATGAGAGCCAGGGAGGGAGTCTTACGAGGGAAGAGAGAAGCCCGACTTCCCTGGAAGAGGTTAAAAGCAGGCAGTCGGCGGCCCTCATCAGTCATTCTCCTGAATGGGATTTGAGGACAATAAACCTGTAGCACCCGGACGAATGGAGACGGAGTGCGCTGTCAGCAGCGCACGATTTATGGTGCCCAATTCCGCTGATCTCCCGCACAGAAACTCGGACTGATAAACAGTGATTAATCACCTTTACATCCGATTTCAGCACCGCCCCTCCCCCAACAAAGTACATTAAATGCAGTCATAATTATTTCATGTGAAAGCTTCCCTCTTTTGTGAACGGCGGGAGGGAAACGAGGGTCAACACGTGGGCGTCCGTTTTAGCCATTCTGGAAGGTACCTTATTTAGTAAGTGAAATCTATATCTTATTTCCATTTTGTCGCTTCTCCACCGGTCGCCCCCCAGGGAACGGAGGAGGCATATGGTGTCATTTAGGCTTGGCGAACTTTAGAAACATGTTAAGATGACTTGAAAAATTAGCATCCAATAAATCAAGTGACACCGGCTCCGCGAGCCAAGCTGCTGAAGGGCCGGACCAGGGTAAATCTGATTTGATGAGATGTTTTAGGAAGGTGTATTTTCACATGGGAGGCATGGAAGTGTATTTGATTAGTGAAGGAATCACATGCATGTTTCAGAGCATACTTAGGGGTCAAAGCATGCATAAACATTTTACACGCACCGGATTGCTTAGCGTATTTGCATTTTTACGCGCTCTATGCATATGTAGCGCATTCGAATCGTGTAACGGCTGCATTGGATTGTGCGTTTATGCATGCCAGAATCAAGGGAGGGAGGGAGGAAAGGGAGGGGGAAAAAGTCAGATAAAAATGATAAACGACTGCTTTCTGTCACCGATGGTTATTTAGAGTTTTGCTGTAAAGCTGTCCTGAAATGAACAGATTTTAGTCTAATGAGCAAAAAGGCAGGCCGTTAAAGAGCTGCTATGTGCTCAGCACTTCTTCCAAATGAAATACTGTAATACCATTTCCCCCTCATTAGGATGCAAAGGGTTCAAAGAACTCAGGGCAATAAAGAAATCAAAGACCGAGAGGGCAAACAACAGCACAAAAAAAGACAACAAGTCAGTCAAACAAAGACTAATCTGCGGTTCAGGGAAAAAACTGTCCGTACCACTGTTTCATCTCAGTGGGAAACGATGGCCTGGCTGATTATCGCATTGTCAAATGCACCGTGCGGGATGGGAGAACCGGGCCGCGATTTAAAATAATTTCTTAAGTGTTTCTCTGAAGCACCCCGTGTCTGAATTTGATCTAGATATCAAAGCACATCTGACGAACAGTGAATCAAAGTAAGTATCCGAGCGAGGCCCTGTGACCACAACACTCAAATGCAGTTTACCTGCATAAAATTCAGGACCATAGACAGCTCCCACCACTGGATTCAGCTTCCAGCCTGTAGAGGAATACACAGGGGAAGAGAGAATTAGCTGCGAATGCTTTTTCGCCTTGACCTGTGGAGTGTTCGTTTCTCGATCTTGCGCCGATTAATAAGGGACTGGCGGGAATTTGAAAAGAAACTGTAGAGATTCGTAGGAGCGAACAAAAGAAAAGGGGGAGGAGGGAGAGGAGGAGATGTGATATGACAGGAAAATATTTAAGGTGACATTAAGTTGAAGGAGTTAGGGGGCGGCAATATCGGGGCATTCGGAAGAGTGCGAGCAATATAGGATGCGAAAGGGAGAGGGAGAATGAGAGACAGAGAGCAAGAGAGTAGTGAGTGCTGTCCGGTGTGCTGTCAGTGATAGATGGGGGCTGTAAAATAGCCTCCTCTCACTCCCCATTGGCTGTGACTGAAGTAGAGCTGGGGGGTCTACACTGCTGCTGATATATTTGATTCTTTTATTCCCCCTCTCTGTCTCTCTCTCCATTGCAGTCTGAGGGAATGAGCATCAGCGGAAGAGCTCAGGACCCCACCAAGAGCCCTGTGCTGAATGAGCCACCTCTCTACCCTGATCCCTATCAGCTAAGCTCTCCCTCCGGAGCTCCCGAACAGCATAAGGAGGGCTGTAGAGAAAGAGATCACTCTTTACATTAAGCCCCTTTTTAGCAGCAACCAAAATGGACATTACATCATTCTTATTACACTTGACGATAGCTTAAATTAGCAGCCCTAAAAAGAATGTGCAAACTGCATTAGATAACAAATGATCAAACCAAGTGGGATTTCCTTTCAAGAACTACTGTAAAACATTTCACAAGGTTTTTTTTAAATGATATAAAAATTATAATTTTGTATAATTATTCAGAAATATAATGAACAATTCTGTTTTAAATGAGCAATTTTAAAAAATAAATAATTTTATATAATCACTTATAAAATAATGTGAAATAATTGGGTTTGGGTTGTTAAAAAAAGTAGATACACTGTCCAAAACAATAATAATAGTAATTCATAGTTATTATTCATAGTTAAATATCAAAGCAAATAGGACTTAAATTTTAAAGAGCCCACATTTAACAAAAATATGTTTAAATCAAAATAATACCAAAAAACAATAAATAAAATAAAAATAAAATTGTATTAAATTATTTATAAAAACAAATTAAAAAAATTATTTTTATATTTTAAATACTGTTAGGGTTAGGCCCTTTTTTGTGCATATGTTGTTTGGTTTGATTATGAAATCATACATTTTAAGTATAAAATGACATTTGGGGCCATTGAATGTTTTTACAGTGAAAAACAAAAGCTCTTACCGTTTGTATATGGGTTGGCCACTTTTTTGTTTGTCATTACTCGTGCCGTTGCATTATTTACCTGTAAAGAAAAAGTAGATATAAGAAACAAAACCCAAATCAAAACCCAAAGAATACAGGCACATACGCCACAGGCATGAGTGTGACAAAAATCTGGTTCATGCTTTTCTGCAAAAAGTAAAAAAAAATAAAAAATTCACATGCTCTAATTATCAGTTGAAAAATTATGAGATGCTAAAAATGAAAGCGATCCATCAAGCTCTGATCTTCTGTTTTCCTGCTGGATGTAGGATCTAATCCAGGCTGTTTGTAAAAGAGCTGGATGATGACATCTGGTTCAACATGTAATGAAACAGAGCAACTCTGGAAATGGGCTTTAATGAAACCCAGAGTATATTGGAATTCCCCACTAGCCAAGCTGAGGGAGCTTCCTTGAGGCCTTCTCCGCAATTTAATCTGCCACATTGTCTAGACAGTTCTACATATTCCCAGACACTACAACCCTGAGGCGGTGGCTTCATGAACACTATATTTAACCTTAGGAAGGAGGAGTCATATTGTACACGCTCTTCAGGTTGCACATAACACCACAAAAGGAATTAAAAAAAAATCATTACAGTTATGGCAGAGGGTTTATTTGCACTTGCACATGCACTGTAACTGAACCAGCCTGAAAAAAAAATTCTCTGGTTTTGAGCTACATGAAACCGTTGTTGATTTTAGAATATCATTAACATATAATCTTCACAGAGCTAGTAAATGCTTGCTTCCTACACAGAAAATATCCACTCAGGGATGTTACCAAGATGGCCGCAGAGTGAACTGACTTGCCTTAAAGGTACTTTAGTAACACACAGCGAGGCCAAGCAGCTTGTTGGGAGGCGCCAAAGGAATTTAAATATGGCCGCTGGCAGCAAAAGCCATGTTAGTATTTCACCCTCATGTTAATTAGCGTTAATAGCTTTCCGTTCCACAGGGCCCACGGAGGTCATTTAGCTTGAGGAAACAACTGGCCTCGGCTCTCTGTTGATATATAGGTCTAGGTATTGTTTGTGCATTACATGAATTATCTTAATTGTCCTATAGAAAATCTTAATAGCCCTGTGGAGAAGAGGGGAAAAAAAGAGAAAAAGAGAGTGTGTCCTCAAGCGAGACATGTGAAAGAAGAAATAAACCTCGGCTGTTTGGGATAAACAAGTGGGATTTAAAGTTACGCTGACAGCCCTTTGATATCTTGAGATGAAAATAAAATGTATATTTTTAGAGATGTAGCATCGGTTAACGCACTGTAAGTTCAAAGGCTTATTTAAGTACAGTTGCACATACACATCAAAGCAAAAAAAGAATCAAATCTGATAGCATGCACACAGACAATAATTATCACAAGTAATATTTATCCAATAAGCCAAAGACACATGGAACATGCAGCATGCACACACTGAGTGAACGTTTGGGATGCAATGAGAGGGTACAAGCATGTTCTATTAAACCGACAGAGCTTATGTTCTCATGGGACGGGGATGGTGGGGTGTTGATAGTTAGATTAGGAAAGCACCTCAATTTTGCGTCCCTCTACGATTGTACCGTTTAATTTCTCCCGTGCACGGTCTGCATCTGCGCTTGTTTCAAAAGTTACAAAACCAAAACCCTGAGATGATGTGGTCAGAGAGGATTCCCAATAGAGGATGAAAAGGGAGGTTGAAGACATTTGAATGGGCAACAAATAGAGTGAGCGTGAAAAGAAGAAAGAGGAAAGAAGAGAAAGAGGTCACAGTCAGCAGGGTTGCAACTTCTATCCATTAGTAAAAAGTGAAATGGTAATGGCTAAATGGCTATTTTGGGCAAAAATATAATGATGATTTTTAATCACAGCTATTATTGTATTATTCCTTTTTTTTTTACATTTTGCCGGAATCAATGCACTTTTACAAAAGCACACAGATTTAGTCAAAGCAAACGACTGCATGACAGAAATCCTTCCTGGTCTCGTGGCATAAACGTACCTGGGCGCACATTTTAGCAAGAAACTAAATTAGCATTAACTTTTAGCGACAGTCCCCGGATATTTGAATTCTGAACCATTGCGATATGTAACTGAAGCAACGTAATAAAAACACAACAATACTTACCCATGTCAACATAATAAAAATGTGCGATGGTTCACGTATTAAATCTGTGTTTTAGCGTACATACTGTAAAAAAGCTACAAAAACAGTGTTGCACAAAAATTGCACCGAGGTACATATTTTTATGAGACCAAGTTGAAGAATACATTTATATGAGATCACTTAAATTCCAAATTGCTTGTTCTGTAATGACAGAGAGCGCATGGTTGGCAGTTTTGGAAGGTCGAGGCAACCGTTCATCAGAAAAATTCGATCGATTTCTAAAAAAAAAAAAATCTATAGTTGGGGGATTTTACTCTTTAAATCTGGCAACCGCAACCACGCATGCTTCTGAGGGCTTGTTACCAATGCAAAAAAACACTAACGCCAAATTGAAATGAAAAAGTTTTCAGGATAAAAAGCAAAACAAAACAACAACAGGAGAGTATTACAGATGAATGTGCTTAAATAACCAAACAAAGCAGAATCACGATCACGCTTAAAATACGATTTATCGTGCAGCCCTACTTTAGGGTGAGAGTCACTGGAAAAGAGACAAAGCAATCTAAGATTAATCAACAGTGACATATTCTGCATTTCTTAATATTGAAACATTTGGCATGCATGCATGTGGACATTAGTGCATCTCCCATCTGTCTTGCTAAGCATAACTCATTCTTAATAAAACTCATTATTTATAAACTACAGACGTTGCCCTTGTCTTTAAATGATATTAACTAATGTAAGGAATGCTTCCAAGGCCATATAGGAGCTCAGAGGTTTAATACACACAATCCTGCGCTCTAGCTAGGAAGCGCCTGCTCTGTCCCCGCACCCCCACCTCTGCTGTCAGCTGTGAGTTATGGCCAACTGCAACCCAAACGCCATATCCGGAACAGCTATTAGGTATGCACAGCAAACAAGAGCGTGGAACAAGCCCTGGTCTTTTAGTTCATACACACTTTGCAAGTATGGCCTGGTAATTGCTTTGGGAGGCCTGTGAGTATGATATGCATACATGGACACTCCATTCCTTGTGTCTGGCATGAATAAAGACTAGCCCAGGAGTCCTTGGCCCACGAGAAAACAGAAAAAATCAAAAAGGAATGGGCCGCAAAATTAATCCTTTTGACATTTTGCGCTACTGTGTTCAACACAGCGCTTGTAGTTTTTCCCTTTTATCACGGATTTAATTAGCTTACATAGCTAGAAAGCTGAGCCACTATCTTATAAATAACACAATAACATACAGTACATTTTCTGTTCCAATATCTATACTTGAGCTGCCTACAGAGCCAGTATCATGGGTGCACACTAAAAGACAGGCAACTTAACTATGACGCTTGCTAAGACATCTTGTTTTTGGACAAATTTTAAGTCAGCATATAAATGGATTTTATATAAATATTAATGCTGGGCAACAATTAATCATGTCCAAAATATAGGTTTTTGTGTAAATAATATATGTGTTTAAGGTGTGTATTTATTATGTTTATATAAATGCACACACATGCATGTAAAAAAATATGTTTATATAGTACATCTATTTATATATAACAAATTATATATATATATATACATATATATATATATATGAATATAAATAAATACATGTAAATATTTTCTAATTATATACTGTACACAAGTGTCTTTATATATACTGTACATAATAAATATGCACAGTTCACACAAACGTATATAATAATACGCACACAAAATTTGGATGCGATTAATCACGATTAATTATTGCCCAGCACTAATAAATATAAATATGTCAATAAAAAAAAAATGATGTAAAAATCTGCACATAAATGCAAATATAAATACATTTTTATTTTAATATAAATACTATATTTTTTCAAATATAATATGTTAAGTAATGTTATACTTTTATTCTAAATATAATTTACATATGTATATTTGCTATAATATAAACTACATATAATTTAATATCAAAAATAATCAGTAAAAGGTACTTTTGTAATTTTATGCATACTAAGATATCAAAGTGTTAGCTTAGCAACATGACAACGCCAAACTCTATTGGAATCCTTTGTGAATCAAGCCTCCCTATGTAGGCAGCTCACTAGATTTTGAAACAGAGCCACTGCGTAGGAATTCAAACGGCCAGCAGGAAACACGTTATTTGTGAACGATCGCTGATCTTATAATGCGAGTAGCTTAGGTTGAGTACACTGTGATGGTTTGTTCCAGCAGATTCACCCCTGTAAATCACATAGGAAGAGGTGAGAGAAGTTCTCCTCAGCAAAATGTCACCCTCCTTTGAGACCAGGAGCGCTGTATGGAAGAATGGCTATACATAACCATTTTCTAGCGCAAGACTGGAGACTTAAACAGCTGAATCTTATTACAGCGGGACAGCTCTAAGAGCACAATCGCTGTGTGTTGGTCAGACGTTCGCTTCTCTGAATTATATAACCGGGCAAGCTGACTCATACTCAGCTGAAACCGCTCAGTTGTCTCTTGGCGTAGCTACCTTTCCAAAACGTGTCTCAGCTCAGTGTGAGCGAGTGTGAG
>JAUCMS010000019.1:10459650-10485572 GCA_032357445.1 Enteromius radiatus | reverse complement strand
ACATTGAAAGCATGAAGGCTGTCTTTATAGATGCTATAGTGAATTTCAAGTTTTGTCTTCCGCCACATCCGCTCAGCTTTTCTGCATTGTCTTTTCATACTCTGTACTGCTGTTGATTTTCTCCAACATGATTTTTGTCTGCCAGTCGTCTTTCTGACTTTCACTGGTGCAATGTCATCAATGACATTCTCAACTTTTGAGTTAAAGGACTCCAGGAGAAGATCAACAGAGTCTGCAGAAATGCTCGGCATTGAAAATATAGCCTTCATAAACAGCACACTAGTGTTTTTATTAATACATCTCTTACTGACAGAGACAGAAAGATTCAGTGATAGCAGAGGTCAATATATCAAAGAAAATACAGAAGTGATCAGATAGTGCTACGTCCTTAATGACAATGGATGAAATGTTTAGACCCTTAAATCAAGTAAATCAAGAGTGTGTCCGTGTGTGGGTCCATGCACATGCTGAATCAGGTCAAAAGTGTTTAAAACGGTTAGGATTTCTTTTGTAGTTTTGATTTCTGCATTTTCTATGTGAAAATTAAAAAATAATTTGTGGAGCACCTTTCAGCACAATCTTTCACAGATATTCACAGAAAATTAGGAATTTATTGAGGGAAAAGTCGCAGTTAATAATTAAAATCGATTTTTGATAGGTTTTTTTTTTGAGATTTGTAAAAATTGAGAGAAGCCAAATGTTTTGGGGCAGCCAAAAAACAAAACTTGAGTAAGCACTTAAGGAGTTTAAAACCGTCAGTAGATGGAAATCTTCTCCCCTTGTGCTTCAGTCACATTTTTTGGGACTTTAGAGGTGCGCAGCGCTTGTCCATCCCATCCTCTTCCACTAGTCTATCTATGGCACAAGATAATTGCACCCCTGGGTCCCAGAGAGACTTCACAGCAAGTTGCAGCACTCTCTTCAGACAAACATACACACACTTGGTCACACATGTGCCTGTTTTCACATCGGAGCTGTCAGCCAACACAAACCTAATGAGGATAAACTTCTAGTTTTTAACCACAGTGAGGAGCGCTATTAATTACGTCTCCACTGGTGGGACCACTGTGTGGCTCTCTGCTCATCACATCAACGCTGGGCAGAACCGGAGAAGAGCAGAGAGGAGAGGACAGCCTCTCTTAGAGAGAACAAAGAGCGTGAGGAACAGATGTTCTCAAGACTCAGCAGTCAGGCTGTACCCAGAGTCCTCCACCAGTTTAAGTGTTACTGTTTGCTATACAGTGCCCTTAGTAAACACAGACTCCGGTTTTTAACAAGCTGGGACCAGCAGCGTTTTTTCTCCTCCTTACGCTGCCTGTAGCCTCCAGTAACAAGCTGCCAGTGTTTAACGCCGCTCCCTAGCTGGCTGCTGATAATTCAAAGGTATGCTGGAGTTTAACTGTACGAGTCCTCGAGTCTTAGAGAGGCGGGCACAGATGTTTCTTCGGCTAAAGAAAGCTGCGAGTCGTTCATTAGTTTTGTTTTTTATTCTAGCCGAGAGTGCTTACATCTAAACGCAGATTGAGGAGCAGTAGTTGTGGATAAAACACTAAATAATGACCAACCATTACCGAGCCTGACGCTGCTCTCAGTATAACAATACTTTTTTGATTGAATACCCTTGTTTATGAAAAACTAGTTTTACTGATCCCTTGTCACAAGCTACATATACAAACGAAAACAAATATAATGCAGTTAATTCATTTAACACTTTGTCATGCACTTTCTCAGCTTGGAGGGATAAAATGAAAAATGTGAAAAATAAAATATTGCAGTTATGTTAAAATATTTAGACTATACTATACTATGGATGTTTACAATGTCCGCAATTTTGTTGACATTAATTACATACTACTTGGTTGTTGAATTGATCACATATAGGCTAATAGCATAATAGCTAATGAACAACAATTTAAGCCTTACAGTTATGTGTTTAGCTCAATAAAGTCAACTGTATTTTTAAAAATTCTTAAAAAATTAATTAATATAATTAATTTGCTCAGAAATCAGTCTAGACCGCTTTTGCTGTATATTTTTTATTTCCTCAAATGGCTCATTAATTTGCTCAGGAAACAAACTATACTGGTTAAAATCTTTTTCATTTGGGATCCATTCAATTCTTTAGGAATCAGACTATACAATAAGTAGCCCAATTAAAATGTTCAATTGACAGCCCTCATTTAGTCCTTTAGTGAAGGAAAAAAACACAGTATTTAAACAGGTTTTGCACTGTTGCATATAAGATCAATGTCCTTGTCAGAGTTTAAACAGGATTGATAATCAAGCCTTCCTCTGAGATACAACCTGCTGCCATCTGGCTGAGGCCTGAAACTCACCCCGAACATTTGCCGGAGGTCTGGGTCACGGAAGCGGAAGGGAATGTTGGAGACGTGTAACCGTTTGGGCTGCTGCTTCTCCGAAGAGTCTGAGGGCTGGAGCTGAAGCTGCTGAGAGCCGTCTGTCTGCGCCACATCGTCCGCTTGCTGAAAGACACACAAGCACAGCCCTGTTAGATTCTACCTCAAATGCCGTCAAGACCTGGAAAAGGTGCAGCGGGCAACGGTTACGGGGAGGTGAGGGGGTGGGTGAGCACAGGGAGATCAGGGCATGCTGGTGGCATATTACAAATTCCCTCTACGCTACCAACATTTGTATGTGGCGGTGAAGATTAAGGAAGCTGTCAGGAAGTGAGGATACAGATTTAAGGAAAAAAAAAAAAAAAAAACCTCTGACATGGGGAGACCAGAGAATGCATTTACTGAGCAGCCGCCTATAAAGACCTGAGGGAGAATGGGAGAGGGAGAGAGAAAGTAAGCGTAAAGATGGTGTGCTCATCTGTCCATCATGTGGAGGAAATGGTAGTGACACAGCTGTGCTCAAGGATGGACTGCTGTCCGTGACACACATTCATCTTTCACCTCACAAGCCCTGACGCTACAGCCTTCATTTCTCTCGCTGTTCTCTGAGCTTCATAAGACCTCATCTGACCAGACTCCGACCAGGCACCCGTCAAGCATGGAGTGCAAAAGCCATGCTTAATGCAGTGTCAATACGTAGAAATCAACCAATTTTTTTTTTTACAGCCAGTATTAATTATTAAACATTATTGCAAGTATCCAAGATGAGAAGCATTCTTGTATTTCTATTTTTATTTTTTTATTTGACAATAAAAACTACATATTCCATAAACATAACAATAAAAACTAAATATGCATTTTTGATTTAATATAAAAGTATTACATTAAAATTTAGGTTAAATAAATAAATAAATATATCACAATATTATTATGAAAAAACACGCTTCATGCAGTGGTGTCTTTGCTAGAAATCAATTAAGATTATTTTACAGCCAGTAATTACTATTAAACATTATTGTAAGTATTCAAGATGAGAACAAATTTTTTGCAGGTTTTTTTTTTTTTTTGATAATAAAAAAAAAACACTAAATATTCCCCATAACAATAAAAAACACTGCATTGTTGGTTTAATACAAAAACATTATGTCAGTATTTAAGTTACAAATGTTTTAAATAAATACATATATTACAATATTATTATTTAAAATAATACATGAATAATATTATGATTATAATAGTATTTATTTTTCATTTACAACAATAACATTTTTTGAGCAGATTCTGGAAAAAAATCTGTTCTTCACATTGTACATACTACAATGAACATACTGAGCTGGAAAATAACCAAAATGTGATCAAATATTTATAAACAAACATATTTAATTAGACACCACTGAAAACATCTGTTTATCTACACTTATGTACATTTAATCATATCAAATATTATGAAACAATACAGGAAGAAATAATAAATCAATATCTATAAAGAAAAATATTATCTAACAAAATGCTCTTGAGGGAGGATCAGGTTGGTGCATAACTGAATTATTAATAATTAATCCAGACGTGATGCAATGGCTGGCAGATGCAGAAGACTCCTCTGCGTTTAAGAGTTTGTCTTGTTTTTCAGCTACTGTGTGCAGACATGTTCAGTGAAGGAAAAAGCATGGTGAACGCAGCACCAGAGCGGCAGCCCTTCATGTACATAATGAATTAGAAGAACATGGGAACACAGATGAAGAGATGATGTCAGCTAAACTTCCCTCGGCTTAGCGGGATCAATGAAAAAGAAGTGCTGAAGGCAGCTACATTTGGCTGGGCCCATAGACAGCTGTATACTAGAGCAGACTCACGTTGTAGAGAGAGAAAGACAGAACGAGAAAGAAAGAAAGAAAGAAATTTGCTATGTGTTGCTAGGGTGTCTTGTCGGTTGCTTGGTGCATTCGTTCTAGTCTAAACCAGTGAAATCCACAGTTTTTATGTAGATAGTTACAAATGGCCTAAGTGTAAGACTATGGGGTATTTTTATATTATCAGTAAGGTGTAAATTTGTCTGAAAAAAGCACATTCAAAGTAAAGCAAAACTAAATTTGGATGATTTGAGGCATCATTCAGGTCCACAGCACAAACAGTGAAGAACAAGTTAATAATAAAATGTTGTAAATATTGTATGAACAATAGTAGTAGACTTAAATACTTAAAAAGGACTGTAAATCAATGGATTGTAAACAGCCTGAGAGCTGACACACTAGTTATAGTGAAACGGTTAAGTTTTTGGATCTTATTAAGCTGTCAAAAGTCAGAAAAGCCTAAAACAGCCTGAAAGAATATGCTTCAATTATTCACACATAAAATGAGCACTAAAGTAAATTCTGAAGATTGAAAACTCAAAACTTTCTCACACATGATTTCTTTGCATCCCTATTGATTTGACTTTTCAATCATTTTTGATAGTATTGAGATTTATCTGTACATTCCAAACGTGTTTTCTTGGATTTCATGTACATAGTTAATTATAATAAGTGGGCTGGACAAATTCCCCCTCATTAGGCACAAAACACACAAGAGATATGAATCATAGAAGACGGCAATATATCATGTATTAGGTAATGAAGATATAATGAGATATCTATCACTCCATCCCATTTCGCTCACACCCTGACAGAGAAAAATAGAGGAAAAAGGTGAAGTAAATGTAATTACGTAGACACAGCTAAGAACATAATACCAACTCAAATGCAAAAGATTTGGACCTGGAAGGCGTTCATTTTTTCACTCATTACAGAGAGAGGGTGAAAAATGGCATGATAAAATATCAGCTGAAATGAGATTTTAAAGTTTAACTTGCTCGACTAAACCATTATTGCAGAGGACATATGTCTTTACAGGGAAAATTACACCAGTAACATGACAGAAGCGACTTTACATTTCTATGGGTCTCAAAGATGTTTCTATTTTTTTTGGCAATTAACATAAAGATGTAATAAACCATGTCTTCTGTGCTTATGTAATATTTATTTAAGCAACCTTACTGAAAGAAATATTTTCATTTTACAGGACTACAGAACAGTACTGTAGCTACAGCATGAAACAAGCATAAATCCAAGAGTAAAAATATTGTTTAAAATGTATCCTTTACAGAAGAAAAGGTCTGAAATGCATAATGGATTACAGAATATGAATATTTGGAATAAATGTGTGTTTAAAAAGCGTATATAAAAGTCCCTATAGATGACTACACTAAATGTTGTGTATAAACCACCAATAACGATGAAGGTAAGTTTGAACTCTCGCTACAGGTTATACAGTATAACGACGTCGAAACCTCTGAACCATTAAATGTCGAGGGTCACCAACTTTTCCATCTGACAACTTCCTCATCTTCTCTAATGCACAGTCTCTCCCAATGGGCTCTCCGGGGTCTCTGTGAGAGGACACCGTGTTTACCAGCACATTGGCACTATCAATCATCGCAGCGATGTAGACAGTCAAGCCCTGTTAAGATAAAGCACACGGGTCGGCTCTGAATCCACACAGCCTGTCGTCCTGCCCCTTGTGTATGCCGCCCGAGGTCGGCGAACGGCGGAGGCCCGTAGCCCCTGCCTGATGGTGGTAGATGGAAAGCTGAGCAGATGGATGGGCAAGCGTAGGTGCAATTACCCCCTGGTGCCCCCGCTCCCTGGGCTGCACCTCTTCCCGCTCCCTCATCCTCATCCATCACGCCGGTGCCATCGGTCATTCACATGCTCTGTCTGCAGTCGCTCCGGAGAGAGTCGCGCTATCTATCATGTCTAACAGGTGAGCGGTACGACGGCGCGGACTCGCCCATTACCGACCGACGGAGCGTGGCCTCTGAGAGCCTCCAATTCCTCGCTCTGCCCAATGAAGTGCTGGAGAGAAGGATGAGGGCTTTGATTTGCTTACTTTACGGAAACATGTATTGACTAGGTCCTCTCAGATGTAAGTCATCATGTAGCGATGCGGCACAGCGAGTAACGGACAGCGATAAAAAATGAAGAGAAATCGTAGAGCTGCTTCGCATTCGTCTCGCGCGCTTTGCTTAAAAAGAGGACAATTGTTCCGCCAAAACAAGCGCTTTGTAAAACCCACGGTCCGGCTCGCTCGCTCTCGACTAGAACGATATAATCTCTCTGGCTTTATTCGGCGCACTTCCCCTGCTCTTGAGCGTGGCGGCTTGGAGTGCTCTTCTCTGGAGTAGTTGACACCAGGCCAGGAGAAGGAGAGGAGAGGTAAGCGTTCGAGACTCCGCACTCCAGGTTTGGATCTAATTATCTCATCGTCACCGCTAAGCAGCCATCTACAGGGGGTTCGTCTGCGCAATTTGCCTTTTAATTTGTGTTAATTGCATGTTAATTATATTGCAGCTAGCATGGGCTGCATCTGTCTCTTTTAGAGACAAGGTTTCAGAGGGCTTTGCGCTCCCAAGTTCCGCAGACGAGGTGAAAAGTAATTAAAAGTGTTCGCAGTTCAAGGCGGAGGAAACTCCCCACTCGCTCGGGTTGCCAGGTCATCCTCTGGAGGATGTCGCGAGACGTTTAGGAGGAGGATTTGATGTCTTTCTTGTACATGCAGACCAACTATGACCCACTCTCCAGCACTCCGTTTACTAGGATGACAACGGGTCTAAGCTAAGAATCCTGCATTAGTCCCAGAATGTGGATCCTGCCAAAAAAGCTAATAGTAAATCCATACAGGAGGGTTTTATGGTCAGCTAAGAAAAGCTCCCTAAATTAACCCCAAGTAGGTACACTACTCCCTTTAAAGCTTTATGACTGCCAATTACCACAGCTGAAGTCAGGAGTGTTACATAACCCTGGGATTAAATATGCCAAATGATTTACAGTACCAAATGACACATTTAAGTATTTATGTAGCTTCTTAAGGGCAGTACCAAATGAAAAATCACATATCATCATCCGGTTCAAATGTTTACACCCTCTGGCTCTTAATGCATTGTGTTGCCTTCCTGAGCATCTGCAAAATGTTTCCACCTTTTGCTGTGTGTATCTGTGTATTTATTTGCTGGCCTTTGGAATCAAGTTCGAAAATCCCCTACCCTAACACATACAGTATATACCGGATCATCTCCTCTCACTTGTGTTTTCCTGCTAGCCAACACTGGACTACACGTATTCCATACATCCAATGCACTTCTTGTTTCCATTCCCGTTGCAGAAGAGCAACTTCCCTGCACTTTACATTCCACAAGGAATGGAGCAGCCAAGCAGCACCAAGAAATAATTGCCTGAACATTATCATACACCACCACATTGGACCTCAAATCCAAACCCCCTCCCCTACCGCAACGTCACACGAGGCTCGTGTTTGCCCACATTCGTGCGTGCCCGCATTTTTATGTGCGGTTAGGTGGGGAATGAGTCCTGCTAAATCGTTTCTATTGCCGCACTCATTCAGTGTTATCTGCAAATCACTTTCAAAGTGCTCAGCTCAGCACTTCCCCCCCTTCAGAATGCCCCTACAACCACATAATTGAAACTATCTGATTGGAAAGCTGCCAAGCAGGTAGATTACATCCGATTAGGGCCAAACCAGCGCTTCACTTAAAGGGATTAGCTTGAGCCGCTTTATATTTTTTTGTTCTTCTACACTTCCCTCCGATCCCATCATCCCTCCCTCACACCGAGATGCGAATACAAACCATCACCTGTCATCTCGAAAGAAGACACTGGCCTTTCAGTCTTGCGCAAAGCTCTAATTAATTAGACAAGGTAATCTGACTCGCAACAGGTTTAGCCGGTAACGAATACAGAGGATTAAAGAGTGCTTATACCTGCAATATTATTATCAATGGCACAGTAAAAACTACTCAGGGAAGGCAGCCAAGAATAAGTGCAGGAAATAATGGCATTGCCTTAATAACATAACATCACGCTCCTTTGAGCAGTACGGCTGTGTTTGAGCGAGTTGCAAATCACAGTTTAGACAATCCCACCCAAGGCAATATGACAGTCGTAGTGGAAAACTGTTAGCACGTACCCTAAAGAGAGGTAAGTAGTCTTTTATCGCCGAGTTACCAAGCATCTAGAGTCTGTGCTGTTGTGATCTGATATGTGATCTGATGTGATTACCGTCCACTCTCTGAGGTGTAGTGTTCCTTCTTTGCTAATGATCCACCGCGGGGAGAGAGAAAAGAGGGAGAAAGGGAGAATTTCCCTGGTGGGTTAGGCCAGAGTGACAGTTTAAGTACATCCTCCAATCGAGCCGTGGATTAGCCCAGCCAGAGCTCAGGTGCCTTTACGGGGGCCTGTCAGCATCGCTTCTCTGCGATCTGCTGAGCGTGGGATTACATCTACTTCCTAAACCACACCACCTCAGAGCTTTACGCATATCCCAATCAGAAGTAGAAAAAGATTACATTTTTCATCCGTCCTTTTTTCCCCCCCCAAGGCCAGGAAGACCTTGTACTTCTTTTTGCATTGAAGAAAAGTTTTATGCTCTTTAATTTCTCTTTCCCACTCCTCTCTTATGACCTTTTTCTGGCTGCGTCTCATTTTACTCCCTAGTTCCCTGTGACGTAAATTAGCAAACTGAACACAAATTTGAGCTCCACCAAGGTCTTTATCCTCTTAAAAATATGAGACACTCCTGATGTTTATCAACAACATTAAATGTCTTGTTATTGTAAGAAATGCAACAGTTTAGCTACAATAACAACAAAAGTCACTTTATTTAGATGCTTACGTAGATAGTTAGATTTAAGGACAAAGTTTGGACACTTTTGGCCAAACTAGCCAATATTAAAGACATATCTTGTATTTTACAAGGCCCATGATACAGGTGTATTGTAAAGGATGAATGTAATCCCTGAATCCTACATATAGCATCAAAACAAATGTAAGTGAATAAATTAAAATATAATATAAAATAACCATTTATATGTCTTTTATCCCTATTTTTTCTCCAAGTGTAAGTGTATGTGTTAATCAAAGGCCTATAGAAACCAGGAAGGGGAAGCGCAAACAGACAAGACACAACTTACCCACGGGACCGGGTCTAAGGACACTCTTTCCTCTCAGAGTTTCTTGTCATATGCTCAGATAAAGCACTTGGGCAGCACTCGTTAAGTGGTCCATTGAGACGTTTGTGATATTGTTAGCCATGGTAAATGGCTCCATGGGGTTTAAGATATGGAGCCATGTGATAGCCATGGTTTAAAGCTTGATAAAATGCAGAGAGAAAGAAGAACTCTTTGAATGGAGAAGGATGGCTTTTTTCCCTCAACGTCTTTTATTTTGTCTTATGCTTTTATCTTTGCTTGCACTAGCTCTATAGTTCTTTTCATTCCACACTCTTCTATTTCCTAGCCCCAATTTCTCTTTATCTCAGTCTGTCTGAACGCAGAAATTGTAAAAATGGGACGTTAGAGTATGATTCTGACAACAAAAAAAAATGTAGGATGTAAAAAGTAACTCCAAAATGAATAAAAACGTCCTATTCAAGGGGTACAAAATAAAGTTTGTGCAACCTCCCAATAGTGATTTAATTTGCATCAATATTTTTACAATTTTCAAAACTTTCATTTGCAAAAATATTTTTTTCTAAGTAGGATTATTTTTGTAAAATAACACGCATCGAGATTTTGCCACTCACATTTCTCAAATATAAATTCAATAAAATAAAAACATTGCATGCCTGCATGCTGCTAGTGGCACTCACTGGTATGCTGCTAGTCCCTGTGAGGGAAGGCGTGCTGCTGTCAGTGCCAGGTGGCTCGCTGTGTGTCTGTGTGGGTGTGTAGATAGTGAGGGCTGCGGCGTGCTCAGGGACCGGACTGGGCCCCGTGTAGTCCTGCCCAGGGTGGGTGTATTCGCCAGGCAACCCGTTCTGAGGTGGAGGGGGAGGATACGGCGCTGGAGCGTACGGCTGAGCCATGGCTTCTGGGGGAGCAGGGGCCTCTTGGTTACCCTGAAAAAAGAAGGAGAGAGATTTTATCAGTTTTATTCTTACGTATCTCATACTAATACAGATTTTCTGGCACTTCGAGGAACACTGCCTGCAATGAGACGTGACAAGAGCGATCATCACAAGAGCCCTGTATGCCTGGGTTGTGATAACACATGAGAGGAGAGAATAGGACCTAATTCCATGATAATGGCAGAACAACTTGCAGAGCAACTATTTTACCTCACAATCTGAACATCACGATAAGCCTCGGATATTAAAAACACGTATAGTGACTAAATCCAAGCTCTGATTCGTGTCCCTGTTCTTGCTTGCAAAAGAAAAATTCCCCTTATACGCTTTTCACTTGATATTCAAATGCATTAAGTGATACTGAAAGACTCTTTTAAGGTAGCACTTTTAAATGATTTGGACTGATTATGTTCTCAAGCTCAGCTTGCTCCATAATCTTCAAAAGAAAAGTTTATCAAAGAATAACAACATTTCTGTGTGTTCCTCACATACATCTACCTAAAAACGTACAGGGCTTTTGGAGCTTAAAAAAATATGTATTGCATGAAGATTCACCACAATTCTTCTTTTGTGTTCAACAGAAGAAAAAAAGCATACAAATTTGCAACAAGATAAGTGTGAGTAAGTGATTACAGAATTGCAATATTTGGGTGAACTGTTCCCTCCTTTTGAGGCATGATTCTTCTTTGTGTAATCAGAGAAAAGCAGCAGCATGTGAGACACGTGGGGCCCCGGCTGCTGAATGGCTTTGTCTGGGATCTATCATATCAGCTCTCAGAGAACATTAGAGGACTGCTTGATCATTACAAGGCAACAAACTTACTTTATAGAGCAGCGCTCGATAGATTTGCAGCCCAAGCGACAGGGTTCTAAATTGCTCTCTTGGCAAGCAGCATGTGCAAGATCAATTAACTGATAAATTTTTGATTATAACCTTTGATTTAAATTACAGGTTTCTAATACAAGCTGCTGTTTCCCCTTTTCACGGCCTCTCTCGTCTTTTTCCTCATATTCACCTCCCTCTGTTTCACTCATTCTGTCTCACTTACGCGCTTTCTCTCGCTCTCCGTCTCCACGCTGGAATTAAATGAGTATCTACCCCCTCATTTAGGTCTCTGTGTGAAGAGGTGTCTTTCTTTCGCTCTGTGTAGCAGCATGTAAATGAATGTGCTTTTTCTTTCTTCTCATCCATTTCTCTCCATTGAAGAGGATGCAAATGAGATTCTTTACTCTGTTGCTTTCTCGTTCGTTTTGAGTCACCGAAGAACACAATGTTTTCTAATCTTATCAGTGAACATTAGGACGTGGCGGCGTGTCATTTTTCTCTCTTCCTCTGACAGGTGTCATTATTTGTGCTGGTAGAGACTGGCTTAGTAACTGGTTTTGAAGTGCAGCTTAAAGGCCCAATGAGAAAAGCTGCTTGATGAGTGTAGTTTTCTGTCCCCTCTGTATTTCCTGTTCAAACAGGAAGTTTGGGTTGGACAGAAAGGATTTAAGTATTTTTTCAGAAAGTTATTAGTATATGAATTCATACTCATATATTTTCTAAAATAATACAATTTCATATAAAAGAAAAAAAAAAAAAACACATTAAAGTGTGTTTCATTGATACCACAGATGGTCAGATGGCTTATTTCATGAAGTGTGTGTATTGTGAGATGAGAAATGAGAAGTATTCATTTGGACATAATGCAGGTGTGTTAATGTGCAAGGGCTGTGTGTGTAATGACAGATGACCCGGCTAATCTAAACTGTAAAACACTGATGTGTGTGTGGGGGTGTGTGTGTGTTATGACAGATGAGGGTTACTCTCTGGGGCAGAGTGCTGTTGTCAGCACAGGTGCAACTGGGTCATCTGTACAAAGTGTATTATGTGGTTTTCTGTAAATGTGTGTTTGTGTATTATACGTGTCTGTATCTCGCTATATAAAAGCTGCTTACCCCGAGGGACTCATATCAAAGTATTAATCTTATACAAATTTAAGACCTTGGAGTTTGACCCTGTCCTCAGTGCTCATGGCAAAGAGAGGCAATAACAGCTCCTTTAACCAACCTTTGGGTAATGGGATCCCTCTTGCACTTACTCTGCCTGCTCCTTAATTAATCAAAATCTGATGAGTTTAAAAAAATAAAACACCAGACACCCCTGGACACAAACAACTTCTTGTTTGGAACCACGCAAGTGTTTTGCACAGACAATAATATTCCTGAATCTGAACGCAATATGCACTGAGAAAGCGAACGGAACTCAGAAATGCATTATGATTTAGTGAAGTAGAATTAAAATGAAAAAAGGTCTAGTTCTTCTTTTTTCATAGAGACGAAGAAGAAAAAGGAAAATATATATAAAGATTTATTTATAAAAACTAGGGGTCTCGCAAGATGCGACTGGTCTCACGAGAACTTGGCGATATCCTCGCGATGGTGGTATGATGCGGCGCAACAAATCTCCTACAGAAAACTGCTCCTGCATTCTATTTATGACTTGCTGACACGAATTCCAAATGGTTTTCAATAGTTGCTTTATCACATCCAGTGTAGGCAGACTTATTAGGGCCGGGGTGTACTTCAGCTTTCAAATTATACTTATTTGTGTATTAGTGCGGACGGTCGAGCTTGACACATGCGCAATGCCACCTACTTGAGTGGCACTCATTTAGCATTCTTCTCGCGTATACACTGTTGTACGTGGATTGCCTGCATGCAGACAGGGTGCACGGATGTCCACGAGCCCTCCTGATGACGAAAATGACATATTGCAGAAGGCCGGAGTATACTTTGCTCTTTAAGCTGGTGCGGCGTTTGTTTTCGTCTTCTGCCCAACTTACACTTACATTTTTGGAATGTTTTGTTGAATAAAATACTATTTTTTTCAATATATTTTATCATTGAGGATTTATTTTAAAAAGTCTAAAAATCTCTTGTCTTGTTCTCGTGAACTCAGTGTCTCGTCTCGTCTCGACTCGTTGGAAAAGTGTCTCGTCACACCCCTAATTAAAAAAGTACAAAAATTAAAGTGTAAAAAATATTAAATATTATATAACTATTAAAAACATTAAAATAACATGTTTATATAAACATTATGCTATTAAAATAATTATATGTATTTAATATTTATTACATTTACATTAATTATTACATTTTCAATTCTGAAAATACATTAGTGTAAAACAATATAGTGTTAATTATAGTGTTATTTTAGAAAAATAAAAATACTTAAAAAATAATGATTCAAGTGAATACACACACACATATATATATATAAATCTATGGTGCTTTAGAGCCATTGGCTCTTGAGGATTCATTTTTGAGTACATCCTACGGTCATTTCCCAATCCCATTCTCTCAACTTTCCTGTCTTTCTCAATTGTCCTATAATATGGGCTAAAAAGCCCATAAATAAAATTACAAAAAGAGAAAATCTCAGCAGAATTTGGTCTCCTCCGCCTTTTCAACCGCTGTCCATTACAGAAGGCCAATGAACAGCCGTAGGAAACACAGAGCCTTTCTTTCCCATTTCTGCTTGATTGTTATTAACCTTTTTTCACTGACTAAGCAGCATTAGGCAGCAGCAGCAGCAGCAGCTTTGGCTGTGGAGAGATGCAGTTTAATAGAAGTGGGGAGAAATGCATTAATGTAAATGTAGTGGAAACAATGAGAAGCTCGGCCATTGACATGTTGGCAAACAAATGAGCCTGTCCTCTCAATTAGAGTCAATGCTCCATTATCCAAATGAAAAACGCACTCTTCCGTGGCCGAACGCACGATGGACAGGCGTGGAGGGGTGAGAAGGAGTGAGGAATAAAGAAGCTGGGATTTTATTACTTCTCAGTTCTTTCTATCTGTTTGCACTTTCTTACAAGTGTCTTGAAGTTCCAGAAGCTCAAACCGAGACACTGACGCAACACGAGGTGTGCTAAGCATCGATGTACAGTTCCGGTTTGATGAAACGTACAGTTTGATACACAAACACACCTGCCCGTACATGCAACTTCAGTTATGTGGGGCGCCGAACTCAAGTTTTGACAAGTGCGGGTGTTCTATTGATTAGATGTGGAAGTTTGTTTCTCTCTGTATACGTGTCCGTCCATCTAACTCTGCATCTCTTGCTTTCATCCCACTCCTCAAGTTGCACCACCCAGACTGCGCCTGACTCTCTCCTAGTCAGACAGAAGAAAAAGAGTGAGGCAGCCCATAGCCTGGGGTGGATATTGTAATTCACTAAAACATTAAGCAGTATTGATGCAGCCCCCCCGTCTCAAAGCACCAATGGGGGTGAGGTCTGTCCAGCGGCCTGAAAAACAGTAGATAAGCCTGACAGGGAGGGGTGGTCTTCACTCTGTCTTGGGATGTGGGCAGAAAGCAAGGTGGTGGTGGTGGTGATGGTGGCGGGGGTCCGGGTGAGGTGATTGCACGCCCATAAAGTCTGCAGGAAATGGCTTTCACTTGAAATCACCTTATTACTACCGTGTGTGTTGACTCCGAGCTATGAAATATTCAGCGAGCTAAATGGACGAGTAAGCCACATTTTCCAAAGATAAGATGAAGGATAGAGAGCAGGTTCCTTTGCATCTGGTGGGCTATGAGGCGGATGAAACAGTCAGTAATCCAGCCTCACATTTTCAACCTGTTTTTTCTGGCTCTTGCACCTGCAAACAACAACATAATGTGCTTTGTTTTCTCCGTTTTACACCTGTGCTGAAGGTGTTTGGTCTCTAAACCTGCTTGGCCTATGTTTTTTTTTTTTTGTTGCTTCTATGTGCATTAGGATTTTTTTTTTTTCTGGAAGGTTAAGCGAAAATGACCTAAGAGAGCTGACGCCCGATTAGCTCCCATTAGATCCGCCTGCGGTCACAGAGAGCTTGAGTGATGACCTGAGCTTGTACCGTACTCTACCACAGACGCCGAGAGGATGTGCGGTAAAACCGAACCTCTGGGACTGTCCGTCATCGCAGCGGTCAGAGAGTGACCACTACATGATGTGAGACTACGGAGAGATGAGAGAGACCAATGAGAGAGAAAAGTTGTAGTGAAACGTCTGAAGTCAGTTGAAAGAGTTCCTCAGAACTCGGGTGCTTGATACAGTCGAGAAGCCTTTTAAATTCTAATGAAAGTCCTGGTAGGATTCAGAAATGCATCCAATGTTAATTTACTCGAACTTACAAAAGCAGAATTTAAGATCATCCAGTAACAGACTAGTCTTGTTTTTAATATCATGGTTTGTAAAGTTATATCGGTAGCATTTCATTTTACAGTCCTGTTACTTACATACATAGCATTTATAGATATTATAGCAATTACATTTACTAGGTAATAACGAAGTAGTAACATGAACCTAAATCTTACCCTACCCCATGTAATTACCATATATTACCAGTACTTTCTTAGGTTAATATACTATAAGTACATGTAAGTTCACATACTATAAAATAAAGCGCAACCATTATGCCTTATATCTTAAAAAGGAAAGCTTGCCAAGATAAACTTTGGATGTTGCTGTGATAAGCTTGTTTAAAAAGTTGAAAAAGCCCTAAAAATAAGATGGATAAACAGCATAATTTTTAAAACTAAAACAGGAGAGTCAAATTAAAGTTTAAACATAAAAAACAAACTAAAATATTAAAAAGCATTATTTAAAATAATGCTATAAATTATTAATTAATATGGTTACACTAAGAACTAAGAACTAAGAGTGCTCCCCCAAAAAAATTTTTTTAACTACAGTAAATACTACTAATAATAATAAATTACAATTAATAAATTAATTAATTATAAAAAATAATACAATTAATTCCTCAATGTGTATTTTAAAACCTTTTTAAAACAGACAAAATCATGTAAAAATTTAATTTCTACTTTGTGCCAATTCAAATTTATTTTACAGTTCATGAATTCAAACTGTAATTCTGAAATTCTGCTTTTGTCCAACTCTACGGTGCTGAGAAGCCTTCAGAACCACGGACAGCTCCCATTATGCTCTGGGTGAGAGGGAATAGAAGCTTGCTGCAACATCAGAGATCTGACCTCTATCACACAATTAATATTCTTATAGGAATTCACACACTGAATTACACAAATTCTGTTATTCAATTAATACCTCCCAGCCTCCATCCTACAGTCACACCCGACAAGATTTAAAAATGGCCATTACTGCCAAACCACACAGGGAAATACATACAGGCTTCATACAGGGAAGTCAAAACAAACCGTTCATCCTTCATTTTACAGAAGCAGACTGCGAGACTGAACTGAGAATGACGCGGGGCCATGGAGCGGAGAAAAATCACTCGCTATGAGGTTTTGTTTTTGATAAACTTAAATCAAAAATTGATATTTAATACAGCCCTCCACTGCGGCAGCTTTTATTTAATCAGTGCCCTTTCCACATCGTTCTGTAGAATGAGACTCCTATAGCTTATAAATGTGCAAGACAGAAACGAGAGAGCGAGTGTGAGAGAGAACTGAAAGAGAAGAGAGAAAGATCTCCATCAATATGACTGAAGCCATGCCACACTAAAAACATCCCTTGATCCTTGTTGTCAAATTGTGCCCGTAAATGATTTTCGCGATGAGCTAAATGGTATTATCCACCCCCAACCCCTATTCTTCCACCCTCTGCCTGCCTCAGAGCCCCAGCCGATGCTCGCTAAATGAATTTATTTCCTTCCCAATGGGGAGAGTGAGTGGGGCATCCTAGTCATTCAAACCAGGATTTAACCCTTAGCCTTACTACCGGGACCACAAACAGCCACTCCACAGGTTGCAAGATGAATGGAGCCCAAGATTCCCAATAACTCAAGAGCTTTCATCAGTTTCAAAGGGAGGCTTTATGCAATTTTTGATCAACACTGTTGGCAAATGCTTGCGAAAGCTCGACACAAACACGGGAAGGAATAAGTATCCTCAGTGGAGCAGATCACGGATGCTCAGAGCTCTGCTTGAAGTTTGAGATGTTTTGCGAGTGAGTTGGACAGGCGTGTAAGTGACTGTCACCAGATCAGAGAGGATAGAACACGCTGCTACATCAAGAACTACACTAATCTGACCACAGAACAAAACAGGACATTTTCATATGAGGCATATTGCCTCAAACACCCACATTGTACACACATCAGTGTTACAACAGACAGTATAAAGTGAATATAACTGTAAGGAAAAAAGACTAAAATATGTAGGGAAAAAATGCATAATAAGCATTGTAAAATATTCTCTAATATTATTAATTAGTGCTGTGAAAGGATTTAAATATACACAGCACACATGCATATAATATTATTTATATGCATGTATATATTTCAGAAAAATGTGCTAATATATATAGTATATATAAATACACATGTAAATTCATATTTATATATACATAATAAACACACACACACACATTTATAATGCACACAAAAATGAATCGCAATAATTTTTCTGACAGTACTATCTACATTAAGGAAAAGTATATTAAAACAAATGTATTGGAAAAACTTAATTATTTTCCAAAGTTTCTCATTAGCAAATTTATTTATTTATTATTTCAAGTATTTATCTAACTATTAAACTGATGGTTAAAAATCAACAAT
Source organism: Enteromius radiatus (assembly GCA_032357445.1). Lineage (NCBI taxonomy): Eukaryota > Metazoa > Chordata > Actinopteri > Cypriniformes > Cyprinidae > Enteromius > Enteromius radiatus. The sequence continues at coordinate 10,467,688 of JAUCMS010000019.1, read as the reverse complement.
TTGTCAATAAACACTATATAAAGTACATATTTTAAATGATCATATATTTTTATGTCATTTTTATTACCATTACAGCCACCTCTTTGCTGTATATTGATGCTTTGGCAATATTGTATGTAAAACAATCATTCCAATAAAGTACTTTGAAATTGAAATTGAAATTGAGTGAAGGGTGAATTTGGGCCGGCCGGGGCCAGCCAGTATCGATCTGCTCTCAGCGGAGCGCTTCCATAGCCGCAGGCCTCGTGCCACGCCTCCAGTCTGATTACTGAGAAGCACTCTGCTGGTGCAAATTGGATTGAAAAGCCCCTCCCAAGCGTACTTAGGAAATCATTTCCAAGGCTAGGCTGCTGCTTGTATCGCGTCGGCCAAGCCCAGGTCCTTCCTGGTGCCCCTGAGTGCTTTGGGCACAGACTTTGTGAGAGGCTGTGTTACCGTGTGTGTGTGTTTGTTTTGGGTACGGCTAGGATCTCCCCTCTTATTTGTTATTTCTTATCTATGAGTCATAGGGTCCATTTTCCCCCCTCCCAGCCATTACGCCAATGCATTTATTCTCTTCTCTACTACACAGTCAGTCCTCACTGAGTGTGTGTGAACTCAAGCGTAAGAATGAGAGCTGCTGTGGTGTGTCTGTCTCACCTAGTTGTAACACCGTGACATAAAGCAGGTTTGAAGGGTGAAATTTAGCGCTGTGAGAGAGCAGCGGTCTCTGTGTGTGTGTGTGAGCACAGCCGCGTAGGAATGCTATTGTTTTTTTCCAGATGATAAAATCCTCCGTGGTGACAGCAGTGTGAGATGTGTGAGTGATTTCCCGTGCAAACGGCAAACAGGACTTGGGATCAACAGAAGCCCAAAGGTCTGCTGCATTCGAGAGAAGAGCAGGCACAAAGGAGAAGTTGCTGGTAAGTTTGGAGAGTGAGAATTGTTTCCTTATGTAACTGTATCTCTCTGAGATGACTTAATAGTGTACCAGAGGAAAATATTATTGCTAAAAAGATAATAAAACTATCTAAACTTTATTAAAACGAATTTATTAAAGAAACAAAACTGTTTAATATTTTAGAATTTGCTTTTCTCACTGGCATATAGTTTTTGTGTAGTTTCAAGCACTGGTTAAGACAAAAATGATGACATTATAGGCAGAGGAACAACAACTGTACATAAACACATACAGCACGCTCCTATAGATTTCTCTCTGTATAGCCCTGTGGTGATGTGCACAAGTGAACATCTTAGATATGCAGACATACAACATTAAAGACAGCACTGCCTCTCTATATCCCAGCAGGTGAACAGTAAGGACGTAACATTGCACCCGCAGGACCCGAGCACATGTCTCTATGCCCCCTAAAGCTCCCAGTCAAAGACTAATACAGGGAAGGGGGGCACTTCAAAAGCAGTAAACAACTATTTCTCATATATTCCTCCCTCGGAGCTAGTGTGGATGGTAATATATAAATAAGCTGCTTTTATATTCTTTGAACTCCAATAAAAGCAAAAAATCTAGGATATTAAATCAAAAGAAGCACACAACGGCTCTGTATCAGCATTAGGTTTTCCCATATGTTTAAATAGACGAGAACCACCCCATTTTGTCCAGATCATGGTGGTTCTAATGTGCAAAAGCGTATGGGATAACATACACACATATGCTGTGATTAATGCGGACAGCATAAACAGGAAGCATCTTATTTTGCTGTGGTTCATATATAGATGGTTATCTCCAGACTTCAGATGGAGGGAGACACTGGGGGATGATTTTCCCAAAACACAGCAGACATTTAGTCAGTAAACAAAAATATCGGCGGTCTAGTAGGATCCATTTTAATTAGACAAATCACACCATTTTTATTGCTCTCTGCTTTCTCCTTTCCCATTCGCTCGTTCAAAAATGTTTAAGCCTGCGCTAATCATAGACTCTCGGGGCCGAACGCTCCCTGCGCCCACTGCACGGAATGAGAAACAAACTCATTTAAAAGACTCGAAAATTTGTTCTTCTCATCTCTAATAAAACGGAAAACACAAAAGCTGCCTAGTGCAAGTCAATAATACACTTTCAGGGATCCATGATAAAACCTAGAGAGAAGGAAAAGAGAGAGTTCGGCTCAGGTTTAGTGATGACATCCTGCTGACGTTGGCTGCAACCTTCATATTCTGTTTGGGGCCTCAGAAGATTTCGTTTTAATATCTCAAAGTTAACACTGAACTATTAGGTTAATGACTTTGGCAGATCGTATTACAACTTGCAACATTTTGACTTGATTTCAAAGGTCCTCTATGAGAGATTTTTTAAGGTATTACTTATGTTTGGGTTCTCAAAGAGAAGGATAAAAGGATAGTTCAACTGATTGACTTCTGTAGTGTGGAAAAAAAATACAATGTAAGTCAAATAGCTAATGTCAGCTGTTAGGTTACCAGCATTCTTAAAAAAATATCTGCTGTGTCCAGCATAAGAACAAAACTCATACAGGTCATTTTTGGTCCGTGAACTATCCCTTTATTACCATGCGTCTACTGAGTTTCAGGAAAAGCTGTAAAATAATCTAAAATTTAATATCATTACTCTATATGTAACATTTGCAAAACCAAACATGAAAACAACAGTCAATTTCAACAGAACATGAAGGTTAAATTGGAACATGGACAAATACTGGGGCAGTGAAGAAGAGCAATGAGAGCGTGAGGCTCATCAGCATGTCTGTATCTGTCATCTTGACATGCTTATAATTCCACTGTCACATTTGTTTTGCCCCATTAACATGGTTTCACATTATACACATACCGCAAACATTTGGCTGAACTCTGTGTCCAGTTAATCTAGACCTTTCTTCGTCTGAACTACTATTCCCAGCCCCTACCTGAGCGACTTCATGATACCGCTCTAATTCGTTTTGTCCCTTGACAACAGTTTTTAATAACTTTTATTAATTAGGGCTGTCCTATGGCCCGTCGGCTGGAATATTATTTTATTCAGGGACCATTAGGCTGTCTGTTACTCCTGTGAGGTGTGTGTGTGAAAGAGAAGAAACCGCTTCAGTGAATGACATCAGCATACATCACTTCTGAAGTGACATTATTGCTCATATAGACTCAGACAAAATCTGCAGCCCTTACGCATTTTCCGTGCCCGTTTTAGAGAAAAATCTGTTCAGTTCTGCTTAAAAAAATAGTGTAGAGTCGCATACATGTATATACAGTAGGCTTATTTGCGAGCACATAATCATAGTATGGCTCATAGCATTTCGGCATTATCCCTTAATGAAATTGCATGAAAATCCAGCATGGCCCCATTCTAATCGTAACTTGCTGCAAGCCTGTGTTTGTTCCTCTGGCTGATTTAGATTTCTTACAGCGCTCATCGTTGCAGTGTTTGAGTAACTTTGTAATTGAACTGTAGAACAAGAGACAAAAACATTGTCTGTGCTGACGTGAGATTCAACTTGATGCCGTGAGCAGTCTTCGGCTCACTTCTGTGATATCAATGTCGCTCTGCCATACAAGAAATCGCTCGCAATAAAGAAGCTGGAGATTTGCAGGCATTATACTCCTGACGTGAAGTGGATCTGATGGTCTCAGAACATGAAATGGAGTATGCTGCACCGCAGGGGATGAACTGTCCTAGAACACTAAATTGGTATCGTTGGTGGGGCATGGTGTAATAAGAACTTCTGGATTTGAAACGGTCACATCACTCTGCCATCAGCTGACTAAATTGTTGAAGTAAACAAGTCCAGTGTCTTCAAGAATAGTATTGCATGGACTGCAGGAAACAAATACTTTCAGAACTTCTAATGTCCAGAAAAATGTCTGTATTTCTATTTTCCAAAAGAAAAAAGAAATCTATTTTGATCTCTTTCTGTCAAGAAAAAAACGATTCATGATTTGAACCTAGGTCTCATTGCACTCTATAATCAAACGGCCTGCTATATATGTATTTATATACAAACAAACATGTTCAAACAGAAACAAACAGAAATGTTGGGTTCTGTATTATTTTTTATTTTATTTTATTACATTTTACTAAATTGCATTTTTATTTTATTGCATTTCTTTTTTATAAAAACTTTTATAAAAAAAGTATAATTTAAACTAACATAATATATTAGTATTTTATATGAAATCTGTGACCCTGGACCACAAAAGTAGTCATAAGGGTATTTTATTTTTTACATTTATAGATAATTTGAAAGCTAAATAAATACATTTATGTTTGGTTTGGATAATATTATAGTTAGCTGAAATACAACTATTTAAAAATTTTGAATCTGAGTGTGCAAAAACAACAAGCATTACATATTACTAATTAAAAATTACATTTTGATGCTTTTACGGTAGGACTTTTACAAAATATCTTCATGGGACATCTTTACTTAATACTTAAAAATCCTTTTGACCCAAACAATGTATTGTTGGCTACTTGTATATATATATATACACACAAACACACACGTGTAATTGGTTTTGTGGTCCAAGGTCACGTTTATTCCTGTGATGAAGTTGAATTTCCAGTCTTCAGTGTCACATGAACCTTCAAAAATCATTATCATTAATATGCCAATTTGGTGCTCAGGAAACAATACTTATTATTATCAATGCCGAAAACAGATCTGCCAATTAATATCTGTTTGGACACAATGATGCATTTACAGTATTACTAGATTTCTTTAAATAATAGAAACTCCAATATTGGTTTGAATTTTTTGTTTGTAACATCATAAATGTCTTTATTAGTAAATATTTCTAATCAATTTAATGCTTCCTTGCTGAAAAAACAAACAAACATATATATATATATATATATATATATATACTTAAAATCATCCTCAACACCCAGACTTACAATTTAAATAAATTAGTAATTTATTAATAAATGTATCTTACAATTAAATAATGAATTAAAGCTGCAAGCAGCGATGAAAGGGCCCTCGCACCCGGGCTCACCACCTCCCATGGCTTCAGGAAGACAGTGGACAGTGAGCAATGTGCATTTTAAAAAGCTAACATAGAAATAATATATAAAAGCTACTTTTAATTGCCAAAATTCTTGCTGCCAGCTGGTGGTGCTACGTCTATAACTGAACATTGGCATGCAGATGTCTTCAGGCAAATACATTTATCACACATATCAAGTTTGGTGCAGATTGAACATGGTGTGCTTGAGTTAGATTAAAGCATGACATATCCTGTTTTCAACAGGTGGCTCTATGATCATAATGGAATATTGACCTTCAGAAGTGTTCACGCTGGGACTCTTATCAAACATGTGGAATTTGGGGCAGGGCGGACATTATATGGTTGAGATATGGCAACTTCTAATCCCATGGTGAGACATCGAAATTTGTGACACCGTCACAATCTCATCCTTTAGCGAAAACTCAAGATCTTCACAATTTACCTTCGCAAAGGTCTTTACAGTAGACTGACCAAATAAAATGTTGATGTCATTAAATATCTAGGAGTAGTTCATCACAGAGTAAAACATGTCACTTCCTGTTGCCAACAGGTAGCACTATGACTATAACAATATGGGATCTCTTCAGGTCAGGAGTCTTATCGAGTTGATCTGAAAAAAATCTCTGGGAGGAGTTCGGTAAAGTATGATGTCTGAAAATGGCAAAAATGACACAAAGTTTGCCGAGAATATTAAAAATAACTGAATTCCTCTTACGTTATGGATTTTGCTCCAAAAGACTTTTTTGTAGGTATTGGTGTGTTAAATGTGTGAACCAATTTTTATACCTGTACGTGAAACACAGCTTGAGGCGCACACTTTTGAAAGTGTATAGGTGTCACTGTCGAGCCATTTTGCCACACCCACTTCTGAAACCCATATGAGATGTATATTTTCTGATGCGTGTGCTGGTTTTAGTGTATTCAGCAATGAAAGGGTTAATCCAAATCATCAAGACTGGGACACACAAACACACAGAAATATATATAAATGTATAAATATACAGTACTGTGCAAAAGTCTTAGGCCACTAGTATTTTCACCAATAAAAAATGGTTTTAAGTCGGTTATTTCTATCTTTTGCTGTAAAATGAGAATGCTTTCAAAAATAATGCCATAAATAGATTTAATTTCTTTATTAACTTCTATTAACTAAATACCCATAAGTTTTTTAGGTAGCTTTCCAGGTAGGTTTTTGAAGCATCTTGGAGACGTTGCCACAGTTCTTCTGGATTTAGTCTGTTATTATTATATTCAAACACTTTGGCCATATCTTGCCAGATTTTATTAATGTTATAATTGCCTGTGAACATGTGATTTGCTTTCCCAATGCTCTGGTTGGTCATGATGCACTTTTGAGTCTGATAAATGTGTGTGTGTTTGTGTTACTAGCTCTTGTCTTGGCTGCATTGTGCTAAAGGACATGCAAAGGAATCTAATTTAACAGCTGACTGAGTAGCGATCAGCCAATGTTCCCCGGCGCGCGCACACACACACACACACACACACACACACACTCCATAAACACTGACCAGAGGTTCTGGAAACCTGACCCTGAGAAAGAGAGCGGTAGACCCCTAAATCCAGACGAGAGACCACATAGAGAGTGAGAACGAGAGATAACCAAAGAGAAGAAACCAGAGAGCGAGCGCTATACTGTATACAAAGAAGCACAGATATTCTTGAACTAGAGAGAGATGAAAAGCAGCAGAGGGAAGCTGAGAGATAGATAGGGAGAGATCAGCGTTTGAGAGTATTGGAGAGATGAAACGGGAGCGAGCGAAGCAGAGCTGCTTGTAATTCCGGGCAAGTCTTCACTCGGGCTGGTCGCAGCTCCCACTAGACCTGCTACATGATATTCACTAACCCCAGTAACAATGGCAAACATATGTAAATCAGACACAGTGCCGGATCCAATCAGGGCTCATCACAAAGCCACTGACACACTCTTCACAGACAGCGAAGGCCACAGCGCTCACTGTCTCACGGCTCCCCCGTCTCTCTGCTCGTCTCCGGTCCATTCCTGCGCTACATCACGCGGCTTTGTTTGCACCCTTGATGTCTTTCGTTCTCATTTTCGCCGACATTGTCACAGTCTCACAATTACATCTTTCCTTTCGGCCCTTCTTTTCTTTCCCTCCATTCACTCTCTGGCTCTTTCCGTCATGAAAGAGAAAACAAACACGAGCATCGCAGGACAGCTGAAGCTAATTAAATTGCTTATCGATTCTAATTATAGAGATTTCTACTAAAGAGACTGCGACCAGTCAAAGCACATTTTCCGAACGTACATTAAAAATGTCTTTGTTATCCGTATTGCATTTTTACTCTCGTTTCAGAACGAAGAGGAAAGAGCCATAAGCTATCAATACTAATGATCCATGAATCTAATCTTCTTAATGAAAGGGGTGACTAACAAAATCCGCCATTCGAAAACTTCCTCCAGCAAAACAATCGTACAGAAGTCGTGTGAACGAGGGCTGAATGGATGGACAGAGCAGTAACTGATGGATGGAATGATGGCCTTTTGAAAGCGTGACCGACAGTCTCGATTACCCACTCGTCTCTACGAATGGAGAGAACAGAGGAGCTGGAGATCAATACATTGATAGGAATCTGTCAAACAAGGCCGCCGCGCTGAACGGTGATGGTTAATAGTTCTATGTATCTGATTAAAAAGCGTGCGTCCAGTTTATAGCTGGACAGGGAGCTGCTGATGAGGTGTAATTTGGAGGACGATCATCGATGTACTTATGCTGCTTATTAACCGCATTAACTTCAGCGCTCCTGAAAACAACCAAAGAAAGCTATAAGCTTGTCAGTATTGAGGAAGTCCCTGCTGAAAAGACCAGCTGAGACCAGCATGAATTTCCATTCCGGGCTAGGCTGGCTTACCTTGGTGTGCTGGAACACACTCTGTTGAAAAAGAAAGTGGGAATACATATATATATATATTTAGGGCTGGGCGGTATACCTTTTCATACCGAATACCTGTGTTTTTTTTTTAAATGATATTAATTTTTCATATACCGCAATACCGGTGAGTGTATGCGTACAAAGCGTCGGGAACACAGAGCGGTGGAACGTC
>JAUCMS010000019.1:10437125-10457606 GCA_032357445.1 Enteromius radiatus | reverse complement strand
TAAAGAATTGAATCGTTAAGCAGAATCGAAAATGGAATTGGAATCGCAAAAATCTTATCAATTCCCATCCCTACTGAGCTCTATAACGTTTTGACTAACATATTAAAAAGCATTCAAACAAAACATTCTGGTCAGCAGAAGAAAAAAGCATACAGATTTAAAAATTGTGTATGACATCAAAGTAACCATTCACTGATTGGTCTGCGCTTCACGTAATAACAGAATAATATAATGCCCACTCATTATTACATGTACATTTTATTTTTACCACCTGCACTTTACCTCCTTATTGTTCCACATATTGCCCTTTGCTTAGTTTGTTTTGGGTACACTGCTTGTTCCGAAACATTAAAATGATGTCACTTAGTGTCGCATTTTATATTTATATCCTGCAAAGATTAAGTGGAGAATGCAACAGCGCTGATATAAGTAATAGTAAAAGCAAAACAAAATATTAAATAAAACAAAACAAACAACAACAAAAAACCTAATCAAAAAATAAAACGGCACACACACAAACAACAACAATACAACATTCTACAAAGAGCACTTGGATTACTAAAACCTCTGGTTATAAAAGAAAACAACAAAAGCTGACACTTGTGTTGGACTTGCATCTTAAGTTCAGCATGAATCTTTCATAAGCACAAAAGGATGGGAAAGAGGAAAAAAGAAGTACACTTACAGTGTCTTTGATTTGGAAATGCAGTTTTTTTTTTTTATTGATATTAAATTGAATGTGTTGTAGTCTGAGGTACAACGTTCTTATCAGAGTCGGCTGAGTTGAAAGGGTCTGGGCTTCCAGGGAAATCCGTGTTTTCTTTTCAGGCTGAGTATATAGATTACACTCACTGAGCCACGCTGCACAGGGGAGGATTGTATTTTTTTTTCTCTCCCGATTGTGATTTCTGGAGAGCGCTTATCTGTTCGCTACGAGAGGAGAGAGCCTAGCGCTGTCTGTTTCCCAGCATTCCCTGATCCAAGACCTTGCCAGCTCTTATCGATGCCACTACTGAACAACCGTTACACTGCTCCAGGCACCTTCCTTGCTTTGGGGTAGGAGGGGGTGACGGGGGGTTGGCAATGCCCTCGGAACCCAGAGATAACAAAGGAAGAGACAGAAAGAGCAACTAGAAGCCAAACACACCCTGTAGGAGCACCCCTCTCCCACCTGTCCCGCATCCATGCCGTGATGTGGATATGCAGGGACAGATCTCAGCAGCTCCATGGGGTTGAAGGTCAGCTTTTAATTGAGTGTGCAGAGGAGATGGAGATCAGGGAGGCCGTCTATCATTCCCTCAGCCACTAATGGGAATTCACCAGAGGTCGGGACTGCTGACGCTGGCGCAATTGCACCAGTGTGTGTTTTTTTTGTATTTTGAACTCTAATATGGAGTGTAACACATGCCTTTAAAGGATGTCCCTATCTCCTTTGACCACAGCTGGTTAATAAGGAACACAGCCTGTCGCTCCACCCGGGACGATTCATCATGTCAGATATTCATATCCTTAAAGGTCAATCGAAGTCATGAAAGAGGAAAATATGCTTTGTTAAACTTTTTTCCGCCTTACAATTTTTCCTCGTCGTCTTTTTTTGCTAACCTTATCATACAAACAGACGCCAGACTGACCCGCGTGGGGCTTTGGAGGCGGGCTTTCAAAAAATGATTGATAATTACAATTACGCAAGCCAACAAGTTTCATTTCATCAGACACTTAGTGCGACAAACCTCACAAACAAGCCTTAGATTCATAAGCACAGTCGACTTTTCCTGCGGAGAGCAAAAAAAGAGAGAAGGTTTTGGTTCACAAAGTCGCATAATTAAGTCGGGATGTAACAAATTACAGATTTAAGCAGAGACTTGCCAAATATAAGCAGAGATGAAAATTCATCTTCCGCTATCTCATTACATCGTAAAAGTGATGAGAAGGTTACGGCTGCATTTGCATAGATGCTGGGAAGAGCCTCTTTTGCCGTCATTAGCTATTCCATCTTGTGCTAAACCTATAGCCGCTCTGAATTTTTTAACAGATAGAAACAAGAGCCGGCAGAGGAGCCAGTGGAGACTACATGAATTAAACCCGGCTTACATATGTTAACGCCGTCCGACGTCCTCAGAGAGACACTTTTCAAAGAGATTCTGAAGGAAGCGTGGGGAAATCATGGCGATAAATAAGGAAAAGGGTAATTGCGAAGGTACAAAATGGAAACGAAGGAAGGAAAGGAGACGGCGAGGGGGAACGGCTGAGACAGACTCTAAACGCTAGCTGCTGTCAGTAGAAAGTGCAGCGCTTGTGGTTCGATCCAGCCTTCCTCTGCCACTAATGACTGTCAACATGGCGAGAGGGGCTCTGAAGGAGGAGAAAATTACTGGCTGAAAAGCAATTGACTGATCCCCATCATTTCTCAGGGAAGCAGTGACCTGTGAATATTTCATTATGGGGAAAAGTCATGCGGTCCATACCAATGCCCGCAGTGGAGCGAGTGATGGCGGGGTGAGGTGAAACACTGGCCCCATTTCCCCTTCTTCCTGAGCCCTGTCACCGGCAGGTAAGAAACAGCTCCGGAGCCTATAGCTGTAAACTAGCGCTTTTTCGCTATTTATAGCAATGGGACCAGCATCACATGAAAAGACTGCAGATCCAAGGACAGCGTCAGCAATAGGAGTTTACTGCGTTGCAACATCAGTGTAGCTTGCACAATGTTTTTGTGTGGCGGTAAACTCACCCCTGAACAGTGCCGCTCTGTCTCGGACTGACCTCGGTACAGCATCAACCTTTGAAACACTGACAGGAGACGACAAAGCGCGGTTTAGTCTCAAATCCTTTATTAATAACCTTATTAAGCACGCCGTACGATGATAACTTGGCAAAGCATCACGTCTCTGTACTTAGGAGCTACGCTAAAAGCTAATTAGCGCTAATTTGACCAGTTGTCCTCTGGTGGTAGAAAAGTGCTGAAACAGGAAGAGCAGAGTGGAAAGAAGTGCACGCAGGCACAAATACCTCATTTTCAGACATTGCTAAATACATCCCTGCTGCCAGAGACTATCGATGAGCGGAGACAGATGGATTTGACGGCCCCTTCATAAGCAAAAGATCAACAAGATCAATGGGCCGTTTTGTACATGCCACTAGCTATATACACAGCCACGCTTAACCTTCAAAAGTTCACGCAAACTTCTGTGACAAACACAAGAATGGCTCAAGGAAACGTGTGTGCTTTGAGAGACGGAAAAGTGCGAAGGTAAGCAAGCAGGACTGGATAAATATCTCTATAAACAAAAATCATTATTTTCTCTGTAAGGTAAATACACACTTTAAAATAATCTTTTCTCTCAAAATCATACTTCAGTGCATCTGATATTTATCTGATGATTAATATGAAAATATCATTATTTGGATGAATATAAAATATTTATCAAATAGGGAAAAAAACAGAAAGATCATTAAGAATTGTATTTTCAATTTTTTTTTACATTCTCTATTATCATATAGTGTGGATCATTAGCATTGGCTTTACTCACTAAAGTTCACGAAACAGAAATTTTTTTTTTTTTCTTTTTATCCTGTGCCATAAAGCACCATCCACCACCCGACTGAGAAATGATTTAGTGTTAAACATTCACTGAAGATATTTAATACATCACTTAAATTGCATATAAAAATATACATACCATAGACACTTCTCAGGAAAATGAAGAATTAATGGTTAATTAAAAGATGTCAGCAATTTTAATGGTACAAAAGGAGAAGGCACTAAATAAATCATGTCATCCATTGAACAGACACAATTAATCCATGACAGCTCGAGAAATTATATTTTCAGTGTGATTGATGGCTCTGTTGAACTAATGTTGAATGAAAACTTATTACAACTGAAAAATCAGCATTAATAATGTACCAAATCTCAGCAGCTTTACTGTCCGCTGAGCTTTTACAGCTTTAGCACAATTCTGCCCACTAATAAGGACTCACCTGAAATCTATGTTGTCTTTTCACTATTGACTCGCTCTTAAATTGCATGCAAAACAGCAGTGTCGAGACTGATTAGTTTCTTTCTTTTACTTTCTTTCTTTCTCTCTGTCTCATGACAAGAAGCAAAGGACGGAGTGCAGGGGTTGAAGATGGGAGTGCAATAATGCTGACCCTATAAAAAAGATTGAAGACATAAAAAGCGAAAAATAAACAAAAGCCTGCAGACAACTGACACACTGCTGATTCCGATCAAAGTGTTGGGAAATATTTGGCTGTTGATGCGTATGTGTGTGATGAAGTGTTTGACAACACACACACACACACACACACACACACAGCTGACTGGGCAGCTGATGAAAGAATCATTCATGTCATGTCAACTCTAAAACTGACAAGCCAACGCAGTTAAAATATGAAGCACACAGTCACCAGCAGAGTTTTATATTTTGAAGGGTTTCGCATGTGAATCTGCAGACTTGCACCAATATGACTCAATCTATATCTTCAAAAATTAAAAAATTTGAAAGGTTGCTTTATTGTTAGCTAATACTAGTTTTTATAATCAACGTCTAAGTTTTCCTGCTGTTATTGTGCAGACTGCTGTATTCATCACAGCTTTAACTACAGTACGTTAGCGATTCACTGAAATCCTATAAGCAATTGTTTTATGCTCCAAGCTAGCTGTTTGTTTTACCGATCATACTTGTATATGAATAGACTAAGATTTTTATCTCCATTTTTATGTCCCTCGTGTATCACAGAGGCGCACGCTATTAGACGCATACATGTGCCTGTATGCACACACACAAAATCCCGCTCACTTTCCCTGTTCCTGTAAGATATACTTCTTAATCAGCAGGATATATGTGAGCAAATGAATGGCTGAGTGGGAGAAAATTCAGCGAGGGAAGTATCAATTATTCAAAAGAGAACATTTTGCACTTATTACTTAACTAAATCCAGCGGCTCCAATGACAGCTTACGGGAATGAATCATTTTGGTCTAAAGTCTCCTTGCATACCGCACTCCTATATATTTTCATGACCCCCATGTATGCGGACGAACACTCGCACACATCCACACCTGCCCGTGTCTCTTATTTTGCTGTCATATCTGAACATTACCCACAGATGGAGCTGATGTGCCCCACCTCACATGGTCAGTAAAGGATGCAGTGCGTTATGTAACGTCCCATATAAAGAACTGATGCACACTCTGATACTGGCATGTAGTTCTTGCTAGTGCGCTTCAGAATTAAGCCCATTTAAAATAGTCTGTTACAGAACGTCCTTGCTGCCTATAGGTTGCTGCCTTCTAACACAACCAAACAAATGACCGATTTGGACACTGTGTACAAGCAGGAATCACGTGTAAAAATACATATTGCATTCTGCATGTGAGCAACACATGAGTGACAGGCATGGCATATGTTAAGCATGAATATACACAGATCGCACAGATAGTGGGTAGAATTGAATGTTTGAATGATTCATATTAAATAAATATGTAAATATTAACATATTTAAGTTATTTATAACTTAATAAAAAATAATATTAATAAGCGCTGACAAAAAATTAATTGCATCCAGAATAAGTTTTTACATAATATACGTACTGTGTATATTTAATATGTATATATAAATACACACACATACAGTATATATTTTGAAAATATTTACATTTATATTTTATATTATGTATAAATATATTTAATAACATGCTATCATATTTAATAATGACATTACTAACATGTTTTCTTAAATATAAACATGCATTTATATATTCACATAACAATTAAAAACAAACATAAACAAACACTTATTTTATGTAAACAAAAACTTATTTTGTTGCGATTAATAGTTTGACAGCACTAATATGAACTTTTTTTAATTGATCATTTGTAGCATTATATGGTTATACACAATTCACACAAATTGTGGGTATAGTGCATTTTTAATATAGTTATTATTAATATTTAAAATATGCAGATATGGATTTACTTTCAACCCATTCTGGGATTCTAAAGAACACAGAATTATTGTAATGAACCGTTACTACAATTAAACAGGCAATCACTTTCACACCTGTGATGTCTTAAAATGAAGCAGCTCGCTAAAGAGAAACTGAGGCAGTCATTTTTACAGTGGAACGAGTCTCATCCTCCCCTAGTAAGACCACCACAAGCTCTTTTTTCTACTTTTCTGCAATTACGCTTCTGCTCTATCTTGTAAGCCTCCGCTTTACTGTTGAAACCCACTACCGCTGCACTGCTAATATTGTTGGGTGCCGTTTGATAAATTGCTTGTGCTTTTCCTCATTTGTAAGGTGCTTTGGATAAAAGCGTCCGCTAAATGATTAAATGTAAATGTAATGTAAATGAGTGAAACTTCAATGCAAGAAGCCTTCAGACATCCAGTCTCTCATCCACGGCTTTGCTGGCCGAGCACCAGAGTCAGAAATAGATGCTCACTCCATACTGCGTGTTCACGGTGTACTTTGGAATTGCACAAAGCAGGAAAAGGTAACAGATTGTCCGAATGGCTTGTTGCCTGTACATAAAATCTATTTTTTCTCTCCCATGGCTCAGTCACAGCCGGACGAAGCCACCTCCCATTCTGCCCACTAAGGTGGGTGCCACCCATAAAACAAATGAAAGAAAAAAATTGCCTTCCTTTTGCCGCTTCCGCCTTTGTCACTTCTTCCCAATAATATTTGTCAGCCCTTAAGGTTCCTGAAGTGGAAAATGGACTTTATTTTTATGATGTGGCAAATTAAAAAACTTCTGAGCTCCAGCCCATTTCACAGGAGGCTCTGCGAGGTAACTGGCGTAACCATGGTGATGAGATGTTGCCCCCCCCTCTGCCGTGTCTCAGTCTACTAAAACCAAGCGTCTGTCGCCCATTCAGTCCAATTGCATTCTAACAACATGATTGGGGGCATTTCACCAGGTATAAAATTGTCAATAATTCGCGTATAAATTGCAACCTCGAAGAGCATTCCCATAATTACATGATGTTAAAAAAGTAGAAGAGTTTTGTCTTTCTAATTAAAATCTTATGAAGACTTACAGGATTACAAACATCAGTGATGCCACTGATTTTCTTTCACACTTATTCTCTTTTTAAACCATTAGATTTTAAAATGATAGGTAAAATAATATTATATTCTAATAAAACATCTAAATGTATTATATAAAATATTGTCTTTGTGTTGGCAATTGTATATAGTTTTTTTAATTGTAAAAGTTATTTTTTAACCTACTTTATTGCAATTTTTATTATAAATACAATAATATTATATTATAATATAATATCTAAATGTATTTTTTTTTTGGCAACTGGAGATTGGCAATTGGAATTTTTTTAATGGAACTCTTTGTTATAAGTAAAATAATATATTAAAACGTAATTGCTAAACGTAATATAAAATATAATATATACGTTTTTAAAAACTATTATATATTAATATTATTATATATTGCAGGCAAGAAAACAAATCAAATCTTTTTGTTCCAAATGTGAATAAATCTAAAAATTAAGTTAATTTGGGGTAATCTATTCCTTTAACAAGCTAATCAAGATCTTACCAATATATTGTCAAACAAATTGGGCATCTCTGAGTGGCCAAAATCCAAAATCTGCCCACAAACCTGCTGCTAACGTGACAAAAGGTGTTTCCTTTTTAAACTGATTGGGTGCCAAGCCCACACTGTGTTGCGATGAATCCGTTGCCCCCCACTTAGTCTACTGGCATGCGGGCTGTCATTTCTTCCCAGCCTCCTCTGTGCCCAACTTAGACCCCTCTGGAACAGGAAAACAGCTTGGTCCCCCTTCCTGCCTCACAGCGGTCTACGTGGACCCGGTCCGGCAGGGTCGCAGTGGGGACCGGGTCTCTTCCATTTCTCTCCCTTCCCCTGGTTTCCGCTCTGACAGCTGTGGGTTTGTTACCAGGAGCCGATCCATAAACCACACTCTCTCTACAGCCTTCCACCACTCCCATTAAATATATATGCTCCAAACCATTAGGCTGCCTGCCTGCCTTGCAGCACCCTGGCAGGGCCCGTACGTGCACACACACATATCTCTTCAAAAGCAAAGTAGGAAAGCAGCACAAGATTTGGTTATTTATTTTCGAACTGTATGATACATCAGCCATAAAACTGATTAAAGCATCACCCTACACGGCCACGGTTTCGGTGACCCCGGGTGCGCTCCGTACACGCGCCGAGGCGAGAGAGAGACGCTGTGGACACGGGTGGGCTGGAGCTCCAGGCTACACTAAAGATGGCTGCACTACAAAGCCCACTCAGGAGATTACTCAGTGCATGGGGGTCAAAACTCAAAAAGCCTCTGAGGTATGCGTCGCATTCAAAAGCCTACACTGCAAGCCAGATATTTTCACCCTCCCTCGCTTTCTCTCTCTGGGGTGGGGGATGATCAATATGATGCCTTGCTTCTTGAACAAATTAGAATATGCAATGGGCTGGATCCAGACGAGTTCTCCACAGCTCTATTAAAGAATGAGCGGCTTTTCACTGCACACGCCGCAGCCAAATAAAAACTGCTACTGTGTTGAATTAACAGAGGCATGAAGAGAGTATATGAACGTAGAAAGAGCGAACTCTTGACCCCTAAAATGTCTTCTCATTTACGCCCACACCCCCACCATCCTGCAATCCGTTACTTGTCCCTATGTTTTTTTTTTTTTTTTTTTTGCCAGTCACCCATTCAGAATCCACTATAATGACCACCAGCAGGACTCGGGTCTGGCTCAATAGGCAATATAAGAGAGAGTGAGCAGCTGCTATTGGCTTAAACGATGAAAACTATTGTGTTCAGAAAGAATCAATCAGGGCTTTTCAGAGTAATTCGATTCTATTCACAAAGGAGTAGGAAGCAATTTGAAAATGGAAATGCCACTTGACTTTCAAAGGAGGGGAGGAGGAGGAAAAATGAGGAGAGCTGGTAATGTAGCAGTATGCATAGCAAATAAAAAACAAAGGGAAAAACATTCCCGTACACACTGAAACTCTATATATACACTGTCTCACACACACACAATACATTGGGTGTAATATAAAGTACATCAACAGGTCAGTAGTAGGTTGGTTTTGCCAACATCCACTTCACTTTAAAAAACCTATTTTAAAGCAAATGTATTTTGTCTTATCTCATAATTAAAATATCCTTGAAAAAAGTGACACAGCATATGATATTAAAATGAGCTTTCAGACAATATGTGAATTGCTTAAAACTAGTATATTTTGTGCACTTGAATATTTTTGGAAGAAATGATTTAATTCAGCAAATGTTTATTACATTTATTTAAAGGGACATTAATTGAACTTTTTCTTTTCTAGAAGACTGGAGTAATGGCTGATGAGAATTGCCTTTGGCATCACAGGAATATATTACTTTTTTTTTTTTTTTACTAAAACTACTAACTAACTAAATAACTAAGTGATAACAAATACAAACAACTACTATACAGTATATTTAACAGGTTTTTAGAAAATGAATGAATTAATAAATAATAAAAAATAATTCATTAAATAAAATAATTACAAAATCACCTAGACCAGCCCTATCTCTTCAAACACCCGCCCTCCTAAGACAGGCCAACCAATCCGACAACAGCAAAGTTGAATATATAAAAGAGAGAAAGTGAGAAAGCATTTCCAAATTGTAAAAATATTTTAATTAACTCTTTTTGCCGTTTATGAACCCTAGGTCTTGCATAAACACAGCGTGATTATTCAAGGCACCTTTATAATTTTACTAAATTGATTTGTGATATTACAAAAATAGAAGAAAAAAGCAACTTTAATGTGGCCTTTAAAAAAGCTTGTCCATGATAAATGGATTGATAACAGGCTGCACGGTATGTGCTCCATCATCTCATTTCAATGGTCAAGAATGAGGAACTAATTAAGTGCTAACTAACCGCTAATTAGACCTCAATTAATCACATATTAGCGAGCTGTTGGAGGGAGAGGGGAAAACGTATGACTCTGCATTTACACCACAAAGCTTTGTCAAGATGTCTTTAAAAGAAAAAAAAAGTCAGTTAAGAGGTTTAATCTACAATTCAGGCGCAGCTAAACTCATTTCATAGGCTCATAGAACACGTCAGGTGATTGATCACGAATATTAGCCACAATTTGCTTTGATTTGCCTCAAAATGAGCTCCGGCAGGAAATGGTTGGTTACTCACAGGAGTTATAAACAGTTTGATCTTTAGGTCGTGAGCTCAATCAAACTCAATGAGTGAAATTAGCGGCCTACGAGCTTAAAATAAAAGGAGTTAATGGGTAGATAAGAAGCGGGGTCTCTAAGTATGGGTATGTGTGTATATGTAGATGGGTCTCAGTGTCAGCTCCAAAGCAGATGGTGTATCTTCTCTTATGCGCCTCTGAGAGATGCGGTCAGTACAGTGTCAGACTGCAAACCGCTATCTGTGTGTGTGTGTCCTCCTAAAGGCCGGAGTCTATACCTAGAAGGGTCCCAAGCGCGTGAGCCGGTCGGGCCCCAAGGGAGATAAGGTTTCTGCCTCAGACCAGGAGTGCTGGCAGGGCAGTTACAGAGCCCCTAGTGCTCCCCTGTCCTGTTGAATCATTGATGGATTGAGTCAGCATTCCCTATACACACACACACACACACACAAACACACCCATCCTGAGACACACACACACTCACAGTGGTGTATAACCCCAATCTTTCCCTCACTTTGGAGGTGGCTTTTGTTAAAATTCAAGTACCATTCTGGGACTCATGGGAGACATTCTCCCCCAGGAAGGCAGTTGAACCAAATAAACACAAAGCAGAGACGCTCAGACACCGTCCAGTTAAGATTGAGGCTTATTCTCTTCACTCCTCCCTCTCTCTTTCTCTCTTCAGCAGGCTTCTGGAATCGCGGAGCAGCCGGTCAATAAACCCAGATGGTCAAGCCCCAGGATAGGGTGCAGCCTGGCCTGCCAGCACCACCCCCGCCCCACACACACACACACACTCGTATACACACACATTCCAGCTCATTCCATTGAGAAGGTGAGATCATCCTCAAAGAAGATCTCAAGGTCGGGTACGTGTGTTGTATGTTTACTTCACGTTATCTTTGTTTGGAAGGGTGGTGTCGGGAGTATCCAAGCATGCCACTATCCAGGATTTGGGCATCCTGAAAACACACACACATACAGGTACAGAGACAAGGGACTCCACTGCTTCTTGAAAAGCAGCCAACAAGCCCTCACGTCTTTCTATGTGAGGAAAGCGCAGACGGAGAAAGATGAAGGGACTTAGTCGTCTTATACTCTAGATGCAAGAAAACGCCGCCAACATCTAAGATTCAACAATCTGTGGAGGGCAATTAAGGATCTCGGTGGAGAAAAAAAATCTGACAAATACACTACATGGCCAAAATTAATGGGTTTAGCTATGGTGATTAATTCCAGCGAAGGCTAAATTTAATGCTAGACATTCTACAGATTTGTGCACGTCCAAGTTTCTGATAGCAGCCTGGAAAGGATTGTTTTATTTTCCAGCATCACTATGCCCCTGTGCACAAAGCGAGGTCCATAAAGAAATTATTTACTATGTCTGGTGTGGAAAAACACGACTGACCTGAACAAACCCAAACTTCAACCTAACTGAACGGCTTTGAGAGCCTGCCTTTATTGATGTTCTAGTGCCTGAATATGACTTCTAATATTTAGTGGAAAACATTTCCAAAAGAATAATAATGTATAGTAAATGAAGTTTAGAGTAAGCAAGATCTTTTTTTATCTTTACAAATAAATTATGTACTTTTTGAACATTTTATTTATCAAAAAATCATGACCAAAATTTCCACACAGCACAACTGTAATATTTAGAAACATCAGCATATTACAAGGATTTCTGGGGGATCATTTTAAATTGTAATTATATTTTTCAACATTCATATTTGTAAACAAAAAGTTAAAATATTTTCATTTGCTTAATAACAAAATAACTGTCTAATTTTACTTTACTAAATCATTTGTGTATATTTTCTAAAATGTAAATATTTTCAAATCTTGTTCACCTTTTATTTTATTACACACTTTACTTCACAAGTCTGATAAGTCAAATAGTTTTTGTTGCAAATGCAATGCAAATGACTGTTACGCAGTTTTCCTGGTGACAAATCAGTAGAATTAGCAGCGCACATGAAGCAAAGATCCCATATTTAAGTATTCAAAGCATAAAAATTGAAAGTTTAAGATCAGTAAAGGAAGTACAGACCCAAAAAATATAAGGGACTGTTTATGTATGTAAGAAAAAAATAAATCACAAAGCCACATGCCCAGACTTTTGCACGTGTCCGCTCTGGGATGTACACAGACAGACACGTACACACGTGCACACTCGCACACACTGAGAAAGCCAGAGGGGCTACTGGTGTGAGTGGCTCAGCAGAGGCCAGGGCCGAGACTGAGGAATTAATTGAGGTAGTTTGTTTCACACCGGGGAGTCTATTAAATGCCATGTCACCGCAATGCCATGGGGAGTAACAGGCAAACAGTACCCAAAGTGTGCGGAAAGAAAGGCTGCAGAGAGTGAGAAGGAGAGAGAGATAAAGGCTCGGTGAAGTGGTGGCGCTCTGCTGTCTGCCGTCCCCTAATCAGCAGCCTTCAACTCCCCCAAACCCCCCCCCCTCGATTTCTGCCTCTCTCGCCATCGATCGTCCACGCTGCCATTCCGGACCCCATTCAGAAGGCACGCTGGGGAGCCAAGGCTATCATGGCTCTCCATTGTCTTTTTATTGTCCTGCTGTTTTACATTAGGACTTGTCCTACCAGAAAGAGACGGTATCCCAGCATTCCTCAGCCTCTGGTGCCTGATTCGGGCCTGTAGCTGGAGTTGAGTGTCCGTGACAGCCTTATCACCTCCGCTGCGCGCACACACACATTTCTGTCCATTGGACACAATCCATTGGCCGCAGCAGCCCACAGTGCACTGCAGGGCCTGAAACACTTAAGCAGATCACCTTTAGAGACAGTAATTATCCACCGCTGGCTCTACACAAAGAAGTGAACTAGAACAGAGAGGCTAAAAACTTTCACCCAAAAAAGGTCACACAACCAATACGAAAAATGTAAGTTTGCATAACTGTCAAATCTGTGCAATGTGCTGTTGACAGATCAGTTTTAAATAGATTTACCTAGTCAACTATCAAGACTTCAAAAACTGACTGGATATTTATAAGCAACTGTCGAGTTAAATTCTGCACATTTTTACTCAATATTTTTGTTTTTTTGTCTTAAATACACCTAAACATTCTTAAACAATAAAATACAATTACAAAACTGCCTATGAGATAATTGCATGATAAATGTTTTTTAATATATATATATATATTTTTTTTTTTTTAATTTTATTAGTTCTCATCTCACTGGCATGTTCCCTTGTTTGATATAGAGCTTAATAAATATATTCAGGCAGCAAGAATTAAAAGTTATTTATTTATTTAACAAGTGATCAGCTTTGACCAATATTTAATTAGTACTTTTTTTCCAGAATAGAAGTTAATGTAGCAAGAAAAATGTACAAAACTGCATACTTTCACAAGACATGTTTTTTGAAACAATTTTAGTCCTCGCTAAAATAAAAAATGTAATTAATTATACATGCATTATATTTAAGTATTTAATTTTGTTTTAAGGTATATTTAATACTAATAATTATTACTACTACTACTTGTTATTTTATAATATTTTTTTACTGGAAAATGAATGAGACAGTTTAGTGGGAAGATAATAAGATATCCATCTTGTACTGAGAACTGTGGAATAATCTATTTCTGATAAAACCAGCCCTAAACAGCAAATTGTGTTTTTGTGTCATTCAAATTGTCTGAGTGGGTGGTTTTTAGATAGAATAAGTTAGATTTTATAACTTATGTTATATACATTTTAGACTTGGTTTAGGTGTGTGAGACTATGGTTTCTAAACATGCTTGATATCAAGTCTTTGTTATAAATATGAACCTGTTCCCCTCTAGACAGCCCTCCAGACAGTATGTACAGGTCATACGACCCATGGGAGTCCCTCACTCACACACACACACACACACACACACACTCTGGACTGCCTCCAGTTTACTGTCTGAGGACTTACTGTAGACCCCGAAACATTTCAGCAACTTCAGCCCAAAATACTGACTGGCAAGCTTTCCGTCCAATCAAATTAATTTCCTGTAAGAAATGCCAAAGGTGACACTTTAGAAAATGGAAGTGGACGTTGCAGGGGTACACGAGTAGGGAGGAAGACACAGAGAGGGAGAGAATAGCAAAGAGTCTTGGAAGAATGACCAAAAATTGCCTTGCGCACTTCATCTATATAAAAAAGCACCTATTATGGACCTCTGCTCTTGTCGATTCAAAAGAAATAAAGCGTAATATACAGGGAGTAACTGATGAAGGAAGGGCATGACACACTCACTCATTCAGAGAAAACAAACAGCCTTCTCATCTGGCCGGTCTACACTATCCTGCTGATGTTTATGAACCTGCTTTACCATCCCTCTTTCCTTAAAGGAGCGATTCAGCTCAAAATATTGTCATTATTTACTCACCTTTATGACATTTTGAAGCAGCTTTCCAATGCAGTCATAATGACTTGGATACAGGAGCTTTCAAATTTTAAAATGGATGCATCATATATGATTTTGTCACTTTATTTCAAATTATGACGCATCATATGATCACTTTGTGTTTGTGTTATATGATTATTCACTGATATTCAATGATTTGATAACGTATTGAACTGACCCGTTCAGCTCCTGAAGATTATAAATGCAAGAAGTCTGCTTTTCACACAAGTCTAAAGTATAATTTATGGTGCTTTTGTGTCATTTTGGAAGCTTAAAAGTCCTTATTCTTTGCAATTGCACTGAAAAAAAGCAACCAGAATATTACTAAAAATTACTTTTTTTGTGTGTTCCACAGTCGTCATATCTACTAAATCTCATTTTAGGGCGAACTGTTCCTTTAAGTGTGTTTATGTTATGTTTCGCTCCCTCACACAGTCTGTCTATGTCTCTATCTCCCTCTTTCTTTCGACTGTTTACCAACACACATTCACACCCACTCATTAGTACGGCATTCTCTGCCTCAGTGCTGCCGTCTTACTCCTGGAACAAGTCACAGTGCATCCGCTGGGGAGAGAAAGACTGACAGAGCCTCACTCAAACAGCAGCGTTTCTTACAGAATTGCACCAACTCTACTGAAAGTGCAGACAGCACCGCGATGACTGGTGGTGACAAGCCAAGTGCGAGCTACGGTGAGGTACAAAAAAAAAAAGAGATAACTCATGAATATCATAATGGGAACGAGCAGGCAAAACTGCTCAGTTTATTTGCTAGATGTAGAGTGACTGAAAAAGAAGAATTCTATAGAAACTTAGGAAGAACCCGCATAAAAGAAATAAATCTAAACGTATGAAAAAAATGCCCCGAAGATCCTGAGTGACAAAACAAACCTTCCATATACAGTACGTATGTATATTTCTGTAATTATTTTATACTACTAAATTTAAATACACTTTAAAATTGTTTCTTCAAAATCTTAAAGGGATAGTTCACCCAAAATTCTATCTAATTCAAGTCCATATTCAGATTACTGAATGTATCAAATAAGGTAAAAAATGACATTTTTAAAATGTTACATTTAGTAATGGTGACCACTTTTATATTTTCTTTCAACATGAACATTTTTTATGTTATGAGGGTGAGCAAATATCCTCTACACAATTAAAGTGCAGTAAAATCCCACTTTTTTAGCGCTAAAACAGCTAATAATTGACTAAAATGAATTTGAATATGTAAAAAAAAAACCTGTCAGGTACAAGCCTAGATTATATTGTCCTTTGCAAGTCTGACATAATTAATCTGTGTTTCGCTTGGGTCACACAGTCATGTGTCTTGGAGACAAGGAAGGAAGGCGCAAACAACATGCAGCCAACCAGAGACTCGATAGACACACCCGAGAGAAAATCCACTCTGGCTCCTGCTACGGCTTCACACGTTTGCACCTAGTTTAGTGCAAAATAAAATATTCATCCGTTAAGTAGTACAGCATTTTGCGCTTGTGGCAGCGCTTGAATATTTCAGACTATTATAAAAATGGACAGAAACAGTAAAAGGGAGGGGTTTCGAACTGAAGGACAGGAGGAGAGCTGTGTGTATGTGTGTGTGTGTGTGTGTGTGTGAGAGAGAGCATGTGTGTACAGAACTGTTTTATGATGTCGCAGAGTGCATGGGGAGAAGTGTGTGTCAGAGCTGGGGTTTGTACAGGTGTAAAGACAGCCATTAGAAAGCTGTGCAGTTTTGTAATGGGATGAGGAGCAGATGTGACACACTTACTAAAAGCCTGACAGCCACACACACACACAATACCAGCGACCCCGCAGCATATGGATGTTTACTCTCCTTGCAAACACAAACGGGCTACAGGTTCCTCACGAAGACACAGAAACCTAAAAATCTACATAAATAAGTCCACTAAACTTCATAAAGCAGTGCAGTGCTTATGCGAGATGACCATGACAATATTTTTCAGGACCTCTACACTTATTGGCTTTACCGAATTCTACATTCATTTAGTTTTTTTCGCCGGTGGAACAATAATTGACCTCACCAAACAAAAACATTTATACGCTTATTTCCGCCCCCCCCCCACAATTCTTTCATTCTCACTCACTGATCCAAAAGTGATTTGAAAAGTCATGTGCCGCATTGGCCGCTCCATGTATCCCGAGGCGGTCCAACTTCCCCCCGTCCTCTCTGACCATAAAGCGCAAGCAATTAAAGCCCCTCCTCAGATAAAACCCACCTTTATTCCTCGGCCCTGCTTTCTCGGCCATAAACTACACTCATTTGGCGTCTGATTGTTGGTGGCAGCTGTTTGATGGGGTAAATAAAAATGCAGTAAATAATAGATGGCTCAGATCCTGTGTTTGTTTGGTGCCTGAGTGAAGGGGTGCCGCGTAATCGCGGGTTTAGACGTATATGCAGATATGTGCCGTGCCGACACGCATGCAAATATGCAACCTAATGCAAATGTGCCTCGGTCAACGTTATATCTTCTGACAACGCAGTACGCTTTGGGGCACTGCCATGGGATTCAGATCAATTACTCAAGGTATGATTTCATCTTAAAAAGGGCTTGTTTGGTTTGTGGCTTGTTTAAATGCAGAATGAATACACTTGAATGGATTCTTCTGATCCAGACGGATACATAAACACTCGGATCTGCCATATATATAACGGTGAGATGCCCAATAAACTCTTTTTGTTAGTTTCAGTGCCTAATTGATTTGGATCCATTTAGAAAGGACAATAAAAAAAGAGAGGAATTTGGTGTAAAATGGAATGGGGGGAGGCATCTGTTCCCCGGAAACTGTTCCCCGTCAGCCAAACTCCATTACTGGGCCTATTCACCGCAGTATTAACCCTGTGTCAATGGACTTGTCCAGCCGGCAGACCGCCCCCCGTCCCACGTCCCCCACCCTTACCGCCCAGCTGGCCAGGCCCAAGCCCTGCTTACCGGTGTTTTTTTTTTTTTCAGCCTGATAAACGCTCATTTCCCACCGAGAGGACGTAATTCCTGAATCCCCTTTTGCTTAGTTAATTTACAGCCCTGTGCAGGCAATTTTCCTCCATGCCATATGAGGCGAGCTTCGCCTTCTCTCAATTACCGTAAATTGTCTGCGAGCGCAAGGGGCTGTGAGACATGAACCGAGAGGGCTGGAGGTGATTGGTTGGAAGGGGGTGGGTGAGAAGCTCATTTTCCCAGGGAAGGGCGGGGTGGGGGCGTTATGGGATGGGCTATGGCTGGTCTGGCCAAGCATGGCAGGGGTGTTGTGGACTGTCAGGCGCACAGAGCTGAAGCTGATGGCTAATTTACAGATGGGCCCCCCCAAACCAACCTCCACGGTTCGTGCCCCGTAGCCAAAGCCAGTGAATAGCTGACCTCTTTATAGTGTGTATGATATACGTTGCAGGTGCACGCGGGGTTATCTATTATGAATGAGACATGTATTGCTCGAAGCATTAGTAATGTATGAGCTGGGCTTTGGTGGAGCGCGGCTATGGGTCCTAGCAGCAGTCTCGGTCCCTGCCTTGCCTTCCCTATCTCTCTCTCATACACTCACACAGTGCTTCTGATAGCAGCACTAACTCATGTTACAAGCCATAGCACCTGACAGCTCCTGCACATTCAGCACCGCCTGTCCGATTTGGATGCTGGGAGTTCTGCCTCAGGGGCCACACTCTACTCTCTCAGCTCTTCTGAGGAGAAAAGAGAGAAGAGGAGGAGAGCTGCCTTGACCAGCCCCTCCCTTGCCAACTCTGCCTGTCTATATTTAATCTGTCTGACTATGAGCACATCTGGATCCAAAGCCCCGCCTCCTCTCATTGTTTCTGCCGGTGTAGAGTCCTGCCACCCCTGTATAAATAGCACACATACTGAACTGCAAAATGTAAAAAGCCTGTAGCTATTTTGGATAACAGTAATTTGTTCAATTGTGTAAACAGTGTTAAAAAAATAATCAAAGATTAATTTTTACTTATGTATTAGATACATAATTAAATAATGATTAAACTGCTGGCGCCTATACCCCAGTGGTTAGCGCATTATTAGAGCACATTCTGCATATTCTTTGCTGATCCCACTAGCCCCTCTCCACCCAACACTGTCCAACGTATTTTAAGAAAATGAAGTAAATAAAAAAACAACTATTTTTGTAAATATAACATTTTAATAAAACATTTAATATATTAATCTTAATTATAAAAAATCCCAAAAATATTTTCATATATAAATTACTATAAAAATACAAATTATTTGTACCAAAAAAATGTTAACTGATATGAAATATTAATACATTACAACTTTATATATACACATTTTATTTTTAACATGCACACACAATGTGTAATGGTAAAAAATATTTTTCATATATTTTTAAGTATTACATATATATATATATATATATATATTTTATAATAAAAAAGTTAGAATTTATTTAAAAAATAGAAATATGTTTTTTTAGTAATATATAATATATACATAAGTGATTAAGACCATTGTCAACATATAATTTTTTTTTATATATTATTATATTATATTATATATTTTATATATTATATATTTTTTACCCTTTTTCGTCAGATTACAGCCCTGATAACTTGAAATAATGATTAAAAAATATATTTTTTATAAAGATTTTGTAATTTTTTAAATGTAATTTACAATTTAATCTGGCATAATGGATAAGACCACCGACAACATATAACCGTAATTATATTTTTTACATTTTTAAAATTCGACTTGGTCTTGGTGGGAGAAAGGAAAGGCAAGACAGCCAAACACTTGTGCCTTTCTGGATTTCACTCAGTGGCATTTATATCTCCAGTCTGTCTGTGTTCATCTGTTCACCTGGACAACACTAGGGAAAAGAACATTATATTCCACACCAGTAAGCCACAAAAACCGTCTGAAAAATGTCGCCCGCTTCCATAATTGATGAAGTTAGGCGGGCTCTCAAGGCTTTGGCTCTGTAGACTCTCTGTACCACCACCAAACTTTGTGGCGGTCTTCAACCAGTAGTCTCTCTCGCTCCCCCTCTCTCCATTCAGATGAATTAGTAAAACTTCCATTAATAATGCAGGCGTGTTTGAAGCCACAAAAACCAGAGATAGCGAGCGACTGAACAAGCGAGCATGGCTAGAGAGAGCGAGGGGCACAAGGAGAAACTCGGCTTCTCTCAGATATCATGTTATAAACGTGAGAGGAAATCTCATCATACATAATCTGTGCGGTGGAGGACCGCCGGAGAGGAGTGGTTAAAAAAGACGAGAAGGGGCTGCAGGATGGAATGATTATGACAGGAGGCATCACTCAGCAGCTGTTTAGAGGGTGGAAAAGGGGCCATAAATCAATTTCACACCGATTATGACACAATGCAGAACTGCGTGAGCTCCGCGGAATTAGCTGTGCACACCGAGGATCATGTTGGGCTAAATTGATCCTTGTAAAAGAAAAAAAGGAGAAGAACTGGCACTACAGAAGGACAGAAAGAAAGACAGAGTGAGAGAGAGGAAGCCAGCTATGAGGCTTTAAAAGACGAGAGATTACAAGGAACCAGGTGGGAGGAACAAAAGTGGAGACAGATTAGTGCAGAGAGAGAAAGAAAGATGGAGATAAAGAGGTGTGAGGAGGGAAAGTGGCAGCGGGTCACTTCTGGTCAATCTTATGGTGATACTGACTATCGAACTGATGGCGAGTGAAACTCACATGCCACTAAGATGCAGGAAATCATATGAATCACAGTCTAGAATGTGATGAAAACTACTGACAGAATCGTAGGCAAACAGACATGGATCAAATTTCTGGGATCTTTTTTCTCACTGAAAATAACACTGGAAATAAACAAATGTGAGTTTTTTTTTTGGGGGGGGGGGGGGGGGGGGCTAATAAAAGA
>JAUCMS010000019.1:10405216-10437025 GCA_032357445.1 Enteromius radiatus | reverse complement strand
AACAAATGTGAGTTTTTTTTTGGGGGGGGGGGGTCTAATAAAAGATCATTTTCACAAACTTGTGGCATTCTTGCAATTCGAGTGCTGCTGTCAATTAAACAGTGGGACAAACCAAAGATGTCATTAAATTACATCATTTATTAATTCATTTAAAAAAAAAAAAAAAACTTTAATCAAGTTAAGGAACTGAAAATGTGCAAAACAAGCATTTTCCACTAGTGCTCTCAGACTTTATTGTACAGGTAAATCAACCAAATAATGTCTTAAAGGGGTAGTTCACCCTAAAATGAAAATACTGTCATCATTTACTCACCCTCAAATTATTCCAAACCTGCATATATTTCTTCAGCTGTTAAATCCAAAAGAAGACATTTTAAAGAATGTCTCAATGACCACCTTTGAACCAAACGGTCATATTTTATACATACTAAAACAAACAAAATAAAAGATTATCATCAACTGTTTAGAATACTTGTTAACTATTAACTACGACTTTTCCCTCAATAAACTCTTCATTGCTGCTCATTAATGCTTAGCAAGGTAGCTGCTAAGTTCAGGTATTTTTGTAAGATTAAGGGATGTAGAATAAGGCATTAATATGTGCTTAATTAGAACTAAGAAATGGCTAATATGGCTAATACTAATAAGCAACTAATAGGTGTAACTGTAAAATAAAGTGTTACCAATATATGTTTTTTTTAACTCAAAAGCTGAAGAAATATAAAATCATGACAGAATTTTCATTTTGGGTGCACTGTCCCTTTAAGAAAGACAAAACCTAAAAGTTCTTACAGTGCAAAGACATTAAAGAGTGAAAACCAAGGGCAGCTCAGTACATGCAAACATGTAAAGCATTCAACACACAGAGAAGTCTGTAATTAGCATGCATGGCACATCTGGACATCAAATGGCAATTTGACTCATTTGATTCATTTTAATGTAGACACTTGACATGACGTGCTACCACTGCAAATTCTTCTATGTGCCCTCTATGCCAATAACCTTCCTCATCTTAACAGACAAGCATTTTCAACCCCAAAAAATTACAAAGAGATCTTGGGAAGCTCTTGTTGTAGAAACACATCAGTTTGAACATTTTTGAAAAATGACTTTCTGGCTTTAAAATTTTGAATTAGATTGAATTTGAAGATGGTGTAATCAATAACTTATCTATGCATACTTGTGTTATAATAACTAACGAATTCAGTTTAATTAAGTCAACATTAGTTATTTGGTTTATAAAGGTGATCTGGGATTTTTGGTAGAGCACACTATGCGACTGCTAAGGTGTCGCTTATTAAAAAGAAACTATAAAAAAATAAAAGCTCAGTTTCCCTCTTTGGCCCATTTTGAACACCACAATGTTAGAATCCATTAGGATGAGAGCTGAATTTAGAATTTGCAGCAGGATTACAGTCAAAACCAGCATGAAGGCCAACTACATTTATTTGAACAGACAGAACTTTAAAGACTACGAAGGGATGGGATGTTCCTTCTCAGTATAATCAGAGGTCCTGTTGGGTGGAGACTATCTTTAACCGCTGATAACTTTCCAACACCACATGCTGTAAGAAACCCAGTGGATGTACTTGAAAGTGCATATCTCACAGTCATATACATGATTCATTCATCTACATGATCTTTCTCACCCGTCAGTGCAGTTTAGAGAATAACACTCGCTGTGTGTCATAGTGTGTGAGTGGACTCCTGGTGAAGCCCATGAATCGTGATGATCACAGGTCCGATAATGATGCTGATGTATCATGCCAGTAAGTACTGGAGCACAAGCAGCCCCTTAAGCAATTATGCTAGCATTAAATAATCATTACGCAACCTCATCAGAAAGCCAGCATATTCAATGTTGGGGGGAGAGAGAGAAAGAGATGAGAGGGAGGAAGAGCTACGTGATTTTTTAGAGGAAAATGAAGTTCTGGACTGATGAATATTGAGCAGTATCAGGCCAGGCAGGCGCTTTGATAAGGCCGTTTCTAATGAGGAATGGCCTGTTTTACACACATTTAAAGAAAGGGTGAGCAGAGAAACACACATGCACAGAATGAAAAAGTGTTTAGAGAGAATAAATGGCCTTACAGAAAAGGTTTCATCTTAGGCTGTTTAAACACTTGATTTAAATGTTTGAATTGAACCCAATTTCGATCTCGCACTTCTCACCCTGCAGGTCTCTTCACATTGCACTTTTGGCCACAAACTGCAGTATGCTTGCATCATCAGTGCAAGTGCTAACGGCAGCTGTTTATCCCTGTAGCTGTATAACGATTTACGCACAAGATGCAAAATTATTAATTCACATGAATTTCTACTGTACTATTGTGAACTGTAACAGCGCGAATCACTAACCAAGATCAAATTTCAAGCACTCTTTCGGCACTTTAACAACAACCAAATGAACTGAACTTTCATGACGAAATAACTCGCTTATTGTAAACATCCAAAAATAAATAAAAAACAGGATTTTAAAATAAAAATAAGATAAAAATATAGCCGCTGAAAATGCATCAAACACACAACCCAAACTGCATTACCTACAGTATAAGAAAAATAATGAATCTGTGGGTATGTTTGAATCTCTTTTGTAATGTAATGTGATAAAATAATTTTGAGCATGTCTATAAATAACAAATCTGTGGGTTCATTTTTAATCTCTGTCTTATGCTGTACATGTTTAGAAAACCTATTTCTACATTGTCTTCTCCGAACTGTAGGTTAAATGACAATAAAATGTTTTTTGGGGTCCAAAGAGTATCTTGTGGACTATGTGAAGACAGCAAATCAAGATGTAAAACACTATAATGCTTGTACTGGGACACAAAGTGACGGGGGACGAAAATTACCTAATATTTTCAATGGAAGGGAATTAATGGATTTTCATTCTCTCCAAAGTGCTGCATGTGTAATTAAGGAGGACTGGCCAGCCGGGGGCTTCCGCGGTGCTTAGCAAACCGTGGCTGTCTTTGAGTGTGACTATGCCACAACGCTGTACTGTGTGTGTGTACGTACATGGTTTTAGCGTATAAGAATATGTTTATCTCAGAGTGTGTAGTGTGTGATGGAGTGTGACGTTGAGGTGAGTCGGGGTGCGCAAGGTACGTCTCCCACACGCAGGATTACAATAATTCGACTGGTACAGATGAAGTAATATCTGGAGGGTAGTGTAATTAGTTCAAATTCAATTGGACTCAAATACTTCATTATATACCTGCCAACAACATCAGGGATTGATAGCCATGGTTTCTTTTTCAATTTCCTTTTTTTTTTTCTTCATTAATGGCTTGGAATTAATGGAATGACATGGTCGAGTCAGGCAATGCTAGAAGAGAGCATTACCGCACTGTAGCATGGGGCTATCGGAGACTTGGCGAGCATTAGAACAATTTGTTTCTTGGTTTAATTTTTTAGGCACTTACAGCATGTGATTGATCTACTGAGAGAATTCAACATTCATTTCCCAGTATGCAAAAAGTAACAAAAAGGGTTATTAAAGTGGACTGACACAAACAAAACAATAAAAAATAAGATAAATACTAATAATAACAATAAAATAAAAAAAAAAAACATTAACTATTAATAAAAACTATTTTATCTGTAGCTAGTTGACAGCATTTCTTATTCTCATTTAAATTTTATCTATGTACTAAAAAAAAAAAATATATATATATATATATATATATATATATAAACGCATATATTATGTTAAGAAAAACATTTATTTTGGATGCGATTAATCGCGATTAATCATTTGACAGCTCTAATATATATATATATATATATATATATATATATAAAATTCTAAAACTGCATCTAATCCAATTAAAAACAAAACATATATTAAATATATTAACAGAAATAAGAATAGGATCTCAATGAAACAACACTGCTGACAACAAAACAGAAAAATAAATACATTTTTATTAAATCAATATTGATTAAATAATAATTAATTTGTTCTGTGATTTTCTACAAAAAGGTATTAAACCATTTTTCGGGTAGAATATGTGTAAAAGCCCATTCTCTGTCTCCTTCACTACCCATAACCCCCTGGAATTATCATTTCCCTATCTGTAAAACCCCATTTTTTTTTAAAAAAGAGACTACAATTTTAAGATACATATTAAAGATATACATTCTAACAACAATATTGCAAATTATATAATTCCTTTTCTCCTTTTTTGTCAGTCCTGGCAAGACGATGTCTTATTTCTTATAATACACTTACATTCAGGACTGTGTGAATCCAATCTTAAAGACACTCAGCACAAACACATTCATATAAACTAATGCCCCAACCTCAACGCTGTTGTCTTACTGAAATATTTGTTCGCACGGCTCAGTGGCCTTTAATCTTCCAGGGATCCGATTTTATATTTGTCTTGGGTGGATTTACTCCCTAACTCTGCCTCTGTTTACCCAGTGTAATTGACAAGCCACTTAGAGGAATGGGAAAAGCAAAGTGGGACGGCATGCCCTGTGCATCAGCATACCTCCTCCAGTCTGTCAATGTGAGACTGTATGTTTGTTTAGCATCTGCTATACTTGTCTAAAAACACTTGCCTTATGCACAGGGGACAGTTCTCTCTCTCTCTCTCTCTGCTGGCTGTTGACCTGTGGCTGACACAATCAGCTTGTCACTGCATGTAATAATGGAAGGAGATATTCTGAACTTCCTGTTTCTACTTTTAGAATTTGAAGGGTGCTGAATATGTTTGCCGGTCTTCATATGCCACAAATTACTTGACAGAAGTTGACAAGTTAATGAGAACATAAATGTCAAATTCGGCGAGTTAGTGTGGCGGAAATGCAATACTGGAAACATTTTTCACCACATTCTTTAATTAGGAAAAAAACATGTTATTTTGAGTTTGTTTGGTCAGAATTTAATGCAAGTTTAGAAGTAAACAGACGAAGCTATGAAGTGTAGCCTCACTTCACTTAAAACAAACCAATTTAATCACATCAACTTTTTCTTTTTTAACAACTGCTAACAATGTGATTTTTAGTGGATGTATGAAGTCCTGTAGTGTAACGTGATAAAATTACAAATCTGCAAAAATATTTTACAATGTATAAAAACAACACAATATTATAATATTACATTTAAATTAAACATAATATATTAAAATATATTTATACATAATTTGAGAAAAATCTTTATAAATAATAATAATAAAGACATCATTATTTAGGACACCTACTGTAATACATTTTTTGGGACCGCTGTATAAATGCCTTTTGTAAATAACCAGTAAACAAACATGCCGTGTTTGTGCTGTGCTCAGAAGCACAAATAAATAAAACAGAAGCTATTATTTTTTTCTATTGTGAAATGCACCGGTTATTTGCTGCCATCTGCCCTGTAGATGAAAGGTTAAAGTTACAAAGAGGGTCTGATGTTGCATGCAGGTTTTAGTGCCAACCTTGGAATGAGCTTTTGACATCTTGCAACAACAGTTCAATACCCATCCAGGGGAGCCTCCATCGCCTGTGTTTGACGGGGGAGCAGGCAAAAAGACGAGCCTTGGCACCTGGTGTCTGAAAAACCCTGTGACTGCTCTCAGCTGGGGGGAGGAGTTCTGGCTGATGTAAAAGCTATCTTTGATCTGAATAAAAAGCTGAAGGCTCTGGAAGGGTGCACTTTGCCATTATTCATGGGAACTTCAAAGCCTTCGTAATTAAATTGGAAGAATACCTAACAAAGAAACAGCCACAACGGAAAACTAAAGAGAGAGAGTGAGAGTGAGAGAGTGGGAAAAAAGGAGAAGGAGAACAAATACTGGCGCCAAAGCGAAGCCATGTCGAGCGATGTCTGGAAAGATCCTGAGGGATGTTGGGAAGTGGTGCAACCCCGGAGCACAGATGGATCTGGAGGTTGATCTGAGCGGTGAATCACATTGTTTCTCCCCTCCGCCCTCTCCTGGAATGTCACAGGCTAGCGTATGGCCCGCTATGAAGAGGCCAGACTGGTCTGTGGGGGCTGCACCCTACTAGATACCCCCTTCATGCCCCTAAAATTACCTCCAATCCATCATCTATCTCAGATATGACCTAATCGATAGGTGGGCTCCCGCTGCTGCCAATGTCAGGGATTTTTTTTTCCCGCCGTCAGAAGTTCTGTGAAGGTAGGAGTGAGGTCGGAAAAGTGCCGGGGAAAGTGCTGAGTCGCCTGCAGCCCACAGACTTTATTCATCTTATCAAATTACAGCCACCTCAATAACCATCTCGTGGGACTCGAGACTGAAGAACAAGTTTTCTCAATATTTCCAGCCCTTGCTTGATTTCATTGTTTTTCTGATGAATGGTGAACACAGAGTGTAGGAATGTTGAAAGGTGCCAAAAGAGGATGCTATCTACAAACGCAAGCAAATTTCATAAACCTTACTAACGATAAACTCAGTCCTGGATTGAGAAAATTCAGTTTATATATATATATATATATATTGTACATATACATTGTTTACTGCGTACATTTATTTGAATTGTTGAACACAAAATAAGCTATTTTGAAGAATGTTGGTATCCAAACAGTCGACGGTAGCCATTGACTTCCATAGTATGCAAAAAAAAAGTACCATGTAAGTCAATGGCTACTGTGAACTGTTTGGTTACAGAAGAAGAAAAGAAACTCATACAGGTTTGAAATAAGTGGATAGTGAGTGATTGATGACATAATTTAATATTTTTTGGGTGAACTATCCCTGTAAAAAATAACAAAAAACTATGGAAAAGCTATGCTGTAACTTAGGTTTAGCACCAACTTAAAGAACATGGATTTTAAATGACATACAACAACAAAATGCTTGAAAAATGTAATTACACTGTAAAAATATTTGCACATGTACATAAAGCAGGATTATTGGAGCATGTTTTATTTAAATATAATTTCATGTCTTACTACTTGAAGTTTTAATATCTTACTTGCTATATATTTGATTATTTGTATCTCTCCACATCTTTATTCACATGCAACATTTGTTGTATGTTTGTCATATTTTTATTCATACCTTTTTTTACCTAAATAAATGATAAAATATATATTTTACAATTGCCATCTAATAAAATAAGTAATGTGATTTTTTTCAAATGGCAAAATCTGGTGCATGAACCATGTTTTTCCCCTTATTTTATAAATACACTGCAAAAGTACAACTTTTTAACCCTATGAAGCACCAGTATTTCAACCTGATCTGACCTTTCTGGTGGATTCAGTCATTATCAAATAATATTTATAACTTGTATAAAGCCAATTAATTTAAATGCTACCACATTTTTAGGAAACCTTTTTTGTTCAACATTATCTCAGGAATCTACACAAACATGTTCACATTAGTATAACTATGTTTGTTGTTCTGTCACTCTATAATTCACCAGGATACAAATAGCACCAGAAAGACCTTCACCTGGTTTCGTACGCATCTCTGAAGGCACTCCGAGCTGGGTCTCTCAAGTTCAGTGTGAACAGCTCGAGCGATTAGAGTAATTACTTATGACAGAACACGTGGAGCAGCTAGCATCCAAATCATCCCTCTTCCTGGCCTGTTTTCATTACACCGCATCTCACTCACACACACAATACTAGCGATCAACCTCAACAGCAATCATCTTAATTTCTAATTATCCCAATTAATGTATGCAAATGGTGTTAATTCAAACTTATTGAAACTGTTTGGAAAACTGTGCAATCAGCGAGCAGCTCCATCAATTAACATCAATATTTGTCTTGCTTTTATTATTTAATTTTCCCATGGTAATGGCCACAATTAGCAGTAATTAAGAGCTTCCGTATGCGAGAGGAACCGAGCTGTTGATTAGAAGCGTATTGAAAGGTGCCAAAACTGAATCCCTCCCTTCCAGCTCCTCTCCCCTCGAGGGGGGGGAAAACGGGCAAAGAGAGAAAAAAACAAAATTGAATCAAGATTTTCAACAGGAAGCTGATCTACAGAAAAAAACACACTTATACTGACAGCAAAGATTTCTACGGTCTGTTGAGAGTAAAAAAAGCAAAAAAAAAGAGAGGTGATTAGTTTTGAATGTAAAGGCTATGTACCGCAATGCATGCTGGGTAAAATGCTCTGTGACATATATACAAAATGGAGTTTCAATCAATTTGCAGCAGTCACAAAGGAGGTGATATGTCAGCGTGCATTTCATTAAATTATACGCTTTCTTTGTTTCTCTGTGGTATGCAATGAAAGGCTCTGTTAATCAGAGGCATATGTTGGATTATTTATTGCATCCATGATAATGTCATTATTGTGCATGCAGGGCCACAGGGACCGGCTCACTTTTTGCTGTGCGTGTGTAGAACAGCGCAGATAATGCATTCAGCAGAATTACGCTAATACCAGAAAACATAGAAATCAGTTGAAACTAAAATCTTAATCATTTCTTCTAGCTGGCCCTGTAGGTTAATATTACTGTGCCTAACAGCAGGTAGAAACCTCAACGAAATGAAAATATATTGCAATTAGACTAGGATTGATTAATAGCTGGCCCTATATTAAACTATGCTTGACTAAGCTATACATAATTCACCAGCCGTGTTACTGAGCTTTGCTTTAGTATTGGACTGAAAATGGCTGCGGGGTTTATGTAGCGCTAATTGTTCAGCAGGTGAGCGTCTGCGCTAACAACACTGTATTACCCTTCGGAACGCTGGAAATGAATTCATTCATTTACAGACCACAAGAGTACAGGCTAGCTAACTAAAGCCTTGTTGTAAACATATGAAACGGCCAGCAATTAGGTCTATCAATGTGAAAAAAAAAACAAAAAAAAAAAACACATAACGCCGCTGTGGTCAAAGGCTACTGAACTTTAAATGTCAACAACAAATGTCCATCGCTAAGCTAATTCTGCGCTATTGGTGTCAGAATGTTGTCGTGTTTGACAGCTGACTGATGCGAGCGGCGAACGCTAAGGTAATTACTGAGGGGAACCACATCGCTAGCAGCGTCTAACTACCGTAACCTTCTGAATGTCAGGTTGAAGACCTCGTCGTACCATCTACGATCCTTGTGTTGGAGGACCTCTTGCAGACACTACACACACGTAGCGAGACGCGCTAATTAAAAACATGTTTTCATGCTAACCTTTAAAACGCTAACCCCTGCTTTAATGGCCTTTAGATAACGTGGTACCTGTGCTATCAGGGCTACGCACCTATGTCGATCCTCACCTCACCTTTACATAGCTCTCTTTCAATTAGAGAGAGCGAGAGCGAGAGCGAAAGTGGGGAGAGAGAGAGATGACTAGCGTCTCATTTTTATGTGAGTGGAGACTTGAGGGGAGCTGTCTATAGGCCCTTAATTTACGGCGGAGCAAAAGTGGCTAAGCAGATGGAGACAGATACAGTGGGACACGAACTTCTCATACACACACACACACAGAAGTGCATGTGGCTTCTGTCGTAAATTATGCTGAGCAGTGGAGAATTTATGGGGCACAAATATCTCAGTACCAGCCTATCATTTCCTAAGCACTGTCAGTGTAATTCTTTCCTTGCCTGTCTAAACACACAGATAAAGCCGGTCTTGACTACAGCAGAGACTGAGAAGAGACAGATAGACATGGTTAGGAATGGGGAGGTGGCGGTGAGGAAAAAAAAATAACCATGTGGAGAGCCGGAGGAAGTGTCATATGTTCGCTAGTGTGTTAAAGAGGCCGTTTAAATTCAAATATCACATATGCAGCTGTGACGCATTACTGTCTACGTGTTTGTTTAAAGGAATATTCCAGGTTCAGTACAAGGTAAACTAGAACGACAGCGCTTGTGGCATAACGTTGACTACCGCCAATTAATCCTACTCTTCTTTAGTGAGACACTTACAATGGAAATGAATGAGTCAATCTGTAAACGTTAAAATATACAAAACTTTAAATAGTACAGGTCTAAGAGGCAAGGAACAGTTTTTTAAACATGGGATGAAGACAAATTTATGGCTTATATAATATATAACTAATATAATTTAATAATAAAGTTTAATAAGTGCTGTTCTTTAGAGTGTTCTATTCATTCAAGCATCATAAAAAATAATATTTAAAACTGAATAAATAAATTTTTTTATTTAAGCATAAATTAAGAATAAATTTTCATAGTAAATTAAAATAGAAACATTTTATATTTAATAGTTTTTACACTTTTTACTGTATTTTTGACCTGATAATGCAGAATAAGAAACTTACTGGCCTGCAATATTACAAACCTTTAAATAGCAGTATAAGTGTTTTTATAAAATTGTAAGCTTTACATTTGTAAATGCTTCACAGTAATCTTCATAATCAATATTATCCTACAAACTGAACCCAGTATAACCCAGAATGTGTATAAATGTGCATAAATAAACTTTAGAGAGCAGAAAAACAAGCAAACAAACAAACAAAAAAGTGAAAAAGCTACTTTTAAGTATTCTTCTCATACGTACCAAAAACTCCATTGATGCCAAAGGGTCCGTACACCCAATAAAAAGAGTCTCGCTCAACAAACTAGGTATGGCTGAGAGAAAAAAGAATGTTTTGAACCAGTACAGCAAAGAAATAGCAAAGGAGATGAAGGGGAGGCATTATAAATTCAGCTCCAACTTTACAATGTGAGAGATGTACTCCGGGTGAACCAGCGCCGAGATTTCAGGGCTTATAGAGGCTTAATGGGAAAGGTGGTCAGGGCTGGCGTATGGTGTGTGCCCTTTTGCTATACCCTCAAAGTCCTGGCCATGAGCAGCGTGCAAAGTACACACACTTTGATAAAGCAGCATTCCAATTTACCCAGCTATTCTCCCCTCACTCGCAAGGGAGCTGAAGTACTTTGCGTGTCTGCTAAGGAAATGAAACTACCTCACACAGCTAATTAACTCGTCTTGGAGGAGCAACAGAGAGGAGACTCCAGTTGGATCGCCTCAAAAAGTGCTTCAGTCGAGTTGATCTGGGGGAGGATGATCAGAACAGGCTGTCTGAGAGAGGATAGTGATGTCTGAGCTTCGTGAGTGATTAAAAGAACATAAATAAAACAGAAAAAGGAGAACCAATGACTGTACAGTAAATATTATTTTTAAAGGGATTATAACAATGCTCAAATATCATGTAGCGTAAATTAGACACAAGCTAACATTACAAATATGCAATGCAAAAAATGCTTTTCTAGAGAAGATTTTTGTCTTGTTTCCAAAGAAAATATCTAGAAATTCTTAAATCAAGAAGGATTTTCAAGACAAGAAAAACAAGTCAAAATAAAGTAAAAAAAAAACAAGCAAAATAATCTGTGAATGGGATAAGCAAAATAATTCTGTTTTCTGTTTCAAATGCAATAATTTTTCCTACCCCCTTGGCAGATTATTTTGTTTGTTCTAAGCTAAAGGCTTCATTTTGACA
The DNA here is from genome assembly GCA_032357445.1 of Enteromius radiatus. NCBI lineage: Eukaryota > Metazoa > Chordata > Actinopteri > Cypriniformes > Cyprinidae > Enteromius > Enteromius radiatus. The sequence continues at coordinate 10,425,646 of JAUCMS010000019.1, read as the reverse complement.
CTTTTTTTTTCTGAAAACATTATGTTTAATAATTTTTACAATGTTTTATTAAACATTTATTTATTTTGAAGCATTTTTACACTCAACCTGCTAAATATGACACAGAAAAAATTGCTGTATTTAATTTTAGGTCTAGGAAATATTCCTGATTGCCCTTTCTTTGACTGTACCGTTCGCATAAATAAAATACATCAAGTGGAAAATGCTTTTAAAGACATACTTTTATCTTTTATAAGAACTTGCAATGACATGACAGTCACATGCAAAACTAAACCACTTTGTAAGCTGTTCTTCATGAAAACATCTGCTAAATGGCGTACATATAAATTATTTGTCATACATGCCTCCGCTGCATGGCCCAATGCTGAAAATGTAGCCCTGAATAGGTGAATAACACCTACAGAATGTGGGCACAAATTGATCTGTGCTGCATATCTGCAATGATACACAGACAACTAACTATACTCCAGCCTGAAGTCTTCTAAGCATCACGGGGTCTTCAGAGATTTATTAAGATCCACCCAATGGATCTAGAAGACCCTGGAGGACCCAACCTTCCCACCGTTCTCACCTCTTGAGGATAACCGTGGTGCAGAGCCAGTGGCGGCCCAGCGTGCATTGCAGCAAAGCACAGGAACATCAATACCGATGCACACACTCAACACTGGGGCTTGTGGGAAACATCACACCATCTGCAGAGATCTAATGCAGACACGCTCACACACATGCCACAGCTCTGATGTTCCTTTCTCAACTCCACTCAAAGCAGACACCGCGACATGATGTTTTTGATTAGCTGTAGATTCAAGACCACTACATATTAGATGAGAAATCAATCCTGAGGATTCAGTTTTTAAATTAAAACCTTTTTAAAAACAGCAATGATTAGTTGCATCAGCACTATCAACAAAAAGTTTGGTTAACACTTTATTTGAAGGTGTCCTTGTTTAACACGCTACATGTACTTACTATTTTAATAACAATAAATGCATAATTACATGCAAGTATCCCTAAGCCAAAATATTTAATTAGTAGTTAATTAGTATTACTCCGTACATAAATGTATAATTGCACTGTAACAAGAACCCCTGTCTTTTTATTTTTTTTGCTTGTGTAAGTATATATATATATATATATATATATATATATAGATCTTTTTACAATTTTATTTTATTGATTGTATTTAATTAACTGGAATACTACTATAAATAACATGTTTAATAACATGCGTTTTGAGTGACTTCAGAGCTAAAGCTACAACAGGGCATTTCATGACTAAATATAAAATGTTTAAAGATGATTAAATAGATATATACAAAGAATTAAGTCAAATGGTTAATCGTCAGCTCAGAAAAAAAAAGAAGCTTAGAGGAAAATGACTAATTTCTCTTGTGTGCCCAATTATGGAGAAAGATAAATATGGGGATGGCTAAATAGATGCCGATGCGGTGGCCTAATAAATAACAATACAATGCATCATTAACACTAGGACACAGTGAAGGAGAGGGCTTTGGTGAATTAGCTGCATGGACTAAATAATGCAACAAAAACTTTTTTTTTTGTTGATTGGGCTGATGCGATTTAAAAAGCCCAAGAAAATAATTACGCCTCTGATTAAATCACCAGCTCAGACCACAAAAACTTTATAGAATTACTACCAAATTCACTCGAGTGCTGAAGTCATTGTGTTTTTGGAATCCGCAGGTTTTATTTCAGAAACTCGATGCGTGGGATTGATTAGCCTCATAACATGAATAATGTGACGATCCAAACAATGACATGAAAAATCTGTCTTTCTTTCCTAACTGTTCCAGAATCCATAACTAATGCAGCACTAATGCAAACTTCAATTTTATGCATACAAAATATATTCCTTCAATCTAGGATGTGTGAGATTGAAAGGATGACAAGACAGAGACAAATGTTGGCACATCGCTGGTATTGTAATCAATAATTTAGTGGAGCTGATAGAAACGATATTTTAATGAGATCCACAGCACAGAAAACCTATGGAGAGCGTTTTCATTTAGTATTAATATGAAAATGCTATGTTCACTTTACGTCAAAGCAGAGCAGCGCTTGTCTGGGGAAAACACTGCCTTTGTTGTGTGTCAGTGTGTATATATATATATACGCAGAAGTTCAAATATGTGTGTGTTGTACTGCCGCGCTCCAATGCTGTCAGATCACACACCTATTTCCTATAATAACCTGCTTTTAATCTCAAGAGTATTTAAAATTATTAGCAGTCGATGCTGATGAGATGTCCATTTCACCGGTCAAGACTTTTTTTTCCCCTTAAAACACATACGCACAAATGAAGTCGTATTTCTAGCGGGACTCTAATGAGTAAAACTAATTTTGTACGAGGTGATATAAAAGGATTCCTTGAATTGAAAGCAAAACACATTTCTTTTCAAGCACAACGCCCAGCTCATTAATTTGATCTTATCAGATGTGTTTAAGAGCAGAAACAGGCTAACTACAATACCGTTAGCAAAACAATTACCTATTGATACGCTGTATTGATACAACCGGCTACACAGATTCATCCTCATTGCGGCTGTCGTTAATTTCCACTTACTGTTTCTAGACAAACTAGAAGGAAAACGAGACTGTTTGAAGCTAACATCTGCTTTAGTGCAATGGACATCAGCTGATGCGTATTCCCAGGGGTTTCGCTTCCATTTCCAACCCATTATGTCATCGGCTATTGACAAGCGAGCGTATACTGAGTTACGCTCAGAGTCTGAGTGAGAGAGTCCGGTGCATGCGCGCACACACACACACACAAATATCTGATCATCGTTAGCAGGGGTTGGTGTCACTCAGCAGAAGTCTTCAGGGGGGGAATGAGCTCCGACTATCTCTCTCGTGCAGCACAGAAAAAGAAACGGCTTCAACCACTCCCTACGTTTCTTTGACTCGCACTAGCCCACCCGTCCAATTATACCTCATTGTGGCTGAGCATTCATATCCCTCTCAATCCTCTCTCATTCATGGATTTCATTTTCCCACACCTTCCTCTTCCTCTCTTTAATGTTTCCATCCTTGTTATTCCACCTACCTCTTCTCCGGCTGTTTTCAAAGCTGGCTTTATTCCTCTCTATAGCTCTAGACATGCGAGAGACCACCTGCAGCAGAGCAGGTGAAGCTTTTGTGCTGACAATTCAACATGTGAAATACACACGCATTTTTTTTTTTTTTTTTTCCTTCTATACGTGTGTGTATTTTGGAGTTATACTTGCAAAATGACCACTGCTAGAAATGACTAAAAACTCACTGGAGAATAAGCTTCTAATACTCAGCTCCATGGCTCAGGAGAAAATCATACAATAGCGAGAATTGTTTAACTATCCTGAGCATGGGTAAAGATTTTCGGTCCTCTAGGGAAGGAGAGATGCTTGCACAAGCAGATTTACTGCTCCGTATTGACTCAAGACTTGAGAACCAGCCTCTGCCGCAATAAAAGGAGAGGGAGGGAATCGTATCCAGCCAAATTTAAATTAAATGTAGATAGAGGTCACGTTTGCAAAAAAAGAGAAAAGAATGTGATGGAGATATATATTTTATTTTCATATCTGTGAGGATCTTTTTTTTTTTTGAAACGCTCACTTGACATCACTGTCTGACAGTTTTTTTTTTTTTTCAATACCAGACTGTATCAAACAACAGTGGTTTGATGTTTAAATGAGGTTACAGAACAAGCTACTGAACTAGAAACACGTTCTGTATCTGCAATAGTTTTGTTCTGTAACTCCACGCAGTATGAGAAAACACACTGTTTGCAAAAAAAAAATTAACTGCATGACGCTACGGCTCAAACTTTTGCTATTAAACGGAAAACAAAAGCAGTGTGGATCCCTAGTTAATTCCTAATCCAATGAAAACTGACAGTAATGCAGCTAAACTACATTTGCCAGCGCTAGTGCATGCAGTCAGCGGCCAAAACACACACACAGCATGACACACACCTTAACTTCCCAGGCATGTTGTACAAAATGAGAAAATCAAGAAATCAAAAACAACTTAAGTTATCAAAGCAGCGGTAAGCAACTGAACATTTTTAACAAGCATCAACATGGTTGTCACTTCAAAAAAAGAATTGTGTCATATGCTTGTCCACAATAAAATGTCTATAAGTGAAATGTATAACAGATGTACGATTTAAAAAGGAAGTGTCTAATTGCATACACATATTGTCCTAAAAATTCATTTTATGTAACAGTAAAGTTTACTTTTTGCAAAACACACTTACTTTCTTTTTCACTATATTGTTTTTGAAGCACACAGCACCGTTTCCCTTAACAATTTTTTTTTCTTTTTTTAGACATAGACTGCAGTCTAAGATGAGACACAGGTGAGGAATTCGACACGAAAGAACAAAGGCAAAAAAAAAAGCAAAGAAACAAATCTTATTACAATTCACAATCTACAAGATGTGACGTGCAGTGTGTGGCTACCATTTCAGCAGGTGAATAAAAGCAAAGGAAGGCAAAAGGAATAACGAATGGGATCCTGTAGAATCCCTGAGGGTGTGATAACTCTTTCTGAATCTGTCTGTATTATTTGGAAGTGAGTCATACTAAATTTGATAGATGAGAACAAGTCTGTGTATCATTTTTTTTTTTTTTTTAACTCTCGCAGCAACTGACTTCAGAAAAAAAATTGAAATCGCTGTAACAAAATAACAATATTGAAACCGAAACAAACCCCTGCAAGTGCCTCAAAAGCAACGAGCCCAATATGACAGATATTTGAGAGACGTTTCTCACAGCTAATCAATTACGGGTGTACACAAAAACAAGCCCTGACATCTTGTCGATGACATCTGTTCAAAATCAGATGAGGAATTATGAGGACGCTCAAACGTGCAAGCATTTACAGGATGAATTCTTAAATACGCCTTATTGGTATGCACAGACACACATGTACACACACACACACATACACAGCGAACGGCGCTGGGACAGCAGAGGCCCGGACAGCTGGTGTTGTGTGTGTGTTTGCTGGGACAGCGACTGTTAAGGTGATGAGTGAGGAGCGATTTGGTAGCAGCATGAGGCAGGTTATCTCTCAACAGCCTTATCATTCTTTATATCTGAGCAATAACACACCGTCTAGAGGAAAGCAGCAGCCTGCCATCGTAGTAATGCAAACACGCGGCCAAAAACAATCACCGCATCCCCTCACGTGCCACAAAATTTCCAAGCACCTTCAGAAAAGTCAGCCAACCCCCATTTACTAGAACGGACTAATTCAGTGACATCTGTCTACATTCGGCCAGTGAGTAGCTCACAAAAAGCACAGACAGATTCACACAACTTCTGAAACAGAAAGCACTGAATGCAATTAAACGAGAAGAACATCAGCACAACTGATTCGGTTCAACTAAATGACAGTCCTGGATTTTTGAAAACCTTTCGACCACATAGAGTGAAAAAAAACCCAACACAGTTTGAAAGAAATAAGTGATGTGTGATTGACTCTGGATACAAATGGGATGTTATATATGAAAAAGAACTCACACACTTATATAAAATTAAAAACAAAACAATAAAAATAGACTTGTTTTATTAAAAGAAGAAACTAAAATTTATATGTATATATTGTAACATTTGTAATTTTCCAAACTAACAAAAATACACACTGTATACAATAAAAAAAGGAAAATAAAAAATACAGGCAAAAAAAGTTAGTATAGCACATGAAATAACTATAGTATAAAAGCAAAACTGACACTGCAAAAACTCACAGCATGAATGAAAAGACGGGAACAGAGAAGGATGACCCCTGCCGAGGGTTTCGAGGGAGGAGGGATATGAGGAGGAGGGGGTGAACGCAATGCTAGCACGTGTCACCCGCAAGTAGCAGAAGAAGAAGAGAAGGAAGGAAGAGCGAGCGCAAGACAGAGGGATTGGGATTGCCTTACCTCGGGTAGGTAGAGGAACGCGGGGGGACACTGGAGAGAGTGTGTTAGCATCCCTGAGCCGGAGAGCAGAAGACAGCCTGTGTTGGCCATTGAGCACAGCATGTGGTAGCGGGACGTTTTGCGCATTAAGCTGGGAGATCCTCTCTCTCTATCTCTCCCTCTCTCTCTCTCTCTGAAACCCTCACTCTGCCTCTACTCCTTCTTCTTTGTTTTGTGCAGAAGTCTTTTTGCTTCTATCTGCTTCTCTTTTCTGCTGTTCTTTCTGTGGACTGTTTCTTTTTCTCAGATGTTCTGGAGGTGGGCTGAATGCGGGCGTGCGAGTCGTCTGAATGGTCCTGGGCCCTCTGTCATCAAGGCTCGGCTGCGCACTTTCACTTACACTCTTACACACGCACACACAGATACGGAAGCCAATGTGAGCCCTCGGAGAGAGAAAGGGGAGGTCCTGCTAGAGCGAGGGAGAGCAGGAGGAGGAGGAGGAGGAGGAAGGGAGGGATGCTGAGAGGGAGGAGGCAGGAGTTCCCGGGGGTATTCAAAGATCAAACAGACCCACTGTAGAAAATGAAGGGAATGTATAATGACATCACAACAGCTGATCTCGGCCATTAATTGCACAGCCGTGCGCCACTTTCTGCTCGTGTAACGGAGACGATTCGCAAAACATTTGATTTGCTTTTTTACTCACTCTAATCATGAGACTTCCTGTCTCGACACCTGAATATTCAACTTGCATTTAGTAATAATTCTAAATAATAATTATTAAGGTGATCAAAGGTGATGGACACCAAAGCCAGAGTCTTGTTCCAAGGCTGGAGAGAGTGAGACAGCCCTAGGCTGGACTGGGATATGTATTGGGTTCATTTATGGTCTTTGGGGGGTTGATCTATTTCTCTTTGGATGCAGACACACCAGATGTGCCCCCATTATGGGGGAACAAACCCCCGCCGATGCACCGAACTACAGCCGCCAAACACAACCATGCGACCCATCCAACAACATCCTTTGGTGGAAAATTATTGTTTTCAATAGGGTTTTCTATTTGTTCAGAGAAAAATATAGTGTTTAGAATGCTGTAGAACAAAGTAAAAAATAAAAAAATGTACCTTTTTGTTTTATTCTGGCAAAGGGAAGAACAGATTTGCGAGTGTGGATAGCTTTATTTTTGATTATTGTTTTGATTTTAACATTAAAAACTCTGACCTTCCATTGAATCCTGATTTATTGATCTCTCAGGTGAGAGTTATAATGTGTGGTTTGTACTCCAAGTCTGCTTTATAGTTTTCTTAGTAATTAAATAGTAAATTAAGGTGTAAGTGCTGTAAATCTCGTCTGGAAGCTTAACCTTTGGAAGCACAAATAACTGACCACGACTTAACAGAGAACCAATTTACTAAATTAATTACTAAAACAATTTTGTATGTAATGTAAAATTCTAATAAATAATAAAAACAAACAATTTCCACAAGTAAACATAAAATATTTAGTTTGACTACTTTTACAATCCATCATGCCAACTTCCTTCCTTTCCCCAAAACAAACAATTACAATCACACAAAGCAAATGTTTAATACATATCAGTTTACACAATTAGCCTTTTGATTTTTGTTTTAAATATTTTAGAGTTGTTTGCTGACAATTCATAGTCTGTGAACAACAGTTCAGCCTGTACAAACGATATAATACGTTTAGTTAGAAATGTTTAATTTCTTTAATAATTTACTAAATTACAAGCCGTCATATTAACTTCAACCATTACAACTACACAACACACATTTTTATAAAATATACGTCCACCTAACAGTTCACATATATCCAAGAACAATCTTTTTGTCTTAAATAAAAAAGATGAAGCGCCTGAGATATTAACAGTTATTATTATTAATTAGATCATTACCTCCTGATAAATCATTGTAGTCTGCAAATAACGATGCAATCTGTACAAATGATATCATTTTAGCAGGTGAGTATATTGGTGATTAAATATGTCTGAACTGATAAAATGTTCTTGAAATATATCTATGCCCTGGTATGTGTTCAAAATTAAACAGATATTCTGGGGTTCAAAGTGAAAATGTATCTTCATTTAATGCTGATGAAAATCTTCATTATAAAGCCCCTCACTGATGACTCTCACTAACACATAAATCTCTTTTGTCACATAAGCATGTAGTGGACATGATCATCTTTACCACAGAGCATGCTAGCGTAGGTGGAAGTGTGCATATTCTCATTTGAACAATCATCACATACAGCACTCATTTTTATAGTTTATATTGGATTTTATCACAGTTTCACTGACGTTTTGGCGATTTAAGGTGCAGAAAGGAATCTTTGCGGCTTTTGTCTTAGTGTGCTGTCACTACCCTATTAACAGTGCTAACAGAAACTGATGAGACATTAGCTGTAATGAGCTGAGTGAGCTAAAGAAATAAAGATGAGTTCACTAGGCAGTCGTTTCCACTAAAGCTAACTCTGACCATAATACCAGTGGACAACCACAAACACTCATTAGTATTAAAGGTCTCTATGTCCACTTCTAGTCCACGCTCATAATGGTCAAGAGAAAGAGAGATTGAAGGAGTCTAATACAATGAGAGAAACCGTCAGTAATGAATAAAACCTTCTTGACAGAAGCTAAACTGTTGCTCACCTCGTGACATTATGATTCTTTACATGCTGCATTTCTGAAAAATACATGACAATATTCGCCAACAAAGAACACACTGCTGAATCGATCTCCACACATGATGGATACACATACTCAAGAAAACTGAAGTAAAACCTGAATATGTTATAGCATGGATTTTTCACACTGCCGTTTCTACAAGCTCCATTTGCAGCCGTATAGACACTCAATCAGCGGGGACAACTGTAAGATCCCTGTTGGCACAGAAACATCAGTGCGGATGAGCGTAATGACATAAGATTTCAGACTGTATCAATCAAACCACACACCGCTACTTCAAAGCCATTCAGGTGCTGTGACTACTCTAAAACACACCCCTCCACCAGTTACAACAAATCACTTGCAATCACAGAAAGTAGATTGTGGCTGTGGGCCAGGATGGGTTATGCGTTCCGATTTGCTTTTTCCTCTTATTCATGAATCCATACCGTATCAATGTGCCACAATTCAAAAGTCTGCAACAAAAACACTTTCAAACATTTCTCATCAAAGTTCAAATGATCTGGGATGTGCTTATCATACGCACCGTCATAGCTCGTCTTTTACTGTCTAACAACAAGTGTCTTATTTGCTTCTGATTTTATTTCTCTTCGTAAAAAACATCAGAAACAGAGCTGATATTCAAATCAAACATAAACAAGATTTCCTATAAGCCTCCTGAGCTATAAAAGAACAACGCCCGAGCAATAAAACCTTCCCCCCAGATGCGTTTTGGCGGATTTCCTCAGATAAAATCTTCATAATCAATTATTTAGCATACATATATGTCGATCAATGGTGTGCGTTTGCCGTACCCTTGCAATTTTCATGTTCTCCTGTGCAAATGAGGACAGTGGTGTTTTATCATGTCTGTCATGTCATTTATCATCTCTGTAAAGATGCCTCTTCGAAGTTCACCGGGAAGTCTGAGATTTTTTTTCCCGACTTTTATTTTTTTCCAACTCATCCTTGTGAGAACTTAAATGCCCTGTGACATTGAGAACTTCAAAGCGGCACTGCTGTAACTTCAAAGATGGTTTGAACTCTTTTTTCAGCCTCCCCGTGACAGAGAACGTCTTGTTTATTGACACAATGCAAAAAGCCCAGCACGAAAGATGGGATTGGGGGTTTTGGGGCGGCATCAGGGCAAGAAGGTGGTACCGAGTACAGTGTCGAGGGATGGGGGGGGAAAGAGAGTGGGAGGTGGAAGAGCATGTCTGATGCATTCAAAACACAAACGGTCATGAAAAGCTATCGAGTCCCAGCGAGCTCCGGACGCACGTAAAACAAGCGCATGCAAAAACGACAGTGGTTGTCTTCTGGAAAGTGACTTTCACATGCGTCGTCCCTGGCTGGTAGAGGCGCCGTTTGAAATGGGGAATCAAAGGGGTTGAATCCTGACAGGGGGCTGCCACATTAGGCATTCTTCTACCCTCGTCCCCTAAGGTGCTTATCCTCTGCAAAGTGGAACAATAGCAAAGAAGAAAGTCAAATGTGTCTCCTTACTCTTAAGGTGATTGCACGGCTTACATTTCTGACCAAGCTAGGAATGGAACACTGCTGTCTGGTTTTAACGCTGATTATAGTGTGTCCACATTCAAATGTGTAAGCACTCATCAATAATGCCCTCTGACACAGCCAAAGTCCCCTTTATCATCCCTGGAAGCTGTAAAAAAAAAAAGTTTATATACACTGTAAAAATCTGTAAAAACAGGGCACAATGTACCGCACGATATGAAGTTGAAAAGATTACATTTATAGATTAAATTTTTTAGTCGGGTTTTGGGGTTAACAGAAATGTCCTTAAAATTAATGGATAATGTACTGGGAGAAAAAAAATGCTTTATGTATATATATTTACAGCATGTGTGTATATACATCCATTCATACACATACATTATATATATATAACAAAAAATGAATGGATAATGTACTGGAAGGAAAATATAATTTTCCTGTATATTTATAGTATATGTGTATATGCATAAATTCATACACACACATTATATAAACATATATACATTTTACATTGTTTTATATAATGCGCAGACATACACACGTTTTATTTCTGATGGAAATGCCCATAGTGTAACAAAAAATTTTCTGCCAAGGAAAACAAAATCTATCCTTAAAAAACATAAAAAAAAAAAAAAATGCATTGGTTTAAAATGATTCTAAAAGACAGGAACGTTTCCCTAATTGAAGAATCACTCAATGACAGGACATAAAAGAACAGCTGAATCAGTTGTTTTAACAAGTTCACTGAAACTGTTTAAAAGCAGTGATTCACAGAAATGAGTCAGACCTCCCATTACTAGCAGGAAACACCGAATTCTGTTCATTCATGTTTGTGTATCCAATAGAATTAGAGCGTGGTTTAAAACCAGCAAAACACCATGAATCAGCTTCACAGTTTCACCATTTTTCCCCTCTCTTACTTCATTGAGTTTCAATAGCAGCCAGTTCACATGGAGGTCATGGGCATTGCATAAGGCAATGGCTGTCCAACCATATTACCTGCAACAGTCCAAACAAAGCTGAAAATCTTGCAGGATGACGCACTAATCTGCCGTTTCACTGCAACGTGAGAAAGCACCGTGTTTTGCACTGGGGGAAGTTTCATCATATACAACAAACCATTACATAGATGTAGCTTATGACTACCTGAGGCTCGATAGTCAAGAATGCTGGGTACTTCTTACATCTTGCTGAACAGCAGTGGGGGTCCACAATGAATAAACCTCTGGCATGATGATTGAGAGCATGTGCTTATTTTTTCATTTCACTGCACGAAATTGAATTTGACTTCACACTGCGCCATATTGCATTAGCTCAAAGGGTAACTTGTGATTACCCAGAGTACAATGGGTTTATTAGGGCATAATTGAAAATATAATTGTAAGTAAATTAGCTCACTATTGTGCGAGTGTATTTTGAAGCGATTAGAGCTGAGAGGGGCTGTGCGATGAGTCGAAATGAAGGAGCTAATTATTGATTTGGGAATCCAGGACGGCATTTGCCACTTCCGATGTGAACCTGGGAAGCAGGATAAATGAAAAAAAAGGAGAAAACTATTGTTTTGTTTATTTTTGTTTTGTTAATTGGTTTTATCTGCTAGAAGCATTGTTGAATTAGACAGAATACTTACAGTAACACTTTACAATGAGGTAATATAACAGCTCTTGGATGATGGTTGGGGTTGGTAAGATTTGTTTGTCTCTTAATAAGATTTTATTATCTTATCACACTTGAAAGCTAGAAGAATCTTCAAATTAGACAAACTATTTACATTACAATAAAGTCCTGTAAGGAAATATAACAGCTTAAATACTGTAAGATAACAATAATTAAACAACATTTATTAATCTTGGATAATGATTTCTGCTGATAAGATTTATTTGTCTCGGATGATTGTCTCTTATGCTCACAAGTACCTTAAAATATAACAATTTAAATTGTACTAATATTTGACCATATAAATTATGCTCTATTTTAACACACTTAAAATGTGATGGCAAAGCTGAATTTTCAGCAGCAGTTATTTCAGTATTCAGTGTCATGTTTATTATCACAAATATGTTTTTGCCGTTTAAAACTTTGTGGGAACCATCATACATTCATTTTTGGGGGGTTAAAAATTGTTACATTGTAACAACCTAAATGTAGAAATACCTTTTTATATATAGTTTATTTTATCTTGAATATATTATGAATAAACAACTTAGATATGAAATGAAATTAATCTAAATTAAAAAAATGAAGCACGAAATAAAAATGTACTGCAAAAAAATTGCAATCAGACAAAAATGGTAATGTTTACTCTGTGAATGACAGGTTTTCATATTCAGTCAACCACAGAAATCAGTTTTATTGTAATACCACCTACTGTATTATAGGAAAGGTTGAGCCTGAGTCTACATTTTTAATACCACAGAATGACCACAGAATGAGTGAGAGCATGTAACGTGTCCCTCAGGCATTAATCTCAATGTAAAGGTGCAAAGTTTCCAGGTTTAAGACTCCAGCACTACCAGAATAGAATTAGGAGACAATAGAGCACCTGAGGGACAGGGCAGTATAGGACAGCCAACCCTGGCTGAATTACTCTAATATCTCTACATAATATCATTTCCCACAGTGCTCTCTGTCACCCCCTCACCTGAAATATTGGTGTGGCTTGCTGTTGGCGATAGGGCTGCAAAATCCAAGAGTAGCACCCATAAACAGAGTCCATGGCACATGGCACTATTTCTCATCTCTCTCTCTCTCTCTCTCTCTTCCACACTGCCTTACAGGCCCAGGGGCCTCCCGACCCTTTTAATGTTGAGCAAATCTGTTCAAAGTTCATCCATCAATCGGGCAGCGCACTGAGACAGCGCTCCATCAGCCTCCTCTGCTGCTCCATCATACTCTCCATCACATAGTCTTTTCTTTTCTCCTCGCCCTCCAAAAAAAAAAAAAAAAAAAAAAACTTCAGAGACTCTGCTTGCCTTTGAGGTGAGGAGAGAGAACGGCGAACAGCACAGCCTATGTGTGCGTACAATATCTTAACATCCAAAAGTCTAAAGCGACTACCCCACCTCGGGATTCATACTGAAGATGTACAGTAGAGTCTTCTGACGTCATGTGGAAATGCAATTCACCAAAGTAATCCGGCTTGTTCTGGTTTACTTCTCTCTGACGCTGAGGTACAATATGTGCCTGATGAAATTTAAGCTCACCTCCACTAGAATTTGCATTTCTGTGGAACAAATGTGTGTGATTTATTGAGGCTGTGGCACAGCGAGGGAAACTCGCTTGACAGAAATGGCGTTTTACCATATATGCAACCTGCTCCGGAGTGGATGTTTCAATTGCAAGATCGCAGAGGGAAAATCCCTCGCTTTGGGTAAATTGTCAACACATCTCAAGATGATTGCTAAGTGCACCCAAGAGCATTATGGTGTTTTTTTTCATTCTTTACGGTCTTTACATTATACAATATATTATATTTATGTAGTATATCTTTTGCTCTCATAGACTAAATAAATAAAATGCATAAAAGTGTCCACTTGTTTTTCAATATAATTTTGTGAAAAAACGCCAAAATAATGTTGTCATTCAGTGTAATTGATCATTTTAAGCACGAAATGAAACATCATACATATCATGACAATCATATTCTGACCTCTAAATACTAAAATATACAGTATAAAAAAAATAAATGATCATACCCAATTTTATTATATTTAGAATGAGGAAAAAATGTCTTTCTGACAAATGGGTAAAATAAAGATGGAAAAAATACAGCTGCTTTAAACTTTTACTGTTTTGATGCTAGAAAACCCCTTTTCATTTTTGACCCATTACCTTTTCCCATTGTACAGTATTCTTATTGGTCTACATACTTGCCATTTTCATTTATTGGATTTAATTTAATTTATATCTACTTTTTATGAGGAAAAAGTGCTAAAGCTTTAATAAAGCAATACCTACAGGATTGGCCGAGTCAGAGGAACATGTACAGAGAGATAAGGGTGAAAATAAGAGGTTAATTTAGAAATCGCTATTTATAATTATTTTTTTAATGTAGACTCTTTGAGTCTCTGAAACCCCAGTCAATCTCAACAGACCATGAATGTTGAAGCTGATCTCTGAGGTTGTAAAAATTATGAAATTATGGACATCTTGAGTGAAAAAGAAAGGGAATTGAACAGACAGAGGGTATCAGGTGGAAATGGAGAGAGAGAGAGAAAGATGGAGATGGAGTGAGAGAGAAAGAGCGAGAGCAAGAGCGAGCACCCAGATGGAAACAACGCACCTTGGCCTGCCTGACACCGCCCTATTACCATAAACTTCATTTTTCTCCCTGAACACTCAGTAAATAAGAGCGGGAATAAGTGAACAAGCTCATCCGGCGTTTCGAGGAGAAAATGGGAAGAGAGGAGGAGGAGGAGGAGAAGAGGAACGGGGGAGCTGCTGAAGGACTCTGACACAGAGGAGATGCCTCGTACAATCGAGCAGCTCTATAATATCAATCAAGCATGACGCGTAAATTTTCTTTCTCGTGCTCGTGTTGATTTATCCTTAGCCTCGCAGGTAATTCAGCTCCCCTCCAGAGACCACGTACACTCAGTCTGTTCATATACTTCTTTTAGCACCCCCTTTCTCAATTTACATATGCAAAAAAACATTTAAAATAAGTGTTAGGTTTCAATCGCTTCTCTCACTTCACCGTGGTTTAAAAAAAGCTATCTGAGGAAGCAAGAAGAAAACCAAAGTTAATAAAACAGGTCAGAATTAGGTTGGACTACTGAACCAAACCAAACCAAACCACAAAACAAAAAACACAAGATTGTCAGAATTTTCATTGACTCGTGTCTTAATTTGAGGTCCTCACACAAATTACTGCATGACTTGTGATACGGTCAAGTTTATATATTATGTAAACAAACAGTATTGCCCTAAAAACCTAACAAAATCAAATCGCATATAACATCTAACAACAGATGATCGCAAGATATATTGCAGATAAGACACATTTCAATTAAAAACACACATTTAATAAACATCTGGGTGATGCATGTGTCTTAGAGTTTTACAGTCGCTTGTGTAGAAGTAGAATTACACCAGAACCTCTGCACCACAAACGCAGCGCCCGGTGGAGAGTCACAGTGAGCGCTCAGAAGCGACGGCAGAGGCATTTGCGCTGCTGCTGCAGTGGAACAGGTGCGGAGGACGAGACCTCTCTCACAGGAGTGCTAATACCCATTGGCACAGGCTGCGCAGAAGCGGGCGGCACAGCATGGCACCGCGCTCAGCCGCAGCGACGGGGAACAGCTGGTAATGTGGGGCTGGCACACAGGGGGTGGATGTGGGGGTTTTAGGGAGGTTGCAGAAGCCGCATTCTGGCCTCCTGCTACATCCGAGCGGGTTCTGAAGTCATCCGGACCAGTGCAGATGTGTCACCAGCCAACGGCACATTCGGGCTGACAACAAACACCCCTCCCCTCACTTATTCTCTCTCACGCAATCCAAAACCTCTTTGTTCATTCCACCACTTAGTCGCTAGCCATACGATAATGTACTACAGTAAACATTGTTTTGGCACAGTCCTGCACTACTACCAACTTCATTTGAGCAACAACTGCCATTAAAATAGAAATCCAAATGACAGACAAAACCTTCTGCGACTGAAAGTCCCATATCATCTTTGTATGCTTTTACAGAAGTAGCAATAGCTTTTTGATTTATTATTATTTACTATTTTATAAGAGTTCAACAGTGCTCGTTGTGGCTCACTTGGGGGCCTAAGTCATGACCAAAGGGTCTTCTCTCTTCTCCATAACGCTGCTTCTCCGTTCTCTTCTTTCCTTGCTGCATTACTTTCCTTTCTCCGTTTTCCCTTCCCCTTTTCCTTCACCATTTACTTGTTTTCCCTTTTTCCAGATATATCCTTCCCCTTTTCATCCTTTTCATTCTAGCCTTCATTTTCTTTTCCCTGTTGCATTTCTTGTCTTTTCCATTTTCCCTTCCTACAATCTATCCCTCTCTCCCTTCTTTCTTTTTCCTGGTTCCTTTCTGCCTTACTTCCTTTCAGACCATGCTGCCTTCCTTTTTTCCTTCTTTCCTTCCAGCTGTCCTATCCCTTTTCTTCCTTTTTTTCAGTTTAAAGTAACTGCACTGCAAAACTGACAAACTTATCAAATTGAGACATTGTGCACAAATTATCTTTGCAATTTGTAAAAATCAGTGCATTTAAAAATAAAAATAGTGGAGTCTGAAAAAAATGTCCCCTCAATTGGAATTTAACACAAGATAGAAAACTAATTAATCTGGGTGCTGCACACATGTCTAGGTACAGATCTATCAGAAGACTACCACAGGTAAAAAAAAAAAAAAAAAAGACAGAAAAAAAGAAAAGTCATTAAAACGTGTTTTGTGGTAATTGGTTGAGTGGGCCGGGAGCTAGAAATACTCGACACGTGAGGAATGGAGCATGCTGGTCATGTCCTATAGTGCGACATTGGTTAATAAAAAGACTTGTGTCACTGCAGGCTACCGGCGATGTGTGTTTCACCCTCCAAAGGTTTAGTGCACCAGCAATTTATCGGCCGTAAGGCAAAAGCCACTCAGTATTACCAGCCTCCCGCACCACCTCCCCAGCCTCCCTCTATCTAAATGAATGGCATGCAATCCATCGCCTCGGATCCATTCAATTTCAGAGGGTTTTCAAGCGCAAGTCATTTTCTGCACTTAATATCACGAATGAATGTTCCAGAGAGAGGAAGGAAGAGAGGGACGGGAGGGGGAAAAAAAGGAGAAAATTTGGAATGTTATGTGAAGATTGACATGACAGATTAATCTTTGATGGTGACAGAACGTATCAAATTACCTCCAGCACACCTGGACGCAAAAAAAGGCAACGTTTATTGATTTTGATCACGTCAGGGGTCCAACCTCTAAAGACAATTTCACCGGGTTCATGCTAATCCTGTATGTTTGGACTGGTTGAGCCCATAATACAAAGATACAATCTCCACACAAGCATAAGACTAAATTACTTCCAGCCAGATGATTATTAAAAACACACTGCATCCCCTGGATCAGACTTTATCTCATCCGGCTAAAATAGACAGTTGTCATCTTGGGCAAATTATATGAAAATGAGGCGAGATAGCGACTGTTTGATCCGGCTTCCACAAGCTGTTAGAGCAGTAATTCCTGCCCCCAAAAGAAGGCTTGTTTACCACACATTACAGGAATGAGGAATGAATGGCAAATTAGCTGTGTGAAAAATGAAAATAAGACATTAACAGTGTGAGGATTAGGCACGCCGTATACATATGTATGATTACAAATTAAAGGCTTTTCTGCTCTCCCAGAGTCCCACATGTAGTTATTTCAATGAAATGCATTATGAAATTGAATATTAGTCAGGCGCGCACACACACACACACTAAAGTATCACTCCATGACCTCTTGGTGAAGTCCTCTCAGAGTCTTTGTGACGGCGCGAGGGGGACAGAGGGAGGTCTTAAAGGGCGACTTTAAACAGGGTCTTGTAGCTGCATTAGAATTCTAAGTATTTAAGTAGTGAGTATAAAGGAGGGTCCCGCGAGCCTGATCTCTCTAATCTACAAATGGCTCCTTGCTATTAAACTGCTAATTCTGGGGATTAAGGGATCCCTGAGAACACAATCCCCTTTCCCACTTTTTTTGTGAGTTTGCTGAAGGTGTGGGTTTAAATATTAATGAGCTGGGAAGGAAAGGAAAGGTGGGGGGAGCAGAAATGAGAGGTGTGGAATTTCACTGGGAAAAAACGTAAACGCTGTTTTTGTACCACTTGGATGTATGTGTATGAAGAGTCTGTTAATTAAAGTATCAAACAAAACCCTCACTCATATGCGTTTATGAGCAATTTATCAGTCCAAACACAGAAAACCAAGTGCATGCACGTGACGAGCAGAAACACGGCAACAAACGAACTGTGTCTACCGCACCGAGAGCGGTCCTGCCTCTCTGGCAGCTCAGAGAAGCAACAGCATTAAAATTTAAATAGCTAGAATGATGATGGGCCGAATTCTAACAGTTGCAGAGCACAGCAAAATGATTGCTGCTTCTTTCTATTTGTTTCTGGTCAGCTGCTCTACCCTGGGTTGCTGCGGTGGGTCCCTGAACGTACACTGAGGTCTGTCTGCCTCTCCCACACATGCCGAAAAGGTCAGACGTGTTTCAGACGAGCGTCTTTAACTTGGGAACAAGCACTCGCTGATTTTCTGTCCTTTCGCTGCCAGTTCTACACAATTGTACTATTTGAATTGGGAAAGAAAGAGAGAAAGAAAGAATGAAGGGTGGAAAGAAGGAAGTAAAAAAAGACTGAAGGAAGGAAATGAAAAATACACATTGTGTCATACTGTCAATGGACTATTGAATAGCACCTCACAACACTGACAACAGCAAAAAAAAAAAAAAAAAGAAATAATACTGTTCTTGATACGGACAGCAATAAAAAGACAAAACTAGATTTGCATTTCCTGAAGGAAATACCAGTGCTTGCAAAGCAGGAAAAGAATTGCGTTAAAGTTTTAGTCTTTGCTTCTGCCTAAATGAAATGCTACTTCGCTGTTATAACGACAGTCAGCAAGTGTCTTGTTTTATATCGGCTGTGTTTGAGCAACCAACACACAACACACCAGCGTAAAGGCAGAGAAAAACATTCACAATTCAGTATGCAAATATACTTAAGACCAATCACAATTCAGAATGCAAATAATATTACGAAGTTAGCGCTACTTAAGTAAATACACAAGTAAATTTAAAGTTTGCCAACAAAAACACTTGGAATTATTTACAAAGCAAAGTTAAGCAGTTTGGGTTGAATCCACTGAAGAAAATTAATATGTACGGCTAGCTAAAATGTTTCAGGAATATTAATGCAGCTGTGCCTTGCAAGCACTGTTAACGGCATTCTCTATATATCTATTTGTTTAAAGCGGGTTGTGCAGGCAATAAATTGCAAGATTAATATTTAAGACTGCATTATATATCAGCTGCTTGTTTGCTTGTGTGTCTAATAACAGAACAGTGGTATAGTTTCAAATCACACACCTTTGCGCAACTATAACAATTGTGGTGTTTGCAAAGCCATTTCTATTAAGGCAAAAACAGCCATTTCTCTGATTGTCTATCACACAATGTCACAAGCTGCGATTCATTTAGAGCGGGCGCTCTTTGAGGTCCCATGATCAAAGGATGACCCCATACAGAGCCTATTCATTAGGACGGCCTCTCCACCTTATCCGGTGTGCCAACACCGCTTCATGTTCTAATGCTGAATTTCTATGCTGCTGGTTTTTCCTCATTACAAGTGCTATTATGAGGTATCTTTGCTTTGGAATCCAATTACTACACATGACATTAATTCCGACATAATTACCTGTGAGGTGCAAGCAGGGCACATTGAGGTGAAGTCGAACGAACGGGTGGCGAATGAGGGTTCGTGTCTAATAGGACAATCATTTGGACTAAATCTCATTATTGAATTAATGGAAGATGCTTGTTTTCAATCAGGCAAGAACAACAGGGTACGTGCTTTAATTCAATTAGATGTGCTTATGGGTGAAAAGATCCTCCTCTCAGGAGAGGCTGCAGCGGTGTGGATTCGCTGAATCAAAGGACTTGTTTGAGGGAAGTTGCGCCATTTAAAGGCGTTCTGAGAATCCTTAAATCAAACAGTGAAAAAGGGTTTTTTTCAATCACTTTGCACAGAAGGGAAAGGTGATGTGCACATAGCCGCATCATTCTGTCAGAGACGTGGGGAGGATGGGAACACGGCAGGCCATTTTCCATAAAATCAGCTGAGTAATCAATATATCTCCAGGAGTAAAAATGAAAGTTTTGGGAATTTACCAAAGTTCAAATTGATATGATGATGATGATGATGATGGATAGTGGAAGAGCAGGTTCTGGCTGATCAAAATGGGAATGTGTCTGTTTCATGCAATGGTTAAAAAGACAGATCTGACCTGCCAAGTATCAGCATTAGATCAGAAATGCTGCCAATCAGCAGAGATGTACAATAAACGGTGAGGAAAAACACCTGTCTGTCTATTTAGGCTGTGTTATGACAGGCTGACATTTTCCTCATTTCAGAGATATATTTCAGAGAAGGGTTTATTCTGTTTTTTTAACCTTTTAAAAACTGACTGCTCAATTTCATTTCTTAAGGCCTGAGCGATGTTTAAAACAAGATTTTTAAATGAAACAATGCTTCCCTAGCCTGGGCCCGCCCATACTTCCTGTGACGCTACATTCAATTTCGCGAGCAAAGTCAGTCTGGCCAAGCTGCCGT
>JAUCMS010000019.1:10356769-10405116 GCA_032357445.1 Enteromius radiatus | reverse complement strand
ACAGAGGCATTTGATGGACGCAGGTTAAGCCCGCCTCCCAGAAGGCGGGTAGTAAGGTAGCTTGGCCAGACTAAGCTGCTATGAGCTTTATAGTCGTGGAAGCCAGGCTAATGCTTTCCTGGATCATGACGTAAATTTCATATTTAGTCAAGTTGAATATATTTTTCTTATTATTAACTAATAAAAAGATGACCAGTGAACTTGAGATGCTAGTAAGCACAATTTACAAAGCAAATCAATAAACAAAAGTAAACAGTGGCTTTGCTAGCTTGTCACTGACCAGTTGCGAATACTTAAAATTAAATTTAAAAGAGAAATGTAAGAGGAAGAATAGAAACGCATGTCTTTACATGTCTTTTCCATTACTCAAATCCTTTTTTTTAATATAGAGTAATCAAAAAGAACATATTTTAGAGCTAGGCATACCAAGATCAGCAATATTTCATTAACTTCCATGTTTTCAAAACTCCCTGCTACTGCCTTACAGCTCTCGTCTTGCTCTGTAAAATCCACAAAATGCTTACAGAGCGAGAACAAGATGGTAAGAAACTGATATCGCTGAGAAATATACTCTACCAACTTGTAACAATTAGTTGAAGCTGAGAAAAACTACCTGAAAGCTAGCATTGGTTATTCTCTTTGTCCAAGCTCCTCCAGCTGTCCTTAAAGCCTCTTGCATCTCTCCTACTCGCTTACTGCTCCCAAAACCAAACAGTAGGACATTAAAAAGGCTTTTAGACAAACATGCCCAAACTGAAGGCCTGCAGATAGACCCCATTAGGCCAGTGGAGCAGAAAAAAAAAGAAAAAAGAAAACCTCAGTTGGCCTTGCGAGACCTTCTGAGTGTGGTGAACTAGTGAGCTCAGTGGCAAGCACTAAAAGTGACATATAGTGGCCTTTCTATTTGCACTTGGCTAAATGACAGCGGAGGGTATTTTACACTGCATCGTGTTTCTTCGAACGAATCCAGACATTTGTAACCATAATTTAGAGACTGACCATCTAAAAGGCATTTTAGATGGAGCCGTTTTCCAACAGCACATACATCTTACACTAAACAGACACCGTCATCAGTAAAAGTTCTATTCCCTACAATTTACAACTACACTACCATTCAAAAGTTTGGAGACTGGAAGATTTTTAATTGATATCAACGATCATTGAAGAGTTAGTTAACCCAAAAATGAAAATTAGCCTGTATTTTAATCACCCTCAAGCAATCCTAGGTGCATATGACTTTCTTCTTTCAGGTGAATCCAGTCTGAGTTTTGGCACTTCTAAACTCTATCACTGTAGCGGGCAGGTGTTTCCCTTTAACAATTAAACATGTTAAATAAAGTGCACGCAAACATAATAAAACATGCCTCACGTGGCTCCCGGGGGGTAAAATAAAGGCCTCCTGTAGCAAACCCATGTTATTTCCCCCCCCCAAAATATCCATATTTCAAATGTAATTAACACTTTTCTCTTGAACTAACCCTTAAATGATCGTTGATATAGCATTCACAAACTGGACAAAGAGAGAAAACTCCAGGTTCTGATCAATCATTAACATTATGTATTGTAATAAAAATTTACGTATATTGTTTAGTTGTTAATTTGCTAGAAATGTGGCCATTTCACATAAAAAAACAATAAAAATAAAATAAATAAATAAATAAATAAGAATGTGAGCTTGTAATTAACTGTGCAGAGGTGGGTTTAAAGGGATAGTTTCCCCAAAAATAAAAACGGTCATAATTTATTAACCCTCCATGCATTCTTTGTTTTGCTGAACACCAAAGAAGATATTTTAAAGAATGTTGGTAACCAAACCATTAATGGCAGCCATTCAAAGTATAGTCAAGAAAGGTGCCATTCTCTTTAACAAAATGACTGGAAAATTGGCACAGGTCACTAGAGAGAAATTTGATGGCAAACATAAATGAAACATACATGGATGAATTGTTCATGATAAGATAACATGCATTCAGAAAAGATATGGTGAACTTCATGTCGGCATTAAAAACCATTTAGAAAGATAACTTTACTTTTCATTAAATTAAATATTTTAGAACTAAAACTACATGCTGATATCTTAAAAATAAATAAGATTAATTTAATTTTTCAATTAGAATGACAAAATTATGTGCTTCAGGCAACTATAATTGACTATAAAAAAAAGATAAGCAGCCAAACTGTCACTACAGTAGATTAGATAATTGTTAAATTCATAGCTCTTTTAATATACTATTAATTTTCAGGTGAAGCACGCACATAACACACAACTTAAGTTCAGGCGCACTTGCACACAGGCTGTGAACTGAGACATGTCAAGCTGTGGGAGTCCTGGGAACAAAGGGGCAAGGAATAAAAGAGCCAACACACTTCAAACAGCACATCCCTTTCTGCATGACCTGTACACACCAGAGAGCAAAGACAGAGTGAGAATGTGAGTGAAAGATGGGAGGAAGGGTCACAGAGAGAAAAGCGTGTAAGAACTGCCGGCGGGAGTTTGAGGTTTTCTCTTGAGCGTCGTCTTGTAAAATTCACAGGGAATTGATTGCGAGTTTGGTGCTTGTGTTCTGAGTGGGCACAGAGTGTGAAAACGCTCTTATTTCTCCCATTCCCTTTGACACTGTCGCTTGATTTGCACCATAAATCCCCTCAGATGGGTCAATAACCTATAACGTTAATGTCAGTGTCCTGCCATTAGTTTTACAGTCTGTGTGTCCCCTCTGTATCTTAATGACCCATGGCTGGCAGAGCAACAGCTGTACCTGGCTCCATACTAAACTCAACACCCCCCATGAGCGCTTTCCTGACTCGTCCCTAATCCTGAGAAGTCCAGAAGTGTCATGCTACTCAAACCGAAGGGTAGCGGACCCCTTTAAATGCGTCAGTTCTGTGGAATTTCAATGCAAGGTAATTTTTTTTAAAATAAATCTATAAAATCTATTCAAATTAAATGTAAAAAATATTTCGTACTCAAACATACAGAAAAAACCCAGTAAGAACAGTAATATTTATATTTATATCAAATCTTATTTGTTAAGAAGAAAGCTCAAAAGAACAGCATTTGTTAGAAATATATATATAAAAAAATTGTAACATTATAAATCCATTTTATGGCACATCAGTTTAATATGTCCTTGCTGAATAAAAGTTTTCAACATTGCTTAGAAGAAATCATATTACAATGATTTCATAAGAATCACTAAAGACAAGGCTGCTGAAAATTAAGTTTTAAAAATAGTTACTCAATAACAGAAGACTTCTTTTAAAAAAAGGAAAAATCTTAATTATTCCAAACATTTGATCTGTACTGTACTTTCATCTTTTGAACACAAAATAATGTATTTTGCAGAATGTTTCACAATGTGTGTGTTTTTCCCCCCATACAATGAAAGTCAATGGGGGCCAAAAACAACAATGGATGCCACTGACTTTCATTCAAAACAACTTTTGTGTTGGACAGAAGAATGCACGCCATATACTGAAGGTTTTGAAATGACATATTTGACACAATTTTAATTTCTAGCTGTACTATTCCTTTTAACTTCACTATTTTTGTTGGTAAAAAAAGAGATCAGGTTCTCTTATTAAACAAACTACACCCTCTTTAAACTTCTTCCGCTCACATTTACTAGAGGATGTGCCCTCGGAAGACGCTACACCCAACATCCCCCCTAATAAGTCAGCTGTCGGCGCGTGCTGATTCGGGAACTCTTTGAGTAATTATGCTCATTGTTTTATGTTCATTTCACGGTCAGCCTCTCTCTCTCTCTCTCTCAGTGGCCGGAGGATGCAGAAGCCCTCCGTGTGACCCGGCTCCTCCGTTCCTGGCCTGACCACAGCGCTATCGATCCTTAGATCCGTAGCTCAGCACACTGCGTCTGAAGCCGGCGGGATCTGCAGGGGGCCACTGATCTCCCGCACTTCACCTCTCATTCCCACAGACCATTAGAAAGGTGCCAGGCATTAAACTGTGAAGGGGATAATGCCTTAAACTCACACCTTCAGAAAGAAAAAGAACGGAAGAAGTCGAAAGAGAGGGGAAGATAATGGAGCGTCCCTGTAATGACCTTTTTCTTGGGAAACCCTGTGTAAACACAACTAATGTAATAGCAAAGGGTGATTAGCTTGAGCCACCATGTCCTCTTTCTGTTTCTCCTTCTCTTTCTCTCTGCAGAACAGCATGATTCTCTCTGGCGCGTGAATCCCTTTTGTAGTCAGGGGAGAAATCCCTCTCCTGCTCTGCTGTTTAATGGTCTTATCTGCAGCGAGGAGAAGATTAGGCCGTGACGGGCGTGTAAGAGCCAGCGTGAGGCGATGGGATTACACATGACGGAGGGAGGAGCTGGGAGGAGCCGCAGGGACCCCTGTACCGGTAGTGAGGCCCTTAGGGGCTCGTTGATGTGGATAGGAAGTTGTAGCTGATCTCGATCACCTGACCATTGCAATGCGCATCTTACCATGACGCTACTGCTTTACATCGTCAATGACAGATAAAAGAGAAGCTAGAGAGAACTCAGGCAAGGCCAGAAAGCACCATGGACCTATATTCTGTGTGCTTTCTCATTGGGAATGAAGAATTTGATCACCTTTTTAGTCTATATGAGACTTTTATATGAGACAAACGGACATTTGATGAAAAAATATAAAACTATACTGCTCTAATTTTTTTTTTGCATTATATATATACTATTATAGTATTTATTATTATTTTGATTTTCTGTTATTTTTCAGCAACTTTAATCATTTTATGCTTTTTGCTGTTTTTATTTTTTAATATATTTTTATTTTAATATATAATTTGTAATAATTTTAGTTCTTCAACTTTAACTTATTTGAAGTTTTTCATCTAATTTTTATATTTTGTTGCCCTAATTGAGGGTGAAATAAATAATTTCTATAGCTTTAGTTTTAGTTAACAATAACAATACTGATAAATCAAATTAAATGGGTTTAAATAAATAACAATTACAATTAAAATAATAAAAAAAGGCATCTATTCATTCATTTTAACAAAAATATAATTATAAACATAAACATTTATCCCACTGTGACTCCCATTTATTGTATAGTTATTATGACGGAAACTTTTGCAAAAATGTTTAAACTGACAATAATTATATATATACATATATATTTTTTGACATTATATACAATGCAAATGTGGTCAAGTACGTGACCAATGAATATTTGTAAGCAAATTTTGTTTAATTTTTCAACTCTGTAGTTTGGAAGGACCAGTGTCACCCTGGCCCATATATGATCTTGCCCCTGGGTGAAAGAAAGAAAGAAAGGACAGCAGGAAGTGAGATGAAGAAAGTGATGGAGTGAGGAAAGGATGAGGGGAGAGCGGATTACATTGGATGCTGAGTTGTTGGCAACCGAGGTGACAATATTGCACTCGACTTAAAAACACAAACAGCCAAGGGGTCAACAATAATGACTTTACAGAAACCAAGACTTGCTCGGCATGCATTTGTAAATGTCACGGCTGAAAATAGCTGCTCTATGGAAAAAAGAAAAGAAAAGAACAAAGGATTAACCACAAAAAAAAAAAAAAAAAAAAAAAAAGTGCTACTGTAGGTCACTCTGTTAAAGCTACTGTCCTGGACCCTACACTATAGACTGAATAAGACTTTTCTGGCTGTCAGACAGCAGCTGGATGAAATGAACACACGATAAATGTTACAGGACCCACAGTATGCAACTAGAGAACACAGATCAATTAAAGTGGTGACAAATTAGCGCAAGCATTTCATTTAGCAACATGACACCGTCGGCAGCCGCTCTCCACTTCGAATTACATGGCTGATTGACGCTGCTTCCAAAAGCCACCGCTGGAATACGCAACGCTCTCAAGGCAAGCGTGGCTTTTAAATGGTTAAAACTCTTTGTAAGTACAAAAACATGTACAAACTGGCCTTTTTTGTTTAACTAAAGCACATTTTTTGTATGCTTATACTAGGTTTAGCATTTGAAAACATCAGAGGAGAATCGTGACTATTCGAAAACTGACAACCAATTACTTTTGGCAGGAAAATGCTGGTGGTTTACTTGATGGGCTAAAATCACAGCATGTTTGCCCACGCTACAGATGTAAAAATATCAGTACTTTGGAACCATGTTACCATTAAATAAAAATAAAATAAAATAAAATGTTTATAAACAGTAAACAGAATATGTTTTATATTAATGTCTATATACATTTTTTTTTTTACGATAACATAAGCTAAACAGTATATACACTGTAGTATAATGACCACCCATACAGAAAACAAACAAGTTGCTGATGTGAAACACAATCCTGTAGCAATAGCACAGATCATTAAAAGTAAATGGCAAAGGTTGTTTTAGGCTAGGCCTGCTTTGGGGGGCATAAAAACAGGCCAATGTGCCGTTTCAAACCAGGCAAAAGCTCTATGCTCTTCCATCTCTACACATGCTCGTTGAAAAACAAGTCCCTCGCTCTGAGCTCTCAATTATTTATTATTGAACAGACAGAGCAGCACTTCTCCCCCGTCTTCCTCTGCTTTTTTCATTTCCATGCCACTGTAATATTATCATTAAATCCGTAATTGTTCAGCAAATTCACAGTCATGTTCTTACTGAAAGTGTGAGGAAAAACTTGTCCACACACATTCACACCTTCTCATCGAGTCTGGAATAATACTTCAGAAAGCACACACACAAAGCAGCAAACACACACAGAGAGCTATCTGTCATCAGAAATAAGCGTCAGTCTGCCTGTGTGAGCTAATCAGTTACAGGATGTCTGACAGGGGTAAATTTTATCTCTCTTCTTACCCGGACCATCAGAAAGTGAGCTCAGATTAGATTAAGCACATCTGCGAGAGAGAACGGGCCCTGTGGCCCCTGTGACACAGTCTGTACCGTCTGCGTGAGGGCGCGTGGCAGCCGAGGAGGCCCTCTGCCCCGCGCTGGGCCGGATGAGACTGGAGTGATGAAGGGGAATGATTAATGGGCAGTCGGCGCTATCAAAGAGCACAGCCAGCTCAAAAGATGAGAGATTGCTTTCTGACGATCATTAAATCCTGGTTGCCACATCTACGAGCGCGCACTTTTCATCTGGCCCCTGACGGGGAGTGAGGCAGAGAGAACGGGACGCTGGACGGGAAGCAGGTTTATAGCGGAGCAAGGTTTCTATAAGCTAAAAGCCCATTTTCAGCACAGTTTGACACTGCCACTCTCTTCGTATTGTTCTTTCATCCTCTCACCTCCTCATTATTTTTTAGAGGTGTAAGTGAGAGGCTGTACAGAATGAGGGTGTTGTGTTTGGAAGATATTGAAGTTTTTTTAACTGGACGCAAGACGCTAAAAAAATAATGAGACGCTGAAATGATCAATGACATCATTCTAGCACAGAAAAGATTAAATTAAAAACAACTGCAATGGACTTGCGCCCTTTAGAATCAGGGTGTTGAGTTTTTAAAAAGTTTCAATAATTTAACTGGACAAAGCTGTGGTACAAGTTGATGAAAAAAAACAACAAGACATGTCAAAATGAGCTCAAAATGGGCCATTCATAAAAAAAATATATAAGATAAAATATTATTTTTACTATTTAATGCAGCATCTCCCTGAACAAGATGCTAACAATAAACAAAACAAAAATCAATATTTAAGTAAACAAAAACAAAAAAAACCCCACCTTGAAATTATTGATGATTTTGAACGAGCACATTTACAGCTATTAAAAAAAAAAAGATGAACACAAAAATGGGCCTCAAAATGGCCTCACAAAATTACAAAAAAAAAATTCAATAAGCGCCATTACATTTTGAAAGGAACAGACCACCCAAAATTAAAATTATGTCATTTTGTGCACACTTATGTTATTCTAAACCTTAATGATTTTCTTTCATCTGTCAAACATAAAACAATTGATTCTGAAAAATGTCTTTCTTTGTCCTTACAATTAAATTCAGTGTGTCTGTTGTTGTTTTGGACCCCGCTGGCTTTCCTTATCTGAACAAAACCAGTTCTTCCAAATGTCTTCTTCCTGACAATAAAGGTCATAATGGTATGGATCACCATCGGAGTAAGTAAATGATTATTTTTTGCATAAACTATTTCTTTAAAATTGAACTTTTTACAACACAACAAAAGCAATGAAACCAATAAGAATAATCAAAGTTGTCTGTACATAGAAAATCCCGTAGACTGTCACGAAAGAGGCCCCTACAGCTTGTTTCTCATCGAAAATGTGGCAAAAATGTAAAGTTAAGTAAAGTTTAAGTGACATACACAACAAAGAAGTGCTGTAAAGGTCTATCAAACTACTTGAAAACACATAAAAGAAGAAAGCACCTAGATACCAAAGCGTTTAAACTCCTCTATAGGGACTTAATAACACAGCGGTGAACGTACATCCACTTTTCGCTGTGTGAGTTTGAACACTCCCCATCAGTGAGCTGAGAAATTGCCAGAGCTATGCAGAATCAGGTCATATGATCCTCTGTCCTCAAAAGGAGCATCAATACTATCCATTCTGAACAGCCACGGCTGAATACTCATATCCTCCAGGACCAGCCCTGCGGAACAAGGCCCTTCGGAGTGGAGGAAAATTAAACACTGCTCCAACTGAAAGCAAATAATGCAAAGCAGTAACTGAGCGAGAGGAAATCTGTGTATGTATTTAGGTGGGAGAGATAAACTTAGAGGAACTGTAGGGAAAAGAAAGAACGAGATAAAGGAGGGGGCAAGCTTATCGCATGCTACAAGCACACCGTCTTATCCCAGCAGGTCCAGGGTTGAGAAACAATGACATAAAGGCCAACCCAGTGGAAGGCAGAGGCATTACTCACCCAAAAGTACATCATCATTTCGGCCAAGGACAGGTGGGCACTCACAGATGGAAAACGGGCAAGGGGTGGGCGCAGAGCTGGCCGTGTGGGTTGGATTCGCGGTGCTCGAAAGTCCTTTGCTCTTCCCAGATCAGTCCAGAAAGAAAATAAAACAAGTTGAAGTAACAACTGTTGACACTCTATCCGTTTCTACGAAAAGAAGAAATATCCGGAAAAGAAAAAAAAAAACAATCTAGCTGACGAGAAAACCAGGAAAAGGTGAAGGCGCTCCACATACGTCTTCACTCTGCACGTCTTCTGCCCCGTGTCGTTCTGTTAAGGGTCTTATTGCCGAGTGGGAGAGTTCTAGTGCGGGCACTCCAGGAGGTGTTTGGCAGCTGTTCCCAGCATTCCTTCAGTGAGGCTGTGTTCCTCCGCAGGGAGAGGAGTCCATTGACACTTGAGGCACTGATACAGCCACGGAGCAGCTCAGCATCCAAGCGCAGAGGGGAGGGGAGGGGAAGAGAGGAGCGCCTGCTCTCCTGGCTGCTGCTGATGCTGCGGCGGCTGCCGAGGGAAGCCGGCTAGTGCTGGGGATTGAACGGTTCTTTCCCTTTCGTTTGGTCTCGACGCTCAGCTGGTGTTCATAAAAAGTCGTGCAACGCGATGCAGAGGCAACAAAGACCCACCGGAGGGGGGCAAACAGGGGTAAAGGCGTAAGTAAACTAGGTAGGGCGAGTCGGCATGCAACGTAATGCCTTTTGCTCTTACTTGTGTCCGTCTTTCCTTTCTTTCTTTTTTTCTCACCAATCTTTTTCTCAGTGATAGTGAGGGAGTGGAGGCTGGGGTTTCGGTGGGAGAGGGGCTTGCAGGATTCCGGCTGTGCTTTCAGCCAATCAGGAGTCGGAGTGCGCCGGTGGATAGCAGGGGGAATCGCTTGACAGGTTGCATGCTCTTTTTGGTTGCTTTTTTTTTTTGGTGCGTGCGAGAGCAGGAGACTTGTTTGTGTGTGTGTGTGTGTGTGTATGTGTGTGCCGTTTGAGCGTCTAAGTGCATGCGTACACAGCCATGCGCCTTTTGGGAGGGTTGACGGGGGGGGGTTACGCTGCCGTTTAACATCTCAGCTGTCTCAGCAATTTCAAACCCACACTGCCAACAGGCATCTACAGCGTTCTTAAATATTAACCTCTGTGCTGATGAACACTAATTCCACTTTATTTTGATTAGAACAAAGCATTTCAGGAGTGATGCTGTCTGAGACAGTTATATTTTTCAGTACGCTTTGGAGCATTTTATCTGTGCAGTAAATCAATGCAAGAGTTCTGATAGGATCAGGGGTATTAGATCATTATGAATAAGCTTTTTTATTTTATTATATACAATTGTGCTTATAAAATGTACATACACCTCCTTCTGTAAAATGTACATAACCCTTGCAGAATCTATTTTATTTAAAAAATATTACATATGAGAGGATTATTTTATTTGGATTTGCCCTTAAGAATCTGCATTAATTATAAAGACATATATTCCACAAGAAAAACATACATTAATGGAATTTACACACCTAATTTTCTGTTAAAAAGATACTCTTGGCAATATACAATATTAAGAACAAAAGTGTGTAAACTTTTAAACAGGATAATTCATGTAACTTCTGTCTTGTTGGATATATGTCAATTTATGTTACGTTAAATAGTTTAATAAGGACAGAACAGAATGAAAGAAAATTGCAATTTTTATGATCCCTTATATTCTTTCTGCAAGGACTATGTAAACTTCTACGCAGGATTGTAATCTAAAAGCATGCGAACCTCAATCAGTTTCTCTTTCATACTGACTTTCACAGTGAAGCAATAAAAGAATCTCAAGTTGCGTTAAAGAAACTGCCTTATCAAATCCTGAAGTCTATTTCAAGTCAGTATCATAAATAAGTCAAAAAAGAGGGGCCCGTAAGATGAATGATCTTTACTGTTCACTGTTTTTAACAATATGAAGAGAGTTGAAGAAAAATGTCTAAAAGAGAACAATTATTTAGGAGCCTGAGCAGATTTGAGTATCACACAATCCTTTAAAAATGTCTTTAAGTGAATATGTCAATAGCAAATGCAAATGAAAACTAAACAATAATTTGATTTGCTGTGCATTGCACAATATGCAATGAGTCTAGGGCCAGTTGCACTTTTTACACAGGCGATAATTATCAATGCAGGTTTATTTTCTCTATATACACGTACTGTAAAGTCTTGACTACGCTTTTGAATATTTTCAGCGTTATGGTTGAGAAGAAAAAAAAAGAAGAGTTCACTGCTTTCAACAGCTTTAAACAGCCTGTTATTGTATAAACAAATGAAATTAAATACATCTTTACACATTTGAAAAATGTGTCAGCCTTCCTTAAAAAAAATAAAATTAAGCACTCGGAGGACTACTGGCCCTGGGGACGTCATTTTCCATTACAGAGACAAGAAACCTTTTCTCTCAGATGAAGAAGGAGGGAAAAAGTCAGAGCCCTGAATTGGTTATGCTCCTTGTCGTGTTCTCTTACTCCCCTGACTCGCGATTCGTTTAGTCAATATTTAATGCCGGTGTTGTGCAGTACAGTTGTCTGTTGGCCCGATCCATGGGTTTGATCTCCATGTCTCGCCTGATCTTTCTCCAGGCTTATGGGCTTGCGCCGAGATGTGACACAGAGTCTAAAAATGTGGCACAAGCTTGTTAACGCTTACACACTTCGCTCAGATGCAGTGCAAGGAAAGAAAAGGACACACAGATGGAAGAATAAAGGAAAAAAGCCAGATGCATTACATGCATTTAGCACAACCGCTCACTTTATCCGCACACAGTCACGTACGCCTCACCCTGCCTGCAGCAACTAACGCCCTCTACGCCCCACCTGAGTATAGATGTCAAGCGGCGTGAAGTGTAAAGGTGGTATTTTTCTTCTTTAAGCAGGGCAGATGGGCAAGGTTTGGTCTGAGCAAGGCCCAGGCTGAGCCGGTGGCCAAGCCAGACTGTCTTAATTAGGAGCTGGCCGCTGCCAACGGCAGGTGAACACATCTGGGACGCCATATTGGCCGCAAGCGCAGCAGGTCTTGGAAATAGTGCAAGCCTTGGAATATTCGACAGGAGCAGGAACGAGCGATTTTCCTTTTTTTAACCCCCATCCTACAACCCAAAAGTTAGCAGCAATACATCTACATGCCACACAGAGTCAAGCTTCCACGCTGCGCGAGTCTGCCAGATATTAAAAGTCTCTGTCTTTGGAGGTTTGCGTTCGTTTTGCGTGCTGCCAAGGCCCGAGCAGCCCCAGAGTGCTATCAATTACACACATTCTGCTGAAAAGCTGAAATTCGGCTCTGAGCGCAGTCTGACAGGATTCAGCAGTATGTGCACGTCCGTGCGACGGCTATTGGACGTTTGCGTTTCCTTTGTCCCCTGTACCTGCCCTCCACTGCCTTTGTTTGGAAAGAAGATGACACAATCACAGCGTGTCGCACTTAAAGCACCTTATAATGAAGTCGAGTCCTCCCTTCTGTGCAGACACACACACACACACACACACTATCAGGCATGTTCGCCCCACTGAGCTATACCTTCCTCATCAGTGCTTTACCCAACGTCATCA
The DNA here is from genome assembly GCA_032357445.1 of Enteromius radiatus. NCBI lineage: Eukaryota > Metazoa > Chordata > Actinopteri > Cypriniformes > Cyprinidae > Enteromius > Enteromius radiatus. The sequence goes on along the minus strand of JAUCMS010000019.1, from coordinate 10,392,690 downwards.
TTTCTGCCTCCATAAACTCAATGGAGCTGCATGCTCCTCTCCTTCTCTCAACGCACTCCCTTCCAATTACCGCGCCAGTTCATTTATTCATTAACCCAGCAAGGAAAATCGAGGGAGACCTAATTCAAAAACAACCGCCCTCCATTTCTCTCCATCTGGTGGGGAGGCTCGATTCTCCAAACACGTTCTCCAAGCAACTTAATCTGGTTAAGGTGCAGTTTAGCGTCTGCAGCGGAGTTTGGTGGGGGGGGGGGATTGAGGAACGGATCGCTGTGCCAGTCCATTTTCATTAAAAGCACATTCCAGTGACCAAACCGGTACAGGAAGTGACATGCATGGAAGTATGGACTAATCAAAAAACAAGCGGATAAAAGGCAAGGCGCCGTTGTGCTTGATTACAGAGGCACTGACTAATTTACTTAATTTGTCAAAAAGGAATGCGGTTTGGAACTGAGGTAGAACTCATTTATAGTAGCATGCTAGTGCACTTAAACGCTAAACGTGCTTTGGCTATTTAAAGCATTGTATTTCCAAATGCCATTAGTAGAACGTCCTATCTCCAAAAGCGGAGAGTAAAATTAAAGTTTGGGAAAAGTAAAAGTTTGGAAACGTAATTGCTTTGAGCCTTCCGGCTACAGCAACCGACTTTCAATCTAAATTAAGTAAATATTGTAAAGCCAAATTAGGTATTGGACTATAAATGATTTTCTTCTTACATACATTCAACAAAAATAAAAAAAAAAATCGTTTCTACTGCAAAAAGACAGTGGGTTTTAGAATGTTTTTTTTTTTTCTGTCAGGAATGTCATGGTGTTCTAACATAGTCTTATTCACCAACAGCAAAGACAAATGGGACTTTATTTTAATAAGCAGTTCATTTTCAGCATAAAAACATCTTAAACCAGCCTAAGCTTATTTGCTGGACTTACTTTGCACTTTTATTAGCTGGTCAGGCTGGGAGATCAAGTGGCTATCCTGCTAAACACCAACTTGGCCAGACTAGAAGTTTAACCAGACCAGCGAATCATTTGGTCCCAAGCCATTTACTAACAACTATCTTGAGCTGTGACATGAAAGGAAGGTGGAATGGTGCAAATATATCATTTTACACTTCATAGGGCCATCCAAAAAAAATCTACTGCTGGTAAAAAAAATGTAATTAAATATAATGAAATGCTCAGGATTTATATGTTGCTGGCAAAATAGTACATTTAGTAATTATACATGTCTCTCAAGGTTTCTGCCCACAGAATAGTGTATTAGCATCTACGAGTAAAGGCTAGAAGGGCTGTGATAACTAGCAAACCCCTGACCCCTTAGTAAGGACACTAAACTAAAGATGCATAAAGAACATAAAGTCAAGAAGTATTGCTTTTCATGTGTTGGAAAAAAATGTGTTTGTTTTGCTATAGATTTAAGACAACCATAAAAAAAAAAAATAACGATCATGTTGATATTTGGACAAATTTCAACATTCCGAACAGAATCAAATGATGCTACATTCTCCCAGTAGACAGCAGTTGAACTACATCCCAATTCTGCAGCTGAAGTTTTCGTCTGAAACACGTCTGCGCGCCCAATTCGGAAAGCAGCGAAAAACAAGTTACCCTCGGAGATTTATACTTCTGATCCTCCAAATCCTTTTTTATCTTAATCGAGTATAAAGCAGTAAATTGCTGCCAGCTCTGCCTCCTCCCTGTCCTTGCCTGCTTGTATGCTAATACTGTTTGACATATTTCGGAGGAAGACGGAGCATCAATATTTATCAATTCATAATAAGACAGAGGCACTGACATGCGCTAAGATTACAGTTTAATTAAAACTTGAGTAGCCAACTAATATTCAGTTCTTAAACAGACACATCATATGCAAATGCATTATCTACTCATTTAGATCTTGCATCATTGAGAAAGAAGGCAGACAGGGAAATCAGGAAGGAGAACATGACACGGGGCGGCAAGATCATCCCTATTCCCTTTCTACCGCTGTTCTCTGCATTTGGGGCGTAGCTGTTAGAGCTCAAGCTAAAATAAACCTTGCCACACTGGTGTGTATAAAAAATGGATACCCCTGGTTCAAGTCCTGCCCAGCCAAAACACAACTGATGCCAAATTCCACCTGCCAGCAAGAGATCCTGAGGTGGCAAAGGGAGCACAGAGGCTGTGCCAACCATGCCGCCAATCTGGAAAACACAAAGAAGGCATCCACTTACCAGTCTCGTGACAAGGGGCACCCCGAAATGCCAGAAGTGATCGTTCAGCAGCCCACTGTACACTACGTTTCCAAAGAGAGCAATGCTTCCTGTTTTACACAGCCCGTTTCCTGGTTTGGTTTCTGCAGGAGAAAAAAAATATAAATATTTGGAACAGGTTAAATAGCTAGAAACAAATAATCCCTGGTTTCACAGAGAAGTCTTAAGCCTAAACCTGAGCTGTTTTCAAATGAATGAAAAAATACCTTAAGATACGTCAGTGCCTTTGTTTTGTCAAAGATGCTTTTTTCATTACTGGTTTTTTAAGGCATGTTTATAAAAATTACTTAAATGTCCTAATTGAACTATGGCTTAAGCCTGGTTTAGGCTAAACCCTAAAATCAAACCAGGACAATGGTTTATTATAATAATAAAAATGAAATTAAGAGAGAAGAAGGGCTGAATAAAAAAATTAAGGTAGAATGAAAGAAGAATGGAAAAGGATAGAAAAAGGGAAGGAAGAAGGAAAACAAATGAAGAAAGAAAGAGAAAAGAAATGGAAGGAGAAAAAGCAAGGAAGGAAGGGATGAAACAAACGAAAAAAGAATGCAAGAGTGCAACATACAGTACAGTACAAAATACAACAGTAATAATTTAATAAATGAAGACAAATTGAAGCAATATAGGAAGGAAGGAAGGAAGGAAGGAAGGAAAGAAGAAAGGAAGGAAAGACAAAAAAGGATGGAAGGAAAAAAGTACAGCAAATAGTACAGCAAATAAAACAGTAATAAAATAAAAAGAATTAAACAATATAGGGAGAAACAAAAAATACTGTAGGATCAGAAAGAATGGACATTATACAGTACGTGAAGGAAAACATTGGAAGGAAGGAAAAAGGAAAAAAGGGAATAAAACAAGTAAGAAATTATGTGAAGGATAAAGAAAGAAAGAAAGAAAGAAAGAAAGAAAGAAAGAAAGAAAGAAAATAGCATGAAGAATGAAATAAAGGAATCAAGGGACATAAGGAAAAAACAAAGAATGCAAAGAACAATAGGAATGGAAAAAGGGGAAAAACAAAGAAAGGATTTGATTGATTGAAAAAAATTGATTCTACATGATTCCAAATGTATGAGACAAACACAGATATTTCTCTGACAATCTGAATACATGGGTCCTCTCTGCTGTGTGGTGTGTGAGGAGCATGGTGTGAGTAGAAGAGCTTGGCATGTGATCAACAGTGGGGTCAGCCCTGCTTACACAGCAAAGCAAACTAACAGCTGCATTCAACCTCCTTTGGGTAACACACACACACACACAATGATCGGTACTCACAAAGACAAAAAGAAAACATGACTATGACATCACACCATCACGCACCGTATCCCAGCAGTTGAGCTTAAAAAAAATCCCCATTCCCCCAGTCTGAGAGCGGACTCAGAGAAGCGCGTGCGAAGATTGCGATGTGTATTAAATTATTCCCTATAAATGCCAAGTACAGCAAAAATCTGCATTATGCCTCAAAACAATAGTGAAGCGCATATTGTGGAGCGCACCACAGCAAGCCATGCATTCATTATTGAAAAACAAAAAGTAAAAAGGCCCATTAAAATGTCACTTGTGCTCTTTGTGGCTGCGGCGACACATGAGTTTTAGTGTTATAAATGGGCTTTGCGTTATTGTTTATGGTGGCTGCTAGCCGCAGGCTACCCGGCGGTGACTGTAAAGTCCACGGATCACACACCACGAGCCTCCGATGCCGCTCCCTCCCTCTCTATACATCACCCCATGAATATTCATGCCACAGGGCCGTGCTAGAGCCAATCGATCACAACTATAACGCATTTATATCCATGATACATGTGGCTGATTTTTTTGGTGTCTAGGAATAAAAAGATATGGCCTAATTAGCAATAAAACCATAGATTTGGAGGCCGAACGGCGCTCATGCTCTTTTCGGAGGTGATGTAATTCAGACTGTGGCGCGTTGCATCACAGGAACGTGTCGTAAGGTGAGACTCGAGGCAGGGAGGGATGGCTGTCATCGCGTTTGAGGCTTCCCTGCTGTCTGTTGGCACCGGTTGAAGCTCCTTTGGCATCCGTGGGCATGTTTCTCACCACGCCTCACCTGTGATTAATTATTGACGGCGAGATGAGGATGCGGTAAAGTAAAGCTGCACTGACATGCTACACTGCAGATACATTACAACAACCCCCCAGGCTGCTTCACTATCTCCCTGTCTCTTTTACTTCCTTTCCCCTGGTTTTCCCTCTTGCGCTTTGTCTTTAAAGCCCCTTCTCTCACTCTCTCTCTCTGACAACCTCTACTTACTCTCTCTATCTCACTCTGCCCTGCAGTTTGGCAAATTTGACAAGAGCTTTAAAAACTGAGGCAAATGTCTTAAAAACTAAGTTGTCATAAACAGTGTGTGAGAGGGAGTATTTTTGGTTTGATAAGGAGGCAATAACAGTTTGATTTAAGGCAGAAAAGAGTGTCATCACATCTAAATCTGCCATCGAAATATCTTGGCCCAGGGTTTGTCGGCATGTCGCTGCGTACTCATGCAGATGAATGGAGGAGTTTAGGTTGAAACTGAGACTGCGTTATCTCACATTTCTCTGCAAGGATGACAATAAGTGCCTTAAACAATGCTTGCCTGATATGTGGGGAAGCACCCAGCTTTGAATCTCAAGTTTGATACAATAGTGATTCTAGGACCACGATAATGGTAATCAGAAGAAACAAATAGAAATCTACACCATTAAACAGCTCTATAAATGTGGAAATAAAACTCTTGGCAAAGGCTTTAACTGAAATAACAAATGCTCATTATGAATACACAAACAAAACAAAAAAACCCAAATGATACACAGAACTGACTTTTCAAGTTTACACAGGTGTCCCTGCAGGTACATTATCATATTCCACAAGCATTTGGGTAAAACATCCTTACTAGTGATTTTAATATTTCGTTTTTTGGGTGTGTTGATCTGTTAAATCAACATCACTGGAACTGCATAGTTGGGTTCTTTGGTCCATAATCTATCAAATGAAAAGGTTCAATTTATAATTGACTTTTTAAATTGACAGCATAGCTGAAAAAGAAATGAAAATATAACAAAACTAAAATATATACAGTAAAATATATGGAAAATGACAAAAAATGAATGAAATAGAGAAAATCCACCAGCATTTAACAGTCATAATGTGCCTGGAAATCTATATACGTATCGTTTTAGAATTCAAAACAATGTTTTGCTGGAGAAGCATGCTTGCGGTATCTTTCTCTGATACGAATGACACGCAGTTTGATATTTTGCTGCGTAATGCACTGCCATTCATACATTTTTAAATGTGGTCCAAGTGCCCAAAAACTGTTAGGGGCCACTGTATAAAAATAACTACTCACAACACTGCAAAAACATATCAAACTCTTGTGCTTGTTATTGCCAAGCGAGCAACAGGGATGACATAATGTCTGCCTTCTTCCGGCTGGAAGCTTCCTCCCACAAGCCCTGTGGCTCTGGCAGTGGCCATCCTGTCCTGGGCCTGTGCTTCCATTAGCCACACTGACCCGGATCTGTTCTGGCATCGCTCTGATACTAGACCGGTGGACTTGGCCCTTCCTCTCAGCGGGGCAGCTCTGTCAGGACCTCTGTCCAACCCAAACACACCAGCCACACCAGCCTGTCCATATGGCAGTCCCACCCTGCCTGTTTCTGGGCCAGAGCCTGATTCACAAGGGCTGGAGAAAAAGAAGTCCTCTACTTCCAGAGCCCTCTCCAGGGCATCACAACGCCTCTCCAAACGATGTATTCATTACCCCTCCTGTACCCTGGGGATGCTCAAAAGCCTTGTTTCAGAGCGGGGAGTGTGGCTGTGTCTGTTTAAACACTGCTCCAGTCCTACTTAATCATGTGCAGTTGGAGGGGCAGTCCGTGCTGGCGCTCTGATTAATACAGCATGAAGCTGTGGCGGCAGACATAGCTGCAAGGGACGCAAGGCATTAATAACCGTATGCTGCCACAGTTTCTGCCGCTACCTCCACCTTCCTGAAGTCTAGAGAGACCACGAGTACAAACACACACAAATACCAACTCATAAGGTGTCGTGGGGCCTGGACGCTGTAAATATCATCATGGGAAAACACTGGCCCAGAGAGCCATCTCTGGTAATTGCATCCAAGATGGATTTTTTTTTTTTTTTTATTCAACCAATTTGTCAATCAGCTTAATCATGAGTAATCATTATCATTTGTGGTTTGTAGGTTCACAATAGCAGAATATCATGATATTCATCATTGCTGTCATCATCATTATCACCAATACAGAAGCATTTTCATAACTTAAAAACAAAAAGTGAAACAAATGAAATATACTGTAAAATGACTTCCATTTGCCAATTTGTGTATTGTGTTTTCAAAATATCATAGTTTTACTAAAGAACATACTAAATCATAACTTCTTGAATCACAAAATTAATTGTGGTTAATTCATGTAATTATTTCAACACATTTCCAGTTATAGATACAGTAGATAGATAGACAGGCAGACATTAACTTTATATTAAATATATTTATGTGCTCATTATTTAAAAGGAATCCATGAAAAAACATGAAAAATCAAATGAATGTCCCATGGCAGAGAGCTAACTCATTGCTGGCAGTCTGGATGTGCGTACATTGAGGTTTTGACTTATCTGTGTAAAACCCAGCAAAGGCGGGGGAGGAACTTTTTGCACTTGAGCGCGCTATTGACGAGAGCACTAAATAAATACAATGTCATCAGCCGAGCACTAAATATGCTGAGGTCTCCAACCTGAAATTAAAAATCAACCAGAAGGCAATATTGATGGAACAGGGGAAGCGATAAAATCGGGCAAAATGAGCTTTTGAAACTTTCTCCCTGCCATAGTTTGGAGATGATTGTTTGTGGGGGGGGGTGCCGTTCTGCCGCATGATAAAAAAATGACTCGCGCCCGCTGCTCGTTTCTTTGTTTCCGCCCTTTTGCTTTACGATTCTCCCATGTGCCGAGTTTCGCAATGGTACGGAGCGGCATAATTTATTAAAATATGAGTAAATCAATGGTTGATGTCCTTATAGATTACTCTGAAATCATAAAAGAGCTTTGACAGGAAATGCAGAGTAATACAATTTAATTAAACTGCATATCCTCCCCCTGTGCAGCCGCCTGATTAAAGTGGCAGTCAAATAAAACAGCATTTAATTGGCATACAACACGAAAGCTGTTTGCATGTTTATTTAACATTGCGGCGTATTAATAAAAAATTAGAACCCTAATTGGCCTAACTTGTGCAGGCAGGAGCAAGCTCCTGGCTCCACTTCCCCCTACAGTTTAATGGACTGTGACTGAAAAATAATCCCAGGCTAGTTTAATATTTCTGCAGTCATACTTGATGAAAATCCCTGCTCCCATTGGCCAAGAGCCACACATTAAAAAGCAATCATGGATACCTGGGCCTGCTGGTGAGAATCCCCAGTGGAACGGACCACTTGGAGCGGCCTGGCAGAGAGAACCGTCCCGGCAGGGGGAGGGTGAGGATCATTAGCGTTTTGCATATCTCCAGTGTGCCATTCTGCAGGTTCATCCCCAGCCAGCCCCCCCCCAACACTTCAGAACCCCATGTCATCCCACTGGCATGCTACCAGAGACAGCTGGAAAGCCCCCTCCCGTATGCTCTCTCTGCACTTGCTTCAGATTTGTGTGCATGGACCACCAAAATGAGTGCTGCTTTGATCAGTGACCAAACATCTCAAATGAGCAGAGCAAGCATCCAGGCCAATGAGACCCTCGTTGTTTCTGCTGCTGCATTTTCTGTTTTATTTTGGAATGACAACAACAGCCTGGATATAATAAATTAATTAATAAATAATTGTTTTTAAAAATACATTAAAAAACATCTCTCTTTTTCTCTATATATATACACACACCCACCTTTTGTAAATTTATAAGACACGCTATTTAAATAATTTAAATACACATAATTATATTGAATTATAATTATACACATATTTTTCTTTAGTTTATGATATTCATGAAATAATAAAAAATGTACTAATGTCAAAGTTTTGAACAGCAGTGTAAATATATATAAACAACATTATCATTTTATAACAATATACATTTTTACATTAATATTTAGCACCAATTATAATTTATTTGCTCATCTAAAATAATTAAAACAAATATATTCATGCTGTTAAATCCATTAATCACATCAAAAATAAATGTTTTTGTTTACTTAACACATGTGTATACTTTTTTAAAAGTACACACATATACTTTTAAGAAATATTTACAGGTACTGTATGCATAGATGTATTTATATATGATTTTTTACTATACACTGTATTTTACTATACATTGTGGTCCATAATGGTGGACGATGGTAACTTGCAAAGATGAATTGTTGAATAAAGTTGTATTTTTTCTTTATTCTCGCAGCATTAAAATTATGGTTGAACCACAGATGTCACTTTTAACAATGTCCTTACTACGTTTCTGAGCTTTGAACATGGAAGTACCCTTGCTGTCTATGGAGGGTCTCAGAGCTCTTGGATTTCATCAAAAATATCTTTTTTTCATTTGTGTTCTTAATATGAACGAATGTTTTACGGGTTAGGAATGACATAAGGGTGAGTAATCAATGACAGAATTTTCAGAATTAGTTTTTGAGTGAACTATCCCTTTAAACACATATTCGTGCCATTTCCAATAAAAAAGACCTCTGGCACACGTTGAAGTGAGAATGCACAATACATAAGCAAACAGACATATCCATGCAGCTGAAATGGATGGCTACAGAGAAAAAGAGACATTTCTGACAGCCGTACTGTATCGCTCCCCAACAATCACTCAAAAGCATCAAAAAGCACCTTCCCAGACTTGATTCATTTATATTGTATAGCAAGAGCTGCAACTTGATTTAAAGGGAGAGAAAACACCAAGAAAGAAATAAAGCTAGCTGCAAGTGTAGTCTGTATGCTGCTGAGGACTCTTTCCTAAAGAAGACTGGAAATTTGCAGCTCGTTCTTGATCTGCTCTGTTTTGTCACCCACAGCTGCCAGAAGATTCCCAGGAGTCAAGAGTCACAGAGGCTTCAAGTTCAAACTCCTCTGTCAGTTTTCATTTACTGTCTGTATGTGTGTGTGAGAGAGAGAGAGAGAGAGAGAGATAATTCTGAGGATGACAGTAACTGAGAAGTGTTGTAGGGTGATGAAAAGCACATATTGAAAGTAATCGCTACTGGCTGGATTAGGGATGTAAATAGTGTGTGACAATATAATCACAATGGTAACGATAAGCACTAAACTTAATTTAGATCACATTTTTAGAACTATTGTGCAGTTCATTGTGCATTCAAATAAAATAACAGTCACAACACTTACAAATACAGACATAAAATCCAAAATGGCCAATAAAGGCAAATAAAAAGCTTTTATGCAAGTTTAAACTATTCTTTTTTATTGATTTTTAAAACCATACACCAGAGAGTAGCATAGAGTTTGCGTTGGTTTTTTAGATGAAATGGTGATGCTCTCTATTTTTGGTATGTAACAGATAAAAGTGGTTTCTTATTGCATTGTGCAACTATCACTTTGCTTCATGTCCCAGGTTGTATTGAATTTAGCAATATTCCCATTATCTAAAATGCAACAGAGGTGAGAATTAACCCAATTAAAAAATGAAGAAAACTACCAACTTTTTGCCAACTTTAGCATTAGTATTAACCTTTCATATTGTTTCATAATGTTTTTGAAGTCTCTTGCTCACCAAAGCTGAATATTTGATTGACAAGTATGAAGTAAAAAAGGCAATATGGAGAAATATTATCATATGCGGTATATATAATCATTATATGTGACCCTGGACCACAAAAGTAGCATAGGCATACAGTATTTCTAGCAATATCTAATAATTACAATGCATGAGTCAAAATATATATTTTTTAATATTAGTTTAAGTAAAGACCATGTTTCATGAAGATATTTTGTAAATGTCATACAACAAATATATCAAAACCAAATTTTGATTAGTAATATGAAATGCTAAAATCATCATTTGGACAATTTTAAAAGGCGATTTTCTGAATATTTAGATTTTTGTTGCAACCTCACATTGCAGATTTTCAAGTAGTTGCATCTCAGCTAAATTTTCTCCTATCCTAACAAACCATTCATCAATGGAAAGCTTATTTATTCAGACTTCATATGTATGATACTGTATGTATTATACTGGTTAATATATTTTTGTTGTTTTCCATGATTCCTTTGATGAATTATTTCAAAATGGCTAAATAAAAGAATCAATTTATTTTATATTAGAATACAAACCTTGCTTGCCCCAACATTTAAACAGTAGTGTAAATATATAAAAATCATATTTATCATAATTTATATGCATCACTTTATTCATTCATCATTCTCTTCCCTCCACTCCCTGCCACCAGTTGAGAACCACTGCTATACATTACAGTGCATTGATTTTGAACACACACATATAAACAGCCACATTGGGTGTCCTTAATAGAGGAAGTGCTTTTGGACGTGTGTGAGTGAATGTGGCCGTGTACGTGTGTGCTTGTGTGTAAGTCACAAATAGTGTGATCCCTTTGCTAGCCTCAGGATACCTTGTATTGGAAAATCCAGCACAGGAGGTCTAATTGAGGAGCTTGGGGAGAGGGTCTATTAAAGATCAAAGCTGATTGATTGGGCCTGACCTGACAACCTGTGTTCTCCTGTGAACTGACCATATGGAGGCATTCCCTTAACAAGACCAGGGTCAGGCAGAACACACACACACACACACACAGCACAAACACGCACGAACATTCAAAGATAAAAAGAAGTGATCTTTAGATCTTTAATATGTCTGGAAATTGTGCCAGAGCTGGAGGCTTTGGCAAATTAAATGACTGTGACACATCCTGACTGGCATCACAAAGAGATTTCAATGTTACATCTCATCCCAGTTAAAAAACAAAAAAACACTACAATTCATGCAGGCTCAAAATCAACCAATGACAATGAATTTGTTTGATGTTTCAGGCCCAGAAAACTCACAGAAGCACTTCTAAACAAATATATCAACGTGATCTGCCAAAAAAGGCATTCAACCCCATAAACAGCAACAGATAAATATAAACAACTTCTATCCTATCATCCACCCATCCATATATCTATCTATGTAATCACATTTCAAATTCATATTCTCAATTTCATTCAAATTGCAACTATTTTTTTCCAGCACAATGTTCATGTTCAGCTTAAATCTGGGAACTGGATTTTAAAAGGCATTTTCAACTGAATTCTGAATTGTGCAACAGCCTTACTTTGACCTGCTGTTCTTTGCAAGTGTATTTTATTTAGCACAAGTGTCTTGACAAGGACCCCTGGAGGACCTTGATAATGCAACGCATTACTTGGTGCCACAACTGACTGACAGCTCTGAAGAAAGTGTGTAAGCTGGTTTCATTACATTATATAACAAGGACCAAACCGTTTGGAAGGGAAAGCTAGTGGGATATTTATAAGGAGGTACACAGGTCGCTGTAGCGATTTATAATTTATGCCCACCATCACTAAAAAAGACATGACAAGGTATTTATGAAGAGTCTAAAACACACCAGGTTATCAAGGCCTCAGAAAGCCTAAAGTTCAAAGATACTACTACTAATAATGAAACCTAATCAAACGATAAAACCATATAAAAGGGGGTAATCGGGTATGAAATTTTTGGAGCTCAAAGAGTCTTCATGCACATGCAGGACACAGCCCTTACACTTTCGGTGCTGGAAGAGCAGAGTGCCTCTGTTTTCTCCCAAGGCTGTCCTCCAGGCCAGCCCGCCGCTCGCCAAGCATCAATCAAGCGCTGTGTCCTGGCATAGAACCGATCGATGGCCAACACAGCATCTCATTGATAGAAGACAGCTCCTGACTAAGATATAGCATAACTTTTCTGCTGCCTAGTCCAGCAATAATCTTCAAGGTCAATGGGAGGCGTTCAAGATGGCAGCGTTACACGGATCCTGGGGTTTGAAGCCACCGCTCGCGCACCAGGGAAATCGTTAAATCCATAACGGGCAGCTCAAAAGCAGGGCCCCCTGACGGGAGCCATCTTATGCATGAAATTCTGATCTTGCCTGCCTGAGAGGCCAAACAAACCTGACCCAGACAAGACAGCTAATGGGAGATCTAAAATGGGCTCTTTCTTTAATTACAGGCATATACATTCACAATAACATTCATGCATGCTACAACTACTACTTTTTTGGGGACTAGCTCAAATGGCCAGCCCTAATGCCCAAGTACACACTGAAAACAGAGGGACAATGCAAGCGTGAATTCCCTATATTATAATTCTAAGTCAGAATGGAACACAGATGTCACTCCTGAATTTGTGACATTTATGAGATGAAGTCATAAACCTTAAAAATGTATTTGCACTTGCGATATAAAGTCAGAACTATGTGAAATTTGTGAGTTTAAAAGTCATTTAGTGCAAGGTCACAATTACGAGAACGATATGCGAGTTAGTCATAACATTTAATAAAGTTTTGTGAGATTTAAAGTCACAGATTGCATTTTTGAGATACACAATTTGATTACTATTTTTCAGATATGAGATATATTTCTCAAAATCTGAGAAAAAGTTACAGTTATGAGAAACAAATAGGCTTTAGTGATATATAAAGCCATTATTGTGAGAAAAAAAATCTGAGTTTGTAAGAAGTTGCAATAAGGAGAATTAAACATACCACATAATATAAAGATCACAAATGCATACTTATTTCTCATAACTGTGTTGTTTTGTGACTTATATCTCAAAAATGCATGTGCACTGGGTCACAAATGAGGTCATTTAGAATATTTGTATTGATATAAAAATTTGACAAATAAAGTCACAAATATTATAAATAAGCATTTGTGAAATATAAAAGTAAAATAAATGTGATTTATTAAAATAACCAGACTGTTCTTAAATCAACTGGTGTATGGAGTATGTGGCCTGACACACAGCACATACACAGTGTGCAAATGGCCTCCGTGGCCTGTGGCATGAGAGGGGCTATGAGAGCTGGCCATTAGGGAAGAGCTATAGGTATGCACAGGGCTCAGGTAATTAAGTGCAAACGCAGGCAGGGAAAGCAGGCCTCCAGATTTATGTGGCGTAATACTGCTCACACTGCATTCCACCACCTCCTCGGCCCAATCTCATAAAGCATTAACTACCTGACCATTCAAACGCACTCCATCATTCTCTTTTCAGCTCTTGTTTTTCCACCGCCTCACCCTTGTTCTCTCCCTCTCCCTCAGTCTTTCTCTTTCTGCCTGCCTGCTCTGCCAGCAGGTACCTCTCCTCCACTGGCATAATGTGCCACCTGCCTGTCTGACGATGCCAGGCCAAGACATCAGTAATAGGGAAAGGCCAGAATAACAAGTTTGTTTTCTCTTTCTTCTCTCCGTTGACCCTCATTTTTCACGACAACGCAGATTAAAGCCATTTCCGCTCAGGGTCGTGCGATCTTCGATCAGTCTCTCTCATCTTGGCGGGGGTTCATAAAACCCATTGGCCCCATATGTTTTGCTATATTGAATCACACGCAGTAGGTTTTGATGTAGAGCAGCATCCAGAAACACGACGTGTTTAAGTTACCATGACTGAGTTTGCAAACCCTCCGATGAACGTGCTTTAAAAGGATAGTTCACTCAAACATGTAAATTCTGTCATTATTTACTCGCCCTGTTTTTTTTTGGTACCAGACTTGAATGCATTTCTTACTTCCGCTAAACTGTAAAGGAGGAAATCTGAGCAACTTTGCAGGATAAAAAGAAAAGTGTACGGGGACCAGGGGCTGTCAAGCTTCAAAAAGTATAAAAAAGACCATAAAAGCACTATAAAACATTCCTTTATATTTCAAATCTTTTGAAAACAGATGATAGTTTTGTGTTACGAACGAACCAAAATTTAAGTTCCACTTCAATAGGCAGCTGGAACCAGATAAGTGAGTCGAACTTCAGTCTGAATCTTTCAGAAAACGATTCTTTTCTGAGCAAGTACTTAGTTTGTGAAGCAATTACATTGAGGCCACTAAAAATGAATCTGTGTGGTATGAAAGTAATCTGGACATACTACATGTTGTCATTATTGCGTTGCTTCACTTCCATTCACAAATCCTCTTCTGTGGCCTCATGGGATTGTAGTGTCCACTGGGTTTCCTGTCAAAACTGGGAAGAATATGTGATGTTGGATGCAACCGTTCAAACCAGTTTTGTGATCTGGATTCAGTGAAAAGATTTGACTCACTGAATCATTAATGAACAGGGCATCTATATTTCTCTCACAAACTCTCTAGAACATGCCTATATGCTCTAGAGCAGATTTTTTACCCTAACTGTGAAAATGAAATGTAGTTGGTCTTGAAATAAGGCACATTGACCATTTTTATTATGCTTTTTCTCATCTAAGAGAGCAGGTACTCAGTCCTTTCACTATACTGACAAAACTGAAGAAAGAAAGCAACCAATGACTGAATTTTAAGGTGAGTGTTCCTTTAAGAAGTCAACTGGAACCGAAACGGCCAACATGCTCAGTGTAATCAATGTCATATTAAGGCAGTGTTAGATGTGGTATACAGAGACAATAAATATATATGATAACAGAACGGCTCACGAGAGAGCTCTGACCAGCTGCAACGCCACAGTGCCGCGGAAACAGGGGAGTTTGAGGAAACAAAGGGCTCTGGATAACAAAGTAGACAGGTAATCAATAATAACCTCTGATGCTCATAACTGGCTGGTTAGGAACTCTGTCTCCATTTCAGATACTATGCCATCACTTTGTAACAAGAAACAGATGCTTAGAGAGATAACAAGTCAGAGAAATATATCAAATAGAACGGCCATGCTGATCTATACCTCATGATCTGCCCACAATGCCCGACCTTGGTCAGGGGAATTTATTAGGGGAATAGCCTGGGTCTGTTTTGCACAATATGTTCATATTATAAAACGTAATCAATAAACGTGACACGAAAACAAGAAGAATCCACATTTCCGTGACGCGTCGCCCTTCGGCAAACAAATCACGCTTATCGTTTACATGCAGAGGATCGCTGTTGTGAATCTCATTCACGGACAGTAAATTGTCAGAACATTAAGGGATGATGGAACACCTGCCCTGATCTGAAGACCCTAAACATTACAGCTCAAGTCGATGCACTCAGCCGCTAATTGCATTATTAAGTGAGATAAGATCCCGTAGATTATTATTAATGGCCGCCCTGTGGGTTAGACTATCGTGAGGTTGGATTATCTATCTACGAGCTTCATAACAAGGCTTCTCCGGCTTCAGAATAAACAGGGGGATTCTAATAGAGTTCCATCAGTATGTATTATAGTATTCGTAACAACGCTGCTTATTGCACACAGCTGGTGTGCGTGCAGTCTGACATTAAACATAGACTGAAGAGAAGAAGCGCTCGCTCTGTATGCAGGCCCCACTTCCTTTAGACAACCTTCCTTCTCTTCGATAGACGAGTAAAGGTATTGAGCGTGCGTTCAGGAGGGAGTAATGCTCTCCTCACCTTTCTATGTATTCTCATCACTGCACTAATTAATCAAGCAGGCCCGGACACACCACAAAGGGTCACAGTGTCTGTGTCCGAAACCGAAACTTTCTGCCTTGCTGTCCAGGCAGTCAATGACTTCATAGGCATGTGAAGAGATCGAATGATCTCCTTACTGTACGTTTATACACTACCATTTAAATGTCTGGGGTCAGAAAGATATTTATTTATTTATTTTTTTACTAAATGTGTTTCTAAATTAAGTCTCTCATGGTTACCAAGGCTGTATTTATTTTATTAAAAATACCATAAAAACTTAAATATTATTCCAAAGCTGAAATTCCAACATCCACTCCTTCAGTCTTCAGTGTCACATGAGTCCTCAGAAATCATTCTGATCATTTTATCTTTCTGATAAAAAAGTTTCCAAGGATTTTATAAAAAAAATAAAATATAAAATACAAGATAGGAAAATATTTAAAATTCAGTTTTATTCTTTCCAAAAAATATAAACCATTTACAATATGCATTTTTCTGAAGAATTGGGGAAACAAGGGGGAACAAAGAAACATGACAAGACAGAAAAAAGATGGAGAAATACAAAAGTTGCTAAAATGTTTAACCTTTAAAAATATGGTATATAACTGGGATGTGTCACTGCAAAAAAGTCTTTTTGACAAATTCTTAAATCAAGAAGGATTATCCAGACAAGTAAAAAATATAGTCTTATTTTCAGAAAAAGTAGTCAAAATTTTCAAAAAGACTTTTTGCTTGTAATGAGGCAAAATAATCATATTTCAAACTGAAAATCATTTATTTATTTTTTATTATTTTGCTTGTTTCAAGTAAAAACACGCTTAATTTTGACTTTTTTTCTGAAAATACAGTACTGTGCAAAAGTCTTAGGCCACTAGTATTTTCACCAACTAAAATGGTTTTAAGGGGGTTATTTCTATCTTTTGCGGTAGAGTGTCAGTTGAAAATATCAGTTTACATTTCCAAACATTATTTTTGTCATTAATTGTAATAATGCAGTGAGATATTGTCTGCACAAGGAGTCTGCACAATGCCTCCAAAATATTTACAGTAGTGACAACTATATGCGGTTGTCAGTATACCCTGATGTATTTCTTTGCCACTTGACTTTGTTTCCTCGTTCTGTAGACCTGACGTCCAAAGCTGCTCTTTTTGATTGTCAGGACTCCTGCTCATTCGTACAGAAACATATGAGTCTGTTCTGTATGTTTCATGTTGTGTCCCACCTCCTCCAATGGCACTGAGGTGTTCATTAGCGCATCTGTTCTGAGCTAATGCTAGTGGGGATGGAGTTGTTTGTTGTCACTAGGAACAAGTGAGGGCTAAAATTCATGCGTATACGCTTACCCTGATGAAACCGTATGGATTTTTTGGGGGTGCTTCATCTTTTTTAGCGGTCCCTTTGAAGAGGAGAAGAAAAAAAGAAAAAAAAAAAAAAAACTCATTTGCAGAGTAATTTTTCAGCTCACACTGTGTGGCTTTTCAGATGTGGAACCTTTGGGAAGCCCAAGCCTAAAGTTCCTGGAATCCATGTACAGAGAACGGTGTGACAGTCACAAATGAGTAAACAAAGCAGGCGTGATTTAGCCATTCATTACCCTGTAACCAGCTATTGTTGTTGCTTTGAGGAGGAGAGGAGGAGGATGGCCTCCACAGAGATTTTGGATTCAATTAAAAAACAACACCTGCTGAGGAAGCCCCGCATCCAGCTTCTGACATCAGACATATAGAGGGAGGAAACAAAGTCAAATGGCAAAGAAATACATCAGTGTATGGGGCACAGAACAGGTGAATATGACATTAAAAATAACAATACTAAATGTACTAAATGGTAAACCAATGTAAAGACAATCGTGGATATGAGGGTTTGATTTAGGATTAATATGGAGACTTTAAAAATTAATCTATTGTGATATGTCTGCTCTAGTTAGCGTACGAAAAAGCACTAAGCAACCAACTTTGACTCCCGGGTTTGGCTTGTGTAGCCAATTTTTTTGTTGACATACCACTAAGAGGTTAATTTAATTTTTTTTTTTTTTTTTTTAAATAAATAAATAAATATGCTTAAAACTCTGCTTTGTCGTCAGAGGAATAACATGCAGTTTGAAATACAGTAATATTATTTCACAATAGTTTGCTGTATTTTTTTCCATCAACAAAAATGCTAAATTTAGATGCCATTTAAGTAATTTAAATTAATAATATCATAATGACAAAATGTATAAGAAAACACCTACAACAAAAACTAACATTTTGACAAATTACATAAGAAAACAAAACTGTGAAACACTGCTTTTGCACCATGAGTACCAAAAAAAAGTTTAACTTTTAAAATAAAGTTTCTCAAGACCCCATGTGCTTTGTTTCATTCCGCTGTACTGCATCAAGCTGTTTTTGAATCCACTATTGCATCCTATGTGAAGGACCCCTAAAAAAAAAAACAGGAAAATTCCACTAAAGAAAGTTAGTATTTTGGAGAAGCGCCTCTGGTCAAAATCAGAGGGCAAAAAAAAAAAAACGCGTTTCTGCAAACGACCAAAAGTAGTTCTCCAGATATATACATTTGTAAGAGAAGTCATCTCTCTCTTGCGGAAGCCGAGTGTATGAGTCATGTTTACAGAGCACCTTGGGTTTAGAGGAAGAAGGGAAAAATGTAGCTTACACTCAATAGTAATAATCATAATAATAAAAAAAGGTGCAATGAGAACTCCTCGCAGCCAGAAGCCCATTCATTAGTGCTCCATAGACCCCCGCAGGAGCGATGGGACCATTTTCCTGCATTGCATTTGGATCGGGGAGGCTCAGCAAATTTGTCGTCATGACATAAGGACAACGTCCTTTGTGCTTCGCTTCTGGAAATGGATTTGGAGATGTGCACCGAGGCTCTGAGGCGCAACCCGCTGACAAATAAGCTAATTCTGCATGAGTGCAGCAGAAGAAATCAAGTGACTGGATAGAAACGACGAGAGAGAGCGAGAGGGGCGGGAGGAGACTAGCTCTCCAAACTCTGAACAGTTGACAATGGACCTTTTTTCCCCCACATTGCCCAGGGCGAGCATATCAGGCCTGACACCTGCAAACTTCACCTCTGCTGCTTTAAGTACACACCGACCGCGTCTCGAGTCTGTAAGTGCGACACGCATTCATCAAATAAATCCCTGAACTAATAAATGATTGAAGCGATGAATAAGTAAACGATTGGCACTGATGGGATCAGGAGCGAGATGTTGTGCGGAGTGCACACTATGGTCATGAACAGCATCATCGATCGCTGCCTCGCATGTTACAGATGTATAATAGAGGGACTTCTCCATCGTGGTGTGTCCCTGCAGTCTAGGCCTGGATTAGAAACCAGATTACTCTGTCAAGTTGAAGACCAGCTCTCTGATAGTGGTTTATTACACTAATTGATCACCATCAGTCCACGTGTCCCAGGCGTATAATGGCTGTCTCGAGTCACACTGGACTTTGCGCCTGTTTGCAAGGAATTTATTGATGCTGACCTAAATGTAGATGCTGTGACAGAATCAGCCTAGGAACTAAAAATGCTCTGATGGGTAGGTATGGCGGTTCAAACTATTCCCCAAAGTACCGCAGAATAACTTACTTAGTTTAAAACGTTGCATTGATGGTGATCATGTTTCATGTAAACAGAACTGCATTTTTTTTTTAATCTAATTAAATAAAATTCAAGTTATATATATGTTATATATATATATGTTAATCTACATTACTTGTATAAACAGTGCTGTGAAATACATCGAATTCAAAATAAAAGTTTTGTTTACTCAATATTTGTGTGTGTACTGTGTATATTTATTATGTACATATAAACACACACACACACACACACACACACACGCAGTACATATTATGAAAATATTTACATTTATGTAATTTATACTATAAATATAGTATAGTTAATATACAAACATAAAATTTTTCTTAAATATACACATGCATGTGTATGCATTCATATATACTGTACTTAATAGGTATACACATATCGTTTGACAGCACTAAATAAAAATCTTGCATTTGATTATAAATATCATAATTAATTAATAATTCATATTTTAATATATGTAAATCTATATAAATGTTTTTCTAGTTTAAAAAAATGCTTTTGTTTTTTTATGTTTTATTTTTACATTCTTAATACATAAGGTGACAATAAAAAATATGTATTTTAATAATATTGTAAACAATATATTTTTAAATATTATAATTAAATAATTAATAATAGACCGACAGAGAAAACAATTACATCATCTGCATATAATAACTACATAAAAATCAATAACTATAAATACTGAATACAATTATTTATTTAAAACGAATTTATTTTAATAATGAATTAATCATTTTAATGGTTTTGTCTGTGTCAGTCTGCCAGCTTGTTTGAACTACAAGGCCTTTACAGCTTAACAAAAAAAAAAATTCACACTTTAACGCTTTAAGCCAATATTCTTCTTAATAGTTAATCTTCTCTTATCAAATGTTGCTTTTCTGAGTAAAAAATTGCAACATAAACTTATTTTTCTACCTCATTAACTTTAATTCAGAAACTGATTTCTAATGGAACTTAAAGTACTCTCAATTCAGTTCTGAAAAGTGCACGATCCTGGTGCTAGCAAAGGCCTGGTCAAAGCCAAGTCTGTTTAATAAACGCAGCTCTGTGCTAATTTAGGGCTTTAGCTATTTGTTTCATATTGATCTCTGTCTGCTTTTGCGTTTTGTATATTAACACTCTAATCATAAATCACATGATATAAATAATGTGCTCGGCCGCTTGCAGATGCAAGCCTTTGTCTCTGCAGAGCACAAAACCAAAGGTCAAATGATTAGCTTTGCATGCATGCATGCCTTTAATGATTTGAATAAACCTTTGTGTCCGCGTGTGCATCCTCAGCAGAAGCAGCAATGAAACAGAGAAAAGAAGGACTAAATTAATGACTGCTCTTCTGTTTGCTAGCCTGCGTGTGCCAGGCAGATGACTCAGCAAAAATGAGCTCTACCCATGCGAGCGTGCCGTAGAACCAGCTGCAGTTCATGCACAATACGCCAAGGATGCGCTAACAGGTTCGAAGGTAGGGAAAATATACACTAAAATGTTGTTGACAAGGATGCGAAAGCATGTTACACACTCGATTTTCGCTAGGTGCTGTTTTAGCTTACCGATCAAACGTCTTCGAATGCATAGCTCGCGTTATACCCGACTGTGAAATGCTCATTTGGATTTATCAATACGCCGTACACACGGTCATCAAGGCCTCAGTCAAATAATTCTCCGCGCTACTTCAGGTGGGTTTCTAAATGATTGATACGCAGTCCTCTAAGGAGCACGTTACTTCATAGACCCTCTCTTCATGCTCTGACTGCATTGTGAATAATTTGTTCTTCTAAAGTGCGTTCCCAAGGTCTCACTTTGGGAAACTCCAGCCATTTATTTTGATTTGATCTTGAGCTTATGAGTAATTATGAAGTGCCATAGGGCACATTCTGCCTAGTCAGCAGAACCGAAAGCAAACATTAATTTACCATGCTTAGAGTCAAAGCGTTACGAATACGAAGTCGAGTCTACGACTGCCACGGAAGGGAGGGGAAAGAGCGGAGATCATGTTAAACCAGTGACATTAGCAGAATGCAAATGCACTGCGACCGGCGTCTGCAAAGTCTGCTGCTAAAACGTGGTGGAGAAATTATTTCGAGGGAGCGCAAAAAAAAAAAAAAAAAAAAGCAGAAAAGTTTCTTTTCTCTCTTTGAGCAACTTTTCGGGTGCAGTTCAAGAGGAGAAGAAATCCCTCCAGGACACGGAAACAAGAAAAGAGCCTGCCAATGGACAATCCAGAGGGAAAACGGGACATGCTGATCTGTGGGGAGCCTAAATACAGCGACGCTGAAGCCTGTGAAGGATTTAAATAATGCTACAGAGGTCCAACGGGGGCATATATAGCATCGAAAACACATGCGACTGTCCAGAGAAGCTACTGCTGTCAAAATGTCTCTAGGATACAAACAATAAATAGACGAATAGGACTAGATGGGGCAATTAAACATTTTACAATTCGCTTCAAGTGGTCAACATGATCACAGGAGCCTGAGGGGGCCACAAACGCACACTCAAAGGATTATGGGTTGCTTTAAGAGACTGCGAAGGACGCCAAAAGCACCGTGGCTGCAGCATTGGCCAAGCCGTACTGTCTTGGCTGACCTCTTATGAGAAAACGATGCGTTCTGCTGCAATGCTCCGCTTATTGAAATCATCTATGTTAAAATCACAGCCATCCAGCGCATTAGCAGTGAAATTAATTGAAATAAGACAATTCAGCACATGCTGCTCAGTGGGCCCTCCTATCTCTGCACTCCATTGCTTTCATTTGCAGCCCTCTCGCTGGAGATAATGATCACATTTAGCCGCAGTGCCCCTAATAAGACGACAACCGTGGCCACTGCGTGCTCCCACTGATGCTAAAAAGCAGGCCACAAAGTCATCTTTGGACGCAAATTAGTGAACGTGCATTAACGAGGGGGCTAAAAGTTTCAGCGATGTATTGCTCTCAATTTAGTGATGAAGCGTGCGCATTTTTACAAAAAGCAACGAGGTTGTCAAGTTCGTTTTTTTGGTTCATTCTGGATACAGACACAGTACAAGACAAAAATGACCCCTTTTCTCTGGGGTCTCAGGATTTGGGTTATAGGGCACAGAAGAATGAGTAAAATCTATGCGTAATCTACAATGAGTAATTACTGAATAGGCTGATCATTTTTCAGAGGTGTGTGTGTGGGAGGTTAATTGCCTGCAGGAGAGCTGAGGGAGGCTCTGGGCAGCTCTAGGAGATGAGGGTCAGTAAGACACGCGGATGGGGAGAGAGGTCATGGGGTAGGCTGAGAAACTCCTCTGCTGGCTAGTAATTACTGTAGGGGTCAAGACCAGATGTGTATGCACACACACATGCACAAACACACACTCCTCACATACATATCACATACATACAATGGCAAAATAACAAATCCCTCACCATCAGCTAGCATCTACTGTTACCTGTTCACATCTGTTTCTAAAGCTCTGTTGACTCTAAAAACATTTTCACACTCTCAGTCTTATTTATTTAAGTGGTATGCTAAAAACGGGTTTTTATTTCTAAATAAAAATCTAGTTTTTATTTATTTTTTTTAAACAAAGTGAATGGCAAAATGCTCACACATGCCATAACAGGTAGTTACCACAAGCACAGCATGTTCCGTGCGGCCACAATTTCTCAATCTACCCATCTACCCTTTACAACTGGACTTCTTTTTTGCTCTGACAGCTCTGGACTTAGAGGTTCTCCGCCACGTCAATCAAACCCTTCTCTACACCAGCACTTGGTAAACATACAGTCTCCCTGTGACGGTGAAAATGGTTGTTTGTTTTCATTCTGTTTTCCCCTCCTTTCTTTTCCCTTTTCCCTCAACTTCTCCGAACACAGTGGGAGTCGTGCCTAATGAGCCACCACCCAGCATCTCCTGCTCTCAGCACCAGCCATGCAACCCTTAATCTGTGACTTAACCTGCCCACTGAGCGGCACTGCTGGCAGGAGAAATTACAGCCCTGCGGTTTACCCAGACTGCACTGTACCCCTCTCACAACATTTAATTAATCCACTGGGGAGCCAGATCTTGCTAAATATAATCCCACCGTCGAACCCCGCCGTTCCCACTGCCCTTCTGACGTGCCACCGAAGAGACACGCGTCGATGAAAGCACAATTAGATATGTATAAATATTGTTATTAACAAAACGACTGCTCGAGGTTGCACCGAAGAGAGTGGAAGGCGAAAGAGACGAAAGGTGTGCTTTTCCGAGCTCCTGCCTGTATCATTCCATAAACCGTCTCCTCAGAACCACCAGCAGAAGCCAGGAGGGGCTTTAGTCGCACAATGTTCTGTGATTTATCCGTGATGGAAAACTCAGAAGAACAAATAGAGTCCTCTCGGGGGGCGAAGACAAAAAGAGGACATTCTCACTCAATGGCCATTTCGGAGCCCAGGTGTCAGAGCTAAAACACTTCCAGCCTGATCAATGTATCGCCAACCCAGAACCATCCCGAACCTCACCCGTGCCATTCAACCACCCGCGATAACTCAAACCTGCCTCGCTTTTCGGACGCCCCGCCTCCATCCGCAGAGTTCCGCTGTGGGGTTATACTCATTTCCACTAAAAGCACTTTGGGGCAAATGTTCAATCAGACCCAAGATGATCTTAGCTGGAGAGGCAACAGGAAACAACGAATAAATAAAGGGCCTGCAGTAAAACCGTGAGCAGTGGAAGTGGACCCTGAAAGGATCAATCCTGGTAATTGCTGTGGTAGAAAATGAATCAGGCAGGAGGGGAGAGGGAGAGAGAGATGTGGCCATATAAACACAGAGTGGTAAACAAGTGCAAGAGGAGCTGTGGGAGCACGCTACGGCATGGTTACACACAAACAGACATGACCTGCAGCCTGAAAACATGCTGCACAGCCTCCGAAAAAACAAACAGCAGGTGGCCTACAAACCAGCTGCATTACAAGTAACTTTACACCTCGCTTATTCAGATAGAATCTAGAGGGCTTCCTATATGGATATAGGAAGTCGAAGAATTTCTGCACTTTTACTGATGTCGTACGGCCATTTGAAAAGTGCTGAAGAGGAAAGAAATGTGCATGTGAGGACGTGGGATTATGAGGCAATCTCTCGGCTCGGGTGTCAGCTCTCATTTGAAGCGGAAGTAGATGGTTGCTCCTGCTGCAGCACTTAGCATCACCTCCAAAAGCCCTGAGGCTACAGCAGACAGCCTTCTTCTATAAGTGCAGTGTAAGAATGTATTTAACTGTAGACAGGTAGGCGGGAAAAAGGGGTGGGAGGTGGATGGGCGCACGGCTTGGGTTTCAAGCCCCGGCAAGAACCGGAGGATGATCGTGTCATGTGAGCATAATGAAATGGTCACTGAGATGATCATGATGATGATGATGGCAGTCAAAGCCCCTCAGATTTCACTGATAATCAGAAAATGTCTATGAACGCAATTTTATTCATGCATGGCAATTTCCTTTATCTGATCTATAGTATTATGGGAATTGTGGGTAAATAGTCATACAACATTAAACTACATTTTCCAATGATTTTCAGCATTACATTTACAAACCATTTACTGGGCCTTAAAAAATGTGTTTTAAAAAAATGAAATACTCGCTCATGTTATTCTAAACCTGTTTGACTTTCTTCTGAAAAGATGTTATTTTAAAATACCTTTTTGGTTACCACAGACTTTTATTGTGGGGGGGGGGGACACAGTAAATCCATTCAAAATCAAAACATATTCCTTACATTTTCCCCAGAAGAAAGAAAGTCATACTGTCATAATGTTTAGGTTTGTGTCTAAACTACACTCTTAAATATAATATGGAGTTAAACTTACACATCAATGGTATTTAGTTCAATTACATTGGACAGCTATTTCATAGCTGAAGCTTCAAGGTCAACAGCATATGCAAAAAAATATATATAATATTTTGCAATTCTCTCTAAAAATGTATAACTCATTTTTTTGCATTATGCAACATGAAATCAATTTTGATTAAAAAATAGCATTATAATTTTTTAGATTCAAGTGCTAGTTGACAGCAAGCCATCAAAACATTATTCTAACCTCAAACTTAAGAAAAAAACAACATAAAATTAATTATTTTTTCAGTGAAAGAAGGCCTGTCTGGTATATTTTAACGCACTTATATAATAGAAACAAGGTCATCTACATTTACTCTCCTCACACTTACCATAGAAATCACCTCCAAGCCAAACATCTCAAGAAGAAGCGTGCACTTGCCAAAGATGGACAGTGCCTTTTCAAACAACAGAAAAGACTCATAATATCAGTATGCCACCCACTAAAAGCATGAGTGTCGTTAAATCAATAATTCATTTACTTTAATGAGATAAGGACTTTGGAAACTAATTGCATGCTGCCCCACTTAGTCAAGCCATTCAGTGGCCTTAATGCAAAACACATCTGCCTTACGTGGCTGCAGGACACATCAGGTTTAGATGGGTGCATCTTTGTCCGAAGTTGTGATGGCATGTCACTTTTTCAGACAAACACTGCATTAGTTAAATCTCACGGTCACTGCTTACCTGTATAGGATTCAATAGCATCTCTAAAAGAAAACCTTTGAATTTTGAGTAAATGTGTTGATGTGTAATATCTATGCAAATTTTGTGGTAGCCACAACATACCAACATATCAGAAAAGAGGACTTGATGTTCAAAAAAAAAGAGATTTATTTCACAGATGACCTCCTTTAACATGGGGTCACTGTGTATCTATATACTGTATGGAAGAATGAAATTTGAAATATACTAAATTATAAATTATGTTTTTAGTGAAAAATATTTGCCTTTTTGAACTTTTAAGTTGTTTAAACTTTTAAACAGGCATACAGTATATTGCTGTAAAGGATTTAATTGCATCTAAAGTGTATTACTAATGATCGAACACAATCGTGTTTCACCTGGTTGAGCTCTCAGACAGTTAGACATCAAATTAAACTGTCCAATCACATCCAGTAGGTTTTTAGCTGAAGGTACAAGTTGGCTGGAAGGACCAAACAATATTCAATGGAGTCATTATTGCCTAGAAATAATGCATGAATGTGATGCACATTGATTTAAAGTGCCACCAGTATGCCATGCGCTGTACAAAACAGCCAATTAAGTTATCCAGCAGGCCCGCGATTATTTATCAGTGTTGAATTAGTCTGGCGTTTGTGTATTTAAAAAGGGGACATGTCAAATCAGAGCCCTGATTATCTCTGTTTCATTTTGTGTTGATCTTATTTAATCTAATTTAATCATCTAATTCTTTAATGGAAAACAGAACTAGTCACGGGTGCTACATCAGGCTTTTTGTTTTCTTAAACTGTTGTGGAGCCTAAAAGGCAAATGTAAATTAGCACAGCTTAATGCAGTTAAGCGCTTTTAAATTATACTTTATATTATGATATTCAAAAAAAGCAATTTATAGCATCTATAACATCCTTCCAGCAAACGTCTTTAGCAGTTCTGCACTGGATTTTCCTTGAGTGAAGTTTTGCGACATTAGTTTAATGTTACAGTTTATATACAAAAAAAGTGACATTATGAGAGCATAACCCACCAAAACTTTAGTTCATTATGTAATGCTTAGATCTGGTGTATGTTATAGAGATAATTTTAGAGAAGACCGGGGCTAGTTGTCACACAGTTCATGTAATTTAAGGTTTTGAGCAAAAAGTTCAACTACATGACCCTGGACAACAAAGGTTGCTGGGGTATATATGTAGAAATAATGTCCATTGTATGGGTCAACATTATAAATGTGTCTTTTATGTAGGGGTGGGCATAGATTAATTTTTTTTTAATCTAGATTAATTTCGAGATTAATCTAGATTAAAATGGCTAATTTGAATTCTGCCAAAGGCATTCAGAATATTTGTGCTACTTAAATAGTGACTAAAAGTAAAGCCCTATTGGGACGGGACCAGTTTAACAGGGGGTCGTTGGTTAATGTTTTGTTTCACAGACGTACTTGGTGATTTTACTCCCATCCGAATCTGCCATGTCTGTGTTTTCTTTCACAACCTCTGTGATAATTCTAGAGTCCGAATGCGATGGCTGTGAAATTATTTTTCACAACGCGTTTCCTTGTGTGTTTTACTAAAACTTTTAGCCAATGTGATATTCCGCAGATCCTCTTACCGCACGCACGTTTAATATCAATATAATATTGATATATAAAATAAATAAGTAAATACAAATAAAGAGCCAGATCACGTAAACTGTTAAGACTGGCTATTGGAATATCAGGTAAGATTACTCACGTTCATTCCTGCACTCGGTTATATATGGTTTAATTATCAAAATTAAACATGGGTTTACAATAAATAAAAATCATAATAGTTGAACTAAAGTAACCGCACATTAGCATAGCTTTGCTATACTAGCCATTTAGCATTTGTGATTATACGTTACTAATTGTAATCAATCTGAATGACTATGCACGCATACAGAGCGCGCGATCTCTGTGACGCACAGATGTACAAAACAGACTCTCTCACCTCTGTAATAATAAACACAGACCCTCTCACCACTGTAATAAACACGGAGATGTTATCCCATCCGAAATGGTACATGAACATCACAGACGTCAGGTGATAAGAATCAAAACTCGAAAACTAGTCCCGTCCGAATAGGGCTACAGTGCAATTCGGCTAGGTATACATCCGCGCAAAATACGTAGCTTGCGTAGTATAGACCCAGCTCCCAACACAACTTTGTGAATAGATTAAATTAATAGATTATATATTTTTTTTTGTTTTATCGCGCGATAAGAGTCTCGCGTTAACGCCGATAACGGCCCACCACTACTTTTATGTCAAACAATCATTAGAATATTATTTAAAGATCATGTTCCATGAAAATATTTCCTACCGTAAATATATCAAAATATATAAAAAATGTTTAGATTTGTGATTTTGCACAACTCTGGTAAAATGAATTGTATGATTAGTAATATGCATTGGTAAGAACTTCATTTGGACAAAGCGATTTTCTCAATACAGTATATATTTATATACATACAGATTCCAGATTTTCGAATAGTTGTATCTCAGCCAAAAATGGTCCTACAGTGTCCTAACAAACCACACATCAATGGAAAGCGTATTTATTATTTATGATGTATACATTTAAAAAAATGTATAGGCATTTAGGCATTCTATAGGCATTTTACAGTTTATTAAAGACTAAAAGACAAAGACTAAAACAAAACAAAAAACATTTATTTGGAAATATAAAAAAATCTTTTACATAACATGTAAAATTATAATGAAATATTAGTGCCCAGTTTTAGTAACAATGAAAGAAAGCCAAAATATTATAAAAAATATATAAAACAAGTGACAGCCGTTTTTTTTTCTACTGTATATGCATATACTGTCCCTTTTTATAATATTATATATTATATTATGCGTAATATTGTATATTATAGCGAATAACATTCCTATAAATTGTTACCAGAAGTACAACAAGAACTACAACAAAACTAAACTAGAAAGCAAACCAAAAGGTCATATTACGCAGTTACATTTTGTTAAAGTGTGCACTTTTTAACCTGATGGCATATTTCTGAGAGACATGTGGCATATGTATTTGTGGCGGCTCATGTATTCCTGAGGGTCACTGCAGGGATTCCTGTACTTGATCTCATACCTGTTGAGCTAACACATTTTTTGAACAGGAAAGGATTTCATTACATTAGCATGCTGTGCTCTGACTAAATTTGTAAGTTTAATCAGCCTCAATTAAATTACCAGCCAAACATAGAAAGTGAGGAGCGCAGCAAACGTGTCCGTTGCCGTCTGCTTCCATCAGTGAAATCAAGGATGTTTTTAAGCAGGTCTTATTTTCTTAACCTGCACACATGTATTATACTATGTACGCATGAATAATACATGCACTCACATGGACGTGCACTTGCACATTCGCATACCCATGAGCATTGGAAAAACCTATGCGGATTTATCATCGTTTGCATGTATAGGGGAGATGCATAAAAAATCCGCACGCTGCCCTGATCAAGCCATGTATCGATTTCCCGCAAACAAAAGATATTGTGAAGCCATGAATATGTAACACTAACAAACATATGCATGCACATGTAATCAGACAGAAATAATTCATTACTGATCACATCTGACTGTGCACAACCTTGAATTTTACTCTTTTTTTTTTTTTTTTTTTTACAAAAGAGGCCGTGTTTTACAACCTCTCGCCAGGGAACGAAGTGTGCTATAAACGTCTCCTGTCTCCCAGAAACCTCCATCAACATAAGCTGCAAACTCATAACTCCAGACATCCCCTGGGAGATGTTATTTTGGTATTACATGCCCGAGAGACAGTTGTAATATAATGATAGCACGTTATGAATGGCCTCTTAATAGCATGTCTTGGTTAAAGAGATGAATGAAAATTTACATTTAATCAGATGTGTACATACAAACACAAAAAAAGTCAATAGAAAGATTTTCGTTTTTTCGTTTCTTTTCTTTAAAGCTGTCGGCATGGATATATGCTGAAGTAAGTATTCTGACACTTTAGGGGCTATTTTTATGAATAAATGCAATAAAGTAACAGCAAAACCTTTTATAATGCTCCAAAAGACCTATGTTTTAAATAACTATTTATTAAAAAAAAAAAAAAAAAACACAAACATGAAAAAACACAGCACAACAGTTTTATTAATAAGAAAAATTTATTGAGCATTAAAGTAGAATGATAAAAATGATTTTAAAATGAAATCTGAAGGACCATGTGTAAGAAAAATATACTTGAAATAGAAAATATACTGAAATGAATTGTCATAATATTTTTTCGGAATTAATAAATAATATACAGTATATGTATACACACACACACACACACACACATTTGTTTTATTAATAAAGCATATTCAAGGACAAGGGAATTGTTGAAATGTTAGGGTTTATAATGCCTAATTATATATATAATTTATTTGTTTTATTATTTATTAACTTTTTTTGCACAGGTTAATCTTTGGCGCTCACTGTATGTGTGATTTGCAATCATCTTAAGAAGTTTTGATGCAGTCCAACTTTTCTGAATCATCAATTTGATTCCACTGTAACTTTTTCCAAAAAAGACAATAACAACTATGCTCATTATATGAACTTGGTTTTTAGAATCAATAAACTCCAACAACATGAAACCAAACAGATAAATGCATCA
Organism: Enteromius radiatus; assembly: GCA_032357445.1. Classification (NCBI taxonomy): domain Eukaryota; kingdom Metazoa; phylum Chordata; class Actinopteri; order Cypriniformes; family Cyprinidae; genus Enteromius; species Enteromius radiatus. The sequence goes on along the minus strand of JAUCMS010000019.1, from coordinate 10,362,073 downwards.
ATGGTTGAGAATCTAATCAGGGTTTTGACAAAGTCGCATGTAATCCATTCCCAGATCTGTCTGTGCATCAATCCAGCAGTCATTTATCAGTGAATAAGACGCTCCGAGAGGAATCAATTGCCAACGATATGAGTGATCCACATTCTCAAAACCTAATGCATCTCTTCATAGATTTGCAGATTTACAAAAATCCCCTCCATCAAAACCGAGCTGGAGATGTCAGCGGAAAAGGTGGGCTGTTTGGGACCCCTGGACAGTGAGTGATGCATAACATCTCCTCTGCAACGAGACACTGAGCGACGGGTTGATAAAGAGGGTCGTAGTTGTCTAGATCAGCATATACATGCGCCCGAGTTTGTTATGCACGTGTGTGTGTGTGTGTGTGCACATCTGTGCGCTTACACGAATTTATGTACGCTCCCCTCGCCGCTCGATAGAGATCAGCAGTTGAGACCGTCTCCACCCGACCTCACCCCCTCGAACCCACCCTCCCTCCCAGCCCCTCGCACACGCGCTCCGGAGAGGAATGATTTAAAGGTGCTGAGATTTGTGGGTTCAACCCATGGCCAGACGAGCTGACACCTCCATAAATCAGAGCGGGTGGCCTGCCACACACAGCCCACCTGCGAGCCGCCCCCCGGCCAGCCTGGCCTGAAACGCTGACGCCATACTACCTGCCCCTTGCCGGACACGCGCATCTTGAACAGCCCTCATTAACTCCTGAGCGTCAGCTAAACCTCGAAAAACACACACGCAGATATAAACACCCACACAAGCAGGCCGGCGTTCCAGTCCAGGTGATTAGGAAACAGCAAACCTCACCAGACAAGCACTTGTTCTAATCCCAAGAGGGAATTCCTGTGATGTGGCAACCCAACATGTTGTGCCCTGGAGCCAAACAAACTGCTTCTAATGCGCTGGTAAATATGGAATTGTTTCTTTTTATTTTTTTTTGATGCCCCTTTTTTTTTTTTTGCGCAACACACATCCTTGGCTTATAAACACATCAACAAAACATTCGTTTAGAAGTTGCCTCCACTGTTTTAGATGTAAATGAGACTAAAGCTGCAGCTCCCAAAAGGGGTGACTTTGTTTAGTCAGCGTCTCTATGAAACAACGCATTACCTTATCTTAAAAGATGCTGATGAGTAAAATTTTCATGCTATTCTTGAAAAAAAAAATTAGCACTGAAACTAACCTGGTTAGATTTAATGTAATTAGTTATGACTTCCTCTAGAACTTTCTACTTTCTTTTACCAAAGAGAAACAGTGTTTTCATTATGTATTACCTTATCTAAAAGATGTGGATGACTAAAATAAACTAAATGAATGAACAGCAATTAAAATAAATTCAACACAGTTAAAGTGAAGTTGTATTGATCGCAATTAATCACATCCAAAATAAAATTTTGTTTACAAAATCTATGTGTGCATACTTTGTATATTATGTATATATAAATACATACATACAGTATATATTTTTAAAAAATATTTATATTTGTTTATATATATATATATATATATATATACACACACATACATACATACATAATAAATGTATATATACATACATAATAAATCTATACAGCGCGCACACACATATATATTATGCAAACTGATTTTATTTTGGATGTGATTCATCATTTGGCAGCACTATTCATCATATATGATGAAATATATAAACTAAATACTACTTTATACAGTATTTAGCATTTCCTCCATCCATCCATGTTTCTTATCAACAGCTTTTCAACTTTCTCCAAACAAATTCCTGTTTGACTTTGCCAAGCCATCATTCAAATGTTATCCACCTACTGTATATATACTTCTAATCAACATCAAAGTCAACATTTAACTTTTTCCAAAAATTTCAAAAACTACTTTGTAAATGTTGTCTTGACAAACTTTAATTTGAATGTTTTAATTGTTACATTACATTGAAACTAGCCTGTTTAAATTGAATCTAACTAGATATCACCATGCAGGTTTGTGCTTAACTTTCTCTAGAACTTTCTTCTCACTGACCTTTTACCAAGGAGAAACGAATGCAAAATAAAAAAAGAAACAAAAAATGCCACAAGTGCCACAACTGTCAACCTTGTGACTTTTAATCGGGCCAGGACTGTCATTGCGGCCCGCCCTCCACGGGGTCCGAGCTGGCCTCACCTGGTCCGGGACCAGGGGCCAACAAGGGACATGTTCTTAATTAAAACTGTATGGCTTCGGGGGCCTGAACTGTCACTCAGAGAGCGTACCGTTACCTTTAGAGATGAGAGCTCGGGCCAAGCTGGAGGCACAGGAAAAACCGAAACGGGAACCCGAAGAACCGAAGACAGAATGACCACTGCTAATAAAAATAAATGATCAGTGCTGCACGGTTACGAATCATCCTCCTGCAATCCGTGCACTTATCTCCACTTTGTCCTTGGACCACAAAGCCATAATTAAATATTAGTAAAACGTTATGATGTTCTTCTTTATTAGACGTTCCCAGCTAGTCCTCGGTGCCTGAAGGGGATCGAGACAAACTGCCTATCAACCCTGCAAAATAATGACGGACGCGTCACACCGCACTAGTAGAAGGATCGTCACTATTAAAGTGAATTATTTGTTCATTCGTCTCATTATATGGCTCTATTCAAATCATTCAGTGCCGTGCAGTGTGTGCGATTGTTAGTAACGAGATCCATCTATGCTGCGCGATAAGATCATATTCCTCCATCGTGATAAAAGACACCTCTGTGTACCCACACTCGAACTGATGAAAGTGCACATGAGGCTTTGGTGTGTAATAAGATCTCTGATCACCTGTACCGTGTTTGAGGTTGACGGCACTTAGACAAACCTCACATCAGAGGAGCTGTAAACCAGTGATTGATTGATTCCAAAGGTGAAACAGATGCTCTTATTGATGAGCCATTTAACTGGACTGAGTGTGGAAGAGAGGGTCTCAAATGTGTTGAGTGAACCTTGGGGAGCGAGATGCACTAGACACCTGGGACGCAGAGAGACACAAACATCCTTAACGATGCTCCTCTCTGCTCACACCTGTGCAAACAGCAATGCAAACATGCTTACATGGGGACAAAATCAACTCCTTTAGGATTTTCACCGTTGCGCTGCAGGGAGTATAATGAAAACTGGGATGTAAAGGAATATGTAATGGAAAAGAAACTTGCTGCAAAGAAAGTATGTTTCTTATACACATTTTACCAGAGTTGTGCAAAATCACTATCAAAGAGTTGGTTCCAAAAACAAATAGTCAGTTGGAATTGGAGAGGAATTCAAAGGAAACTAAAATGGAATTTGAATTGATCTGTCTATTTAATTTGATCTAACTATTTATCTATTCAACCATCTATCTTTCTAATCAACTCATGAATGCATCCATTAATCCATCCATCTTCAAAGACTTTCATCTCATTTCCAAAAAAAAAAAAATAATCCAATACTTTCTCAAGCCGGCATTCAAATTTTATCCATCCATCTTTCTAATCAACTTTTTTGTCAAGCCAAAATTCAAATCTTTTCTTGACAAATGTGGCTTAATAACAAGAAATTTGAACAGAATTGATTCAAATTCAATCTCAATTACCCCATCCTGTTTGCTACATAAATTGTAATTCAATTCAAAATGAGGAAACTAATTTAAAAAACAAAACATCCAAATCTAGTTGTAGAATGCAAATCTCAAAGAACCACTGAGTTCACTTGCAAAAAGACAGTTCCTCATATTGATCTTCACCTAATTTTAAATGAACCTATAGAACCACTCAAGGCAGCAAATTTTACGGTCTGTATGCATATATAACATATATATGACCGTGCACACATATGTACAATCTGGTTTTTCTCATTTCTTCTTGTTATTGCCAGCACAGGAGAAGGCCTCTAGGGTAACATATTACATAAAGAAGAAGAGGGAAATTTTCACTTCACCTCAACTTTGGGCAGCTGTTCTGTTCTTCCGTTGCAGCCCTGCAGCGTTGCAGTTTCTCAAGCTTTCTTTAAAAAAAAAAAAAAAATCAATCAGACGCGTCTCAATTAATCTGCCGAGTGGTGCATTGATTGTGCCTCTAAATTGGGTCAACAGGATTGTCTATTTAAAGGGCAGGACCCTTTAATCATCATTTTATGTCCAATAGACTCACCAGAGCTGCAGTGGTCCTGATGTCCTGTGCTAGAACAGATTCCTGTCCTAGACGGCAGATATATCCTCCTCTCTCTCCGACAGCAAACATCCATGCGGCCATAAAACCAGACATGCACACTATAGCAACTTCCCATGTGGCCTGTGCAAGCACAGCACTGTTTTGATTAAGATGTGTGGGAACGCATGTTGTTATGCTAGCTACACCTGCAGACAAACTGTACACTCTGGATGGAGCTTTGTAGTGGCGGATACTCTGTCATGACTTATTTCTAGTCCCTCTACACAGTCCGTGAATGGCAGAAGTATAAGGTATTCAGAAAAGAGTATCTGCATGGGGATGACAACACTGTACATCTGTTTTGTTTGTTAGGACTCGCAGGCTTTAGCTTTGCAAGTGATGAAATCAGATCAGTTTGTTGAGAAGACCTTGTCAATATTCAGTAGATGTACATCTACAAAAAAAAACAGAAGTAGCTGTCAATGTGAAAAGACTATAAACTGTACATTTTGTCTCTGCTCTTGTCTATCCTGAGTTCTTGGTGACCTCAGAATTCCTACAATATATATTACATACTGCATATTTCCTACATTATACAGTATATCAGTTTCTTTTACTTTATATATATATATATGGCAAAATTCAGGAAAAAGGTTTTATGTTTTAATTATAATCTAAAATTTTCCCTCTTAATTTGCCACTGCATCATATACTACTGTGTATGATGTATTTGTATATACATATTTATAAAAATACTGCATAAAGACTGAAGCACATTTTAGATTTTAACCCAGCTTCAAACAATAGATGTGGTTGAAAACCGAATGTGCTTTTAACAGATTTAAGTCAAATACGATATAGAAAACAATAAAGTATTTTGAGTGACATCATAAGTAAGTTATAATATTGTATATCTGATGGAATTTAGACACATTGGGATCATATAAATGCAAAACTAAACAAAAAAGTACTTTGCATATTACAGTACACTGATTTTAATACAATTTCGTTCCCACATTATATTAAGTGCCCCTAATACCTGTGTACCTACATAGTAACTAGATGCGAATCTACAGTAGTATGTAACCACAGTGTAAGTACACATTGCTACACAGTATCTACAGCTGTAATATTTCTGTAACTACACACATGT
>JAUCMS010000019.1:10341390-10356669 GCA_032357445.1 Enteromius radiatus | reverse complement strand
AGGACATTGGTAACAACACTTTTTTCACTTCACTAAGTAGTCATGTAACAGGAATTACACAGCTACATTTTGTAACAGTATAAGAGTAACTGGAACAGGGGGTGATCAGGGTGTAGTTTGGTTGGTTTAGGGATATGTAAAGTGGGTGGAGTTGGTGCACCTCTGTAAAGCAGTGTATATACATGGTAACTCCTCAGGAACTGCCCACTTAATATAAAGCGTAACATTCTGGACACCAACCACAATTTATATGTAAAGCCTAATTTACTGCCCGCTGCTATGTAACATCAGAGTAATTACATGTTACCAATGTCCTGTTACACATTTGTAATTACACACACCATTCTGAGGGGTGTTACATGTGTGATACTACTGTATGTACAGATGTGTACTTACACTGTGGTTACATACTACTGTACATACACATCCAGTTACTATGGAAGTGCACAGGTATTAGGGACATTAGGTCTTGTCTTGTCATGTCGTTCTGTTTTGGTTTCCGTTTGAGTTTTCACGTGTCACGACCTTATTTGGAGTTTCCTGTCTGTGTAATTATTAGTTGATTTATTCCCAGCTGTGTTTCACAGGTGTCCCCAGTATCCCTCTTGTTTCTATGTGTATTAAAACCGTGTCTTTTGAGTCTTTGCCCTGTCGATCGCTTTGTGCATGCCTTTGTTTCCATGTTCCCGGATTTATTTTGTTTTCGTGTTTGTTAGAATAAATGTTTTATGTTATAATTTTCTTGATTCACTCCTCTGCTGCAAGCGTGACAAATATACTGTAAAGTTTCTATTTATGTGTTTAACAGTTTTGAGTACTGTATCCAATCCCAGACATCCCCTGTCGAGTGCTGAATTCAATGACCAATTAGAAGTTTTAAAGATGTCAGTGACACATCCACTCATTACTGTTCAAAGTTGTTGTTCAGTAAGCTCACATACTGTTTTCTACATCCTTTCTAAATCCTTTCATTATAACTAAAAATGTTTAAATGTGATATGAGAGTCACTGTGCAGTGTAGACAACTTCATTGATCATAATGGGTGTTCCCGTAAAATGTGCAGAGAACTCACACTGAAATGACTGACAGCTTCAGTGATTATAAACAGAGCACTCTTTGTTCTCCTTTTGCTTCCAACTCATTCACGATTTGAATAAATGATTTATTTCTAGTTCAACCAGCTGAACAATGCCGATTCTGGATTGACAACTGTAATTAAATGCAGGATTGGATCCAAAACATGATGACTGACAGTGCTAAACATGGCAGTATCAAAAAAAATCTGATACTATATGTAAGAGCAGACCTGTGCATTAAAATATAGTTCATACCTGGTCTCATGGCATCATATCTATGGGTTTTCATAGACAGGAGGTTTACTCTGTAGCTCACATGATACAGTGTTGCACTTAGATGCACTTAGCTCTGGTTCAAATCCCATGTAAAATGGTTTGACCATACAGTTCAAATCTTCCTAAAAGGAAGTTGAAATGACACGACTTGCTTCAACAACTACTTTTGAATTCAGTTTTGCAATTGTTAACACTATCAGGTAGGTTTAGGATTGGATTTGGTGTAAGGCATATTTACAAAATGATAAAGCATTACCTTTTAGCATATATATATTTTTTGCAATAAAAATTTTTGTTCTTTGTAAAAATAGTTACTCCATCCAGATCATATTTTTTATTCAAGGAGGGTAAAAGATATATATCAAAATTTGGAAAGCTTTCTAAAATAATTATTCTGCTGTATCGCCCTGTCCTACAACATAAAATATGATTATCTTTTGGATCCCTTTCTGAACACAATTTTAGTGTTGCATACCTGATTACATTTTCCACGCACTGGATGCTTCTAAATGTAAAAACTCCATCGATACACTGTATATCAATGCTGCGGACTACACAACGGCCCACGGCCGCTATTTCCATTCTCTCTCCCCCCCCCCCCCCCTCTCTCTAGTGTGATTTACTCCAGCTGTCTGAGGGGGCTCTGGAGGAAGCCTCCTTATGAAAGAGGATGACTGTCTTAAGAGTTGTGATGATGAATGTTGCCGTGACGACGTGGAGGCACGTGAGACAGGAGTGCCGGTTGTTTATGGACGAGTCTGAGGTGCCATGGCAGCCATTGTAAATCCTCTAGCCGCTCACCTTAGCAGGGGAGAGAGAAAAGTGGGAAAGAGGAGAAGAATAGACCACTACTCTTTCTCCGAGCCGCGCAGGATGCCAGCGTCTTATTGGATAGTGGCTAATATAAATTACTTTATGGCTTCTACTTCTAAAAAGTAAGAGAGCAGTGCATGATAACTTGATCCCGGTTACCTCATTTGTTTGGCGAGAGCCGCTCAGGCACCCGGGCCATGCTGTTGGCACATCTGAGCAAATGTAACCTTAGATTTCCGATAAGAGCCAGGTGCGTTAATAAGAAAGGCCACTGGAGAATCTAACCCATCTCAACCTCTCAAGACTTCCGTGTCGCCTCTCAGCCAAGTCTCAACTTCCCACCTACAGAGAAGGGCTAAAAAAAGCAACAAGCCTCTATTAATGAATGTGTTTATTTATTTCCTTTAATAGATTTCAGGCCAAGGGCCCTCTGGGAGCGAGGAAAGCAGCATTTCAGCAGCTTTCAGATCCCCCTCCGAACGGGTGGAGAGGAAGAGGGAGGGACGTCAAATCGATAGTGCGCTGCACCAAGCGAAGCTACACGGTGGTTTCAGCGTGCGCCCCTCTGAGCTACTTCATCTTACAGAAAGAGAAGCAATAAGCCCCGGCTGAGAGGGCGAATCAGCATCGCTGCTAATCAATTAATGGCCCTCATTCATTAAGTGATGAGTCGATTAACGAGCATGTTATTCTTGAGGAGGCTGACACATAATCATGGGAAGGCTTCATTGCACTTTTGCTTTAAAGTGAAAAGCAGAAAGATCGCTATTGTGATAATTGTCTGGTCAGGCCGTTGAGGAGAGCGGCGTACTGAATAGACAATGTCTGTCCTTTTTGACATTTCTCAATCACAGTAACAAAAGGATGTCAGCAAAAAGGAGGTTTGACTCCACATGGTGCGCTCATCAGTTACGGTCTTACATTACTATTGATCCTAAAACCAGAAAGTGCATGGCATCTTCTTCTACACACTAGTACTGTATGTTACAATGCATACACAAGGTTTTTCATGCAGCATTATTGACTCTGAGCACTGAACAAAATTAAGACTGTCAATTCAAAATTGATCCAGAATTTGAACATGATAAATTAATTACATGATTACATTAATTACACATTTTCTCAATATGATTGAAGACATTACATTATTTTGGCAAAATAGAGGCATATATATATATATATTTACACCATTAAATTCAGCCATAATTCAAGTAGATATGAAAATATCACTTTTATAATAGCATGGCTTAGCTTACAGCAAGGCCGTTATGAATAAGGAGCTTAATACTTGGAGTAAGGTTCACAAAAAGATTAAAAAAACATGAGCAGAAAAAAAAAATACTCTCAATGGACAGTATCATATAATCAAAACCGTGACCTCTTACTGCTGGAATGTAATGAAAGAGTTTAATTAACATGTGAAATGAAGGCGAACAAGGAAAAAAATGACTGAAGGGCTCTGTCAGTCACTCAGAAGAGAGGTAACGTCAGAGAGCAGGAGCTGTTCGGCAGACAGACACGGACACAGAAAAGACCATTAAAGGTTCAGGAAGTCTTTGAACAAACTACTATACATGTGGCAGTGATGGCAGCTGTCATGAGCTGCACAATGATGTTGCTGTACTTCTTAATAACATTTGTAATACATTTGCAAGTTAGCAGCGAGGCCTTGTACAATGGAGTTTTAACAGCACGCTTGTTGTGTGGGTTTTGCTGTCAAATTCAAGCTCAAAAATACGAATCTAATTAGTGCAGAATGACCTGAAACACATCATGGCCTTAAAAAATAAATTGAAAGATTACAATAAGTATATAGAGTATATATGGCTTACATTCCTCTAACTGTGGTTTTAGGCATATTAAAAATGAAAAATGGATGAGAAAGGTTTCGGAGCAAGTGAGATCTAACTATGTCAAATCTAAAACCACACTCTGTTCATAAGGGGACAAAATATAATCACGCACTGTGCTGAAATATTGAATTTCTTTAATTTAAATTCATTTTTAAGGCTTTGTCTTCAGCTTGTGACTCAGAATCAAAACCCTCAGGACTAGATAGCAATCTAATTAACCAAGATCAATATTTTACTGAAATCGCCTCTCGCTCTCATGGCTGTATCTCCTCAGCAGATCCATTTGGGATTTAAACAATGGGAGATTCGTTTCTCCACCCCGCTGCTCTTGAGGAGGCCCTCACACTGATTGGGATCACACCGAATCAGGTAGGCAGAGAACTCTATAGTGGCCCCTGCCATTTAGCTTCTAGGATTCCAATGCACACATAATGGAGGGAAACAGGTCAATAGAACATTTTTGTTTCACATTGGCCTTACATGGAACTAGAGTGCTGCTTTTCATTCACTCAAACAGCATCTCACTGCAGTACAGAACAATCAGGAAAAAAAAGAAGAGATACATATTGTTAAATACAGTACTTCACCAACAGTTGATATTTAATTGTACATTTAATTACCATCAATTAAATTTGAATTAATTAATTAAGTTTACTCAAAATGATCATTTTCTTTATTTACACACCCTCACAATGTTCCAAACTTGTCTTCAATCAAAAGCCAATGGATATGAACCAAATGTTTGAAGCAGTGAAGTCAATAAATGGATAAGTCTGATTTATAAATGAAGCAATTATGAAATTGATCATTTTTTCATAAATACATTTTTTATGAACAAACCAATTTGTTGTTCTCATGGGAGCAAAGTATTTAAATTAATGTATTATTTTATATATATATATATTTTTTTATAATACAATTATTTAAATATAGTTTCTGTTTAAAAAAAAAGCTTTTAATTGCATGGAAAAATAGTAATCTATCTATCTATATATATATATATATATATATATATATATATGGAAGAAAGTAAAATAGGCTGGGAATAACATAAGGGAGAAAAATCAGAATTTCATTTACTTCTTCAAGTTAAAATTTGAATTAAAATGTAAATAAAATATTTGTGGTGTGTTGTAGTGTATACTGTATGTGGGGTCATGATTGTCAGGCAAAATAAAAAAATTCATTAGCAAATCCAAAACAGAGAGTACAGGTACACTGACTTGGTGAGTGAGCCGGTTTGCCATAGAGAAGTGTTCTAAGAGTTAAGCTGGGAAACGCAGTCAGCTGTCATGGAAGCCAGCGGCGGATTGGCGCTGCCACAGACAGCCATGTGAGGAGTGATGGGCACAGTAACTCACAGGCCCACGTACCCTCATTAGCTACAATGCTGCCGCGGCAGCGCTGATCAAAGCCATCCGCTGATAGGCTTGTTTGGAGCTGCCAGCCAACCGCACAAATGCTAATCCAAACCCAGGGAGGAGAGGAAATGCCATCTCTGTTCTGCGAAGCCCTCACCCCACCATGCACCCCCATTTCTCTTCCTTTCATTCTCTCCATATTTCCACCTCCCGGTCACCACAGCCGCAGGGGACAGGGACACAGCAGAAAAGAGTGCAGCGCTGTGCGTACCAGGGTGTGAAAGATGGTGGAGAGAAAACTTGAGAAGGGAGAGAACAACAAAAAGAGGAGCAAACCTGGCACTGGGCTGCAGAGAGTGGCTTAAGGGGGGGACAAAGGCGCTGATTCAGAGGGAACGGCTCAACTCACTGCGTCGCTGAGAGACAATAGGATCCCACAGCTACGCAATATATATACACTCCAGCAGTTGGCCTTTTCCACAAGTGACGAGGCAGATTAATTATGACCATCGCAGCTAGGGGTCAATTACCATAAATCATGCCTAGAATAACATCATCAGATTTCTGCTCTGTAATTGGCTTCGCCGCTCCTGTGGCTCAACCCCATCATTTTTACATTGGAGAACAGGAAGTAAAACTGAGGAACAGATAATATTACAACTTGCAGGGGAAATTTGATGGCAAAGTTTGCTGAGGTTGTTCTTGAAGTGCTGGGAAGAAATTCACATTACAAAATCTCACAGATGTATCAGCTGCTGTAAACCTGATGCATTTCAATTTTAAACCTCCACGGGGTTAAGTTGTCACTGCCAACACATTGCTTAAGGGCATAGGTCAGAGGTTCAAATGTAAGTAGGACCAGTGGCAGAGCCACAAGCCGTTATCTACTACAGGACTCTTTGAGCTTCATGCAGACATTGAACCTCAGCCTGTAGGTCTGTTTTTGAGCCGCTTGTTAGTCCACTGCACTTTGAAATGGGCAGGGGAGAAAACCTCACCTCTAAATCAACCACTCATACATAAAGCAACTGTTTGCAGGCTCTGCCCCATTTTGGCTGCTTCCCAGAATGATAAATTGGCTGGCAATAGCACTCAAGCTATGGAGAATCCATCGAAGAGATCTGAAATTACAAAACTAAATTAAGGAATTCATCTTTCATAATTCTGCAGTGGTGTCCAGGAAATGATAAGGAAATGGGATGATATCCGCTAGGGATGGCAAAAATACTAGTAGTGCGGTATCAAGTCGATACCTCAAAAAAAAAAAAAAAAAAAAAGCATATTAGGCTGTTTCTTCAACTTTGGCCACAGCTTTCAAGGTCACATTAAAAGGGAAAACAATATTTATTGTGTAGAAGCCAATATTATAAATATTTATTTTATTTTTGATAGTGAGCTTGTTTACTAAGAAGATAAAAAAGTCAGACAGGATTGTCTGAAATGTCACAAAGTTAAAATAAACATTACTGATCAATATCATAATCAATATTTTTTATCAATTAAGCTGTAATTATCAAACTATGGAAATAATACTAACACTAGAGATGGTAAAACAGCGAGCACTTGTAATTTCTGTTCATAGTTATGATTACATGTCCATATGTTTTGCTTTCAAGGCTTAACAGGCTTACTTGGTAGTTTAGTCTGAGTGGAACAGGACGTAGGATGCGGAATCCTTGGGTACTAATCCTGTGAAAAACTCACAGTAAAAGAGCTGAAAGATTGAAGATTAAAACTAAAACAACTAAAATCAAAAAGCTAAAACAGCATGCTTGCACCATATTCACAATCGTTCATACTACTGGTTAGATTTAGTGCAGATGGTATGCTTTTTTAAAATGTCATGGAGCATTTTTCTATTTTTTTTTTCCTCTATACAGTTCACAGGGCAGCCTGTCTATAATTGAAAAAAAAAACACTCTTTGTTATTTTTATTTATTTATTTGTATCTTTTATTGTTTGCTGTGGTATCAAAATTAGTGTTAATGAGAATCATGAAATTTGACTGGTATAGCTATTGACTACTAAAATTTTGGTACCATGACAATCCCTACTATCCACTAAACATGCCTCCTGGATTTCAAAGGCAAAGTGATATTGATCTTGCTAAATGTGATATTCTAGACCTGAAAGGCACAGATTTGAATATTTATAGCAGAAATGGATTTTCAAGTACCACATTAGATCTATAGAGGCGACGGTAGGAGAGTTTACACAGCAATATCACAGGGGATCACTTATTGCTGAGGTCTTGATCCTGTCCAGAATCAGCAGACTCTAAAACATCGACTCAAAACGTGATTATAGAGTATAAAGTCAAATGAAAAGTGCTGGGGAATAAATCACCTTTGCTCTCCATTTTTCAAAAGGACACTCAATATTAAAAATCACATACGTGTGGCTCTCTCATTTGTTTTTCAGGGACAAAAAAGGTCAAGTCAAAACATTTGCCTTGCCACAAGATGCTCCATCACCCTCGATGAGTACTATTTTTAAAACTGCATTTATTTCTATTTAATCCAAACCAAAACACAATGCTTCTGAAGCGTAAATAATGCAAAGGTTTAATCATTTGCATTAGACCTTCAGTGGGGAAAAACTGCATTTAGATCTATTCTGTAATCAGATTTTACTGACAGCGTATGATAGATACTTTCCTGATACTAGCGGGTCACTCCATCCCAGCAGATTCAGCATATTTAACCCTTAATTTAACCTATTACGAGAAAAAGCGATCCATGTTGTCCCCCATTACCGTTAAGCAAAAAAAAAAAAATGAATCAGACTCCTCTTCACCACAGGCTCCTCCGCAATTATCCATGATTTTAATACGTTTTAATAAGTTTGCATAACAACCTGGAGAAAATGCAAATGCATTTGCATACTGCAGGCCTCTCTAATTATACGCTCATGATTAAAGGAGGAACTTAAGCAGAAGTGAAAAGGCAGAGCATGCTTAACAAAAGCAAACCCCCCTCCCTTCTGAACTCTGGCTCTCCCAAGACAAAACTTTCCAGTTCAACGCTCAACAATACGCTGGTGCTTTTTTTACATAACGCTCCTTGTTGTTCCAGACAGCTAGAACAAGCCGATAAAGCAAACGCTGTAGACTACCCACCTATCACACAGAGAGAATCTCGCGTGACAAGGACGGCAAACCTGTGGGACGAATAGCGCCGTTCTGCACAGCAACTCCCATGCGATGCAGAGCCTAAAATAAGAGCGTGCCCCACGGTTCCCACCCTTTTGCCTTTAGCAGGATCATGCATTATGCATGCTATAGATGTACACTGCACCACTCTCTTTTGCCTTTCTCAACCTATTGTAAATACATACACACTAAATAATTAAGCAGACTAACAGGAGCGGGGCACGTCAGATGCTTGATCTGCTCTATGACAGTTTGGATGGGCAATAACAAACCCCCAGTTGCTGTGGTCATAGGCGACCATTAAAAATGCAGGCGCTCCCATTTTCATCTCTGCACGGTAGGGATGCTATATTGGCACACCGTGTTGTCAATCACTTTTTGCAGGGGTTTGGGATGACGGCTGACTTACCTTAACCCTCTGATGCGCACCTAAAGGGGTCAAGCTGCTGCGTGACTCCTCTTAGCTTGGTCTCAAGCGTTTCTCTGAGCTTGATGGCCTGCGGAAACAGCTCGTTCCTTTGGGCTTTGAGTGTAAGGCATAGCTTTGTGTCTTTGGCGGAGTGCAAAATCCATAAAGGCAATACCAATAGTTATCTCTAGATGTTATAACATGCATGAAGGCAATTGCACTCAGCGGCGAAGAGTATTTGTGTGCGTTGCATGTTCGAAACAGGCTGTTAAGTAGACATACTCACCGCTGCCTTTTAGAACGGTTCACATTCCAGCATATAGAGACATTTCCATTTTCTAATGAGTCCCGTGTGGCGGTTCATTACATCAATAATTCAAACTGTGAAAGAAAAATACGCCATCGTCTTTTGCTGAAAGATTAAAGGGAAACTTGCACTATATGGGCATGTGTGCAATTGTATTGCTTTAAATGCAAAAAAAAACAAAGGAGACTTGTTTGTACTGCTTGAGTAAGAAACTAGCAACCCTCAAAAAAGGCCTGATTTAGCAAAAAGAGACTTTGCTTGGATCTTCAAATTGGTGGAAAAAATGTCTGACTCGAGGACGAGACCGTGAAAAGTTAATATCTCCGCGTGCACCTTCTCTTTTACTTGACAGTAAACCTAAGCGATCAAGGCATCAACAGCTGTCTCGTTTTCTTGGTTTTCTCTTCATCCTCAGTCCTCTTACCCAGGAAGCTAATGCCTCCAGTTTGGACGACTGGAGTGAAAAAGCCAAAGCAATTAGAGCCACTGCTCTTGGGTGCCCAATAACTCATTAGGAGTGTAAATGGCCAGAAGCCCTGGGGACTCCCTGCTGAGTGCAATTTACAGCTAAAACAAGCCCCGCATCTCCAGTCCGCACCATTAGGGCAGGCTGGCCGTGTTAATACAATTTGTTTTGTTAAAGTTTGAAATTATGAAACTGCCATTTTAGTCCCTCTTCAAACACCTCTGTGGCGTTAGCAAATGCGTCAATTATGCTTGCAGAGGGCTCTGATCAGCCAGCTGCAACCAACAGGGATTTCATAATGGCTATGTTATTGTTTGACATGAGGATAACAATGAAAACCTCGACGCAGGATGTCATTGCCAGCCAAAAAAAAAAAAGAAGGGCAACTTTCTTTAAAGGAAAAGTTCACCCAGCAAGAAAATCATTAATCACACTTGTGTCATTTCAAACCTAAATTTAATAATTATCTTGGCTACTACATTTCGTATATTGAAAATCAAGGCTGTCAAGATGCAAAATGACAAATAAAAAAGAAACTGCTCCAAATTGGGAATGAAGCCATATGATAGCTTTACTGTATATGGGGTGCAGACTAAAACCAAAGTCATTGATTCACTGACACTGAAAAATATTTTCATGGACAATAACCATTAAATGGCTGATATTAAATATATTAAAAATATAATGCAATAAATATAAATAGGATATTTGTAATGCTACAATACATGTGAACTTAGGCAGTATCACAATATAAAATCTATATTTAATTGGTAGATGATGGCAAAGGTAATTAAAATATAAAAATAAAGAAATATTCGGATACATTCAATATTGACTGATACACAAAATTAAAAAAAAAAACATCATCCAGAATATAATCAACACATCCAAATGTCATTTTCTTTCAATAACTTATTTCGGTTTTGTTCATCACACAGAGATATTAAAATACTTGAAATATACCGTTTATGGAATATGGGGAAAAAATGTCAGGGTATTTCATTTTTTGCTTCTCAGAAGGAAATCATACAGTGAAAGTGAATAAATGTTGACATTCATTTCCAGGCAAACTATTCCTTTAAAATAGTAAGAGCAGAAGCACAAGAACACACATGCTCACAGGAGCGAGAGAAAGCACTTGCCGTGTTATCTGCGCACAGCCATTACACCTCTGTAATCTCAGTCGGCAAGTAATCAATGACTTAACAACTCACCCTCAGCTCGTTTTAAGAGCCGATCCCCCCCAATCTCCATCTTCTCTACTGTCCCTGAGACCCCCATCCTCTCCCCCAGGGTCCTCTCCACCTGCGATAAAATGTGCCAGTGCTCTGTTGAAACCCCTCTCTACGTTACAATCACGCAGATTACAGTCTCACTCTGAGGCGATCAATGGCCTCCCAGGAGTGGGCGACCAGTTAAATGAACATGTGCAGCTTCCTTTTACAAGCCTGGTCAATAGGCCTCCTTTCCACAATGGAGGCCTTTTCCTCAACCAGCACTGACAACAGCAACCGGCCTGTTGCCTTCCCTTTCTGATGGTCAGGAAAGCTTTATGTTAAGGTTGGGCAACTGAGTAAGAAATTATACATATATAAGATTTTACAACAAATCTTAAGGTCATTTCACTACATACTGCCTCCGAAACTTCTTTCTGTCATAAAAAACAAAAAAACTAAATTGGACCATGTTGAGTGATGCCGCATTTTCACGCCTATTGCAAGAATTTCTAAAGGGAAGGATGACACATATGGGAAAAAAAAAAGAAAAACGCATATGGACTCAGTGTTTATGTCAAATTTTTGACATGTTGGTTTTCCAAATTGGAATGATTTTTTTATGCAAAAACACAGTTTCAAATGGATGGACATCATGGAGCGGTCAGTCTGAAGGCGTGAAAACAGTGCACGTGTAGCCACTACCCATGAGTTCAGATGTCCTTATGGTGCCAAACTGTAAAGAGGACAATTCAGCAAATGTCAAATGGAGCCTACTGCCTCTATCAATCTCTTTTCTCTCTCTCTCACACACACACACACACACACACACACACACCCCCTCTCTATCATCAGGACCCATCTCTCTTTCGCCTCTTCTCCTGAGCAATGGCCCAGCAAATTTCCTGGTTCACTTCACTGAAATGTGACAAATACCGTGTGACACGAAAGGAGCCCGAGCTTCTCAGTCTTGGAGTCTCGCTCACAGTGCCACAGAGCAAGCAGGCCACCTCTCCGCTCATGGACACCTCTCAATATCTGCGCAAGGCCCTATAAACCTGCGTGTGAACGCTTGGTGTCAGCAAACAGCAAAGCAACTAAGTGGAACTTCTGTAGCGAGTTAAAACATCTACCCATCAGTCAATGCTCACGGACAAGCAACAAACACAAGAAAGTGCACACAGATCCCAAATTAAATAACTCAGCGGTTATGAGCAAGTACGGATAATCAGCACAAAATCTTCCCACTCTGAACTGGCTTCATTTGAATTTTGGACATCTTCAGGGTATTAAATCTCGGTCTCATAATTAGTTGATTTAACCTTAAAGAAGGAGACTTTAAAAGTTCAACAGTCTGATATGTCGGTCCAGTGCTTGCAGTGGACAAGAAAAATGAGCTGTGATCCATTTTAATGTCCTACTCTGTAAAAGGTTTTAAAATGACCTCTGATTGCTAACGACAATGAGAAACACCGAGCTCTGAGTAAAGGTGTGCGCCACAGATAGGAATTAGCTCATTAAATATTTAATTTCCGAATTTCTCAAGTGACTTTTCTCCCTTTAAATCTTTAATGAAGATTAAACATTCCTAACAAAGACTAATCAACAGCCCTTAAGATAACAATCGTGGTGGAAAAGAGGTGTAATTGGTCCATGGCTCTATCATAGTCTCTTTACTATGCGCACACACATGAATGTGGACACACACACACACACACACACAGTGCAAACAAATTGTCAGCAAATTGCACAGAAAGGCCGTAAAGCATTTCGAATCTGTGAATCTATTTGAAACGGTAAGTGTAAGTGCATACTGAGGAAACTTTCTTCATTACTGAAGCATTGCTATATTTGGTATTCTTAGCCGGGGTGCAGTTAGAGATTATTTGGAAGTACCAAACAGAAGGGAAAATTTGTCCGTTTTGAAAAGCACTTGGCGTAAATGAAGGTGACATGTGAGGAAATGGAAATTTGCTCATTTATTTGTGTCTTCTAGTGTGTGACAGACCATGTATGTTAATGTCCTCCTCAGTCTTCAATCAGACAGTAGATTGGGGAACTGATAAAATCTCGGCATTAGTGAAGAATATTGCAAAACAGCAAGCCAGACCGAGACACAAATGAA
This sequence comes from Enteromius radiatus, assembly GCA_032357445.1. Lineage (NCBI taxonomy): Eukaryota > Metazoa > Chordata > Actinopteri > Cypriniformes > Cyprinidae > Enteromius > Enteromius radiatus. Next base: position 10,343,617 of record JAUCMS010000019.1, on the reverse strand, counting down.
GAGAGAGAGAGATAGAGAAAGTGAAGATTTCAGAGTGAGGTAATGATAGCGCTGAACCATTTTACACCTTCATTTTTGCAGTTTTTCCATTGTCTCCATAGACTTATTATGACTTGTTAACATTTAAACACAGTTCCTCACATGTGACAGATTAAATGTTCTTGTGTTCTCATGTATTTTGTATGTATGAGCCTATGAGGGGAAGACTATTAAATGCTTAACCACACCATTTATTCACTTGGGATTATATTTTCAGTCCACTAATAGATTGATTGGGGATTTTTTTTTTTCATCAATGAATTTGATTAAAAGCAGACCACCATCTATTAGTGGACTGGAATACACAGATGTATTATTAGTCAAAAATAGTAATATTTACACTCAAAACATTATGTCCGCCTGCGTACTATGCTGTTGGACAGACCCGTCGAGGCATGGACTCTGCAAAACCCCTGAAAGTCTCCTTTCTGGAATCAAGATGTACAGCCATGTAGATTGCAAGGTGGAGGAGCTGCTGTGGATCGAACTTGTTGGTCAATTGATCAGTTGGTTTAAGATCTGGGGAATTCAATCATTCCTCACCATGTTCTTCAAAACATTCCAGAATAATGTGTGCCGTAATCTTGCTAAAAGAGCCTATTTCTACTGGTGTTCAACAATGTATAGGTAGGTTTCACATGTCAAATTTGCATCAGCATGAATGACTAGACTCTGTGTGTCCCAACAGAACACCATCCAGAGTACTAACACTACCTCCACCAACTTGCTATTACTACAGTTAATATTATAAATTACCATACCAACCAACTTTCCAATCAAAACGCATATGCACTGTCTTCGATAGATGATTCATGATTTCATAACGCATGCACTTTCAAAACGTAATTCAGTAAAGCAAATACCAACTTTTGCAACTGTTAAATAAATAAATAAAAATGGTTCAGTGTGCAAAAAAGAAAACCTGTCTCGCGTGTCATGTTCAAATCATGCCAGCCAATGCTCATCACACGCACAAACTCCTCATACAAGCGCACACACAAAAATACACGCACACACATACTTGCAAGAGGCTCGGTGGAAAGAGCTGACTTAACCATTTTTCTCCATTTCACAAAAGTAGCTGCGCTGGTGTCAACATGATGAATGGGGGAATGTGGAGAGAGGGTGCACACTTTCTGTAGGGTAGATGGCTCCTCCTCAGTGCCCGTGCCCAGCACAATATACAAATGAAGGGCTGAGGAACAACGCTATAATGAGCACTAACATGTGTTTTCACAACACAACATCAAAAGCCTCTCGCATGTACAAATGTTTCACAAACAGTCTCTGCTCCCAGACACTTCTCGCATTCTCCTGCTCGCGTCGTCTGCATTACATGCATCGCTGCCTGCGCAGTCCCCACATACATAAATAAGCTCCTCTGCTGCTTCTTGTGCCGACATGTGCGGAAATGGAAGGCGGGCTTTTAACTGTTTAGCGATGAAGTTATCACGGCGGCAACGATGCTGAGAGAATGAAGCAGGAGGACAAAATTAGAACCACTGACTCCAGCACTATCCAGGGCCGTAAGCTGGCACACTGTAGTGTTTGGAGAGGACTTTCACCCTCTTAGGAATCAGTTCCTTAGCCAGCCATCCGGCTTGTTCCACTAATTTACTCATTTATATTTAGCCAAGACTTCTTTTACAGTACACACACACAAATTATTTCACAGCAACAACCTGAGGTTAAAGCTGAAGTGTTTGATTTAAAAAAAAAATAAAAAAATGAGTGATTGTCTGAGCTCAGTTTGGATCATCTCAGAAAAGATCAATGACGGATGAGGAAGTGTTTGGGAAACCTGTTTGAATACAGTATTTTAGCAGTTTGCTGGTTACAACTGTATAAGCTCAGTAAAATATATTCTGTGATGTTATAAAAAAAATTAAATGTTAAACACTAGTAAATTCGTACCATCAAAACAAATTAACTTTATGTCGGAAATTCAACAAATTCCTCTTTTACAGAAATATCTAACAGAAAATTCTACTCAACTTTTATGAACCTAAATTACAAAACTGACTCGAGATCAATTCATTTACAAGCATAAACTTAAAACAGATTCTTTCTACCCCAAACTGTAGTAATTAAAAAAAAAGGGTTAGGGTTAGAGGTAACACTTTATAATAAGGGTACCTGAATAATCATGTACTAATGCCTAAATTAATACTCAATTCATCACATACTA
>JAUCMS010000019.1:10313808-10341290 GCA_032357445.1 Enteromius radiatus | reverse complement strand
TTAGTATGTGATGAATTGAGTATTAATTTAGGCATTAGTACATGATTATTCAGGTACCCTTATTATAAAGTGTTACCGGGTTGGATTTCCATTCAATAGTTTAAACCTCCAGTCTTTCCGTTTCCAATTCCGATCTCCAACCAAGAGGTTATATCACATTTTAGGAAAGGTCTTTACTGTCTTTAGTTCAATTCTCTCTCAAAAATCAGAGTACCTCAAAGCGATTCACACGGGTAACTTCGTGCCATACGGGTGTTAAAAGGTAATGCTGGAAGCAAATACCACCCCCCCACCCCACTACCAGGGTCCCTCTCCCCCCTTTCTACTTCTATGCGAGAAAAAAGAGAGAATTTTACGACTCCATTTTTGCTGCGGCCATTAAACGGGTGAGAGGAGGATTAACGACCAGCCCCAACATTTTACAGTGTTTGATTGAAACGATGCATGACACTCAGGGAATGTCGACTCGTAGAGAGAAAGAGATTTGAAAATGTCAGCAACTCAGCGGAGAAAAACTGTAAACTTGTCCAGCTGCCCTGAAACTTTTGTGTCTAAAACACCTCAGTTTGTCTTTTCCTTTCGTCTGGATCAGTGCCGCGTGTTTACTTATGTGTTGCAGACTAAAGGCATCTCTGGAGAGCCTATTGTTTGGGGTGTCTAAATCTTCTGAAGGCTGGAGAGCGTGGGAGAGAGGATAGATAAATGTATGGTACCACCTGCTGGACAGTAGATGTCACATTGGAGAAAAATGAAGTGAAAATGAACAACAGATTACAGTGCGGCTGCTCCCTGGTCCCTCTTGGACCAAGTAGGTGGAACTGGGTGTGTAAAAGTGGTTCGTAATTCTCCCTCTGGGACTCTTACGGTCTTAAAGCTTCCAGTCGTATAATTTCAGGCTACTATTTGCAACATTTGACAGTAAAAGTTGGATTAATGCAAAGCACATTACGGCAAAGAACTTTAAATGAAGCTTATGACCTAAAAGGATTTGCAACAATGCAATGAATTAATGCTGAGTGAAAGATTTATGCAAATCAGCAGCATAATGCTATCAAACAACAGCAAAAATAAAACGCTGCATCCAAATATGATCAATATGTATTTCTGTAAGACACAACTGCTGACGCAGACTGTGCTCCGGTGTTACACTATCAATCAGCGGGGGAACCATATCAATTTAAGCATTTAAAAGCAATGACATGAATCACCTCTATTCATTATATGATGTGCCCATGAATCGAAGATTCAAAAATTAATCTGGGCAGCAGAGCTGGGTGAGGTGGAAACATATGAGCTGAAATGCTCAAATCAATAACTGCATTATTCTTTTATAGCCTGAAGACAGTGATGCATACAAAGCCACGAATGGGTCGTTCTGATCATCTTAGTAGCTGATCAGAGGTTGAGGGGCTTCTTTTAGAGGACACGACTGCCTACGCTTTCACTTTACGTCGTACAAACATTGAAAGATTGTGTTTAGCAGGCCAAAAATCCATTTGAACTTAGTTACGGAAGCACATTTCAACAGGAAGGAGAAAAACAAGCTGTTTCAGGAGATATTTTGCAATAGTGTGGACATTACCAGCGCTTTGCCTGAAGTGGGCATTCAAGAGCAATGTGTTTGGCAGAAAAAGCATTAGGTCCAATTCTGTAATGGAACATAATTCAGCTGCCACTAGGGTTAAAAATGACTTCCTGGCCGGTTAATACACCATTCCTCCAAACGTTCCCACTGAATTCTCATCATGCTCATTCCCTGCTTCCACTAGGCCTGCTTTTCAGCCATTTTAATCGTAATGAGCCCATTGTACGCTGTATTGGGTGAGATGAAGGGCTCATTATCCTCATAAACAACACCCCGTGCGTCCTTTGAGAGGCCTCAAATCAGTGTGATGAGTACCCTCACCCTCGCCCCTCTCCAAACACTCAGGCACTGCGGGCTTAATAATGCAGCACTGCGCAATTATCATTACGAGCTTTTTTTCTATGTTAATTTTTGATGAGGAACTAGTGGAGAAACATCTCTAAGAGCTGAACGAACATTAACCACAAGGAAAACACATAGCTTTGACTAATCATATTACCGTGGCAGGTTGGGAAAGTAGAAATTGTTTAAGCCCAGCACTTCTCTGCCAATACAATACTTTTCAAAGAACTTTGCGAGCAAGATTCACTTGCTTTAGAATTCAGGTTTACAAATGGGAGACACTTATTCAACAACTTTTTTATTAAGTGTTATGATACTCAATCTTAAAATTAGAGGATGAACCCTGTTTAGATGAGTAGCACACCCCATGAAAAATAATTCATTCATCATGAATCAGACTGAATCAACGATTCGTTGAAAAGATTCAAAGCAAATGATTAAATCATTAACGGTTTTAGATGTTATGGGAACAACAAAAAGTTAAATCAAACTATCCAATAAATAGCAACTAAACAATAGTTTTTGATTTTATTATTTTGGAGCTCTACAACCATGGTCACTATTTATTTTCTAAAAAAACAATCCAGGATATTCCTCAAAAATTCACATTTTGTCTTAAAATACTACAACATGAAGTGAAGTAAATAACGAGAAGATTTTAAACAACAAATCGGAGGGTAACGGTTCCTTTAATACTAAATAAGCATTACACTGCTAATCAAATGATCACCGAGTATAACGCATCACACGTATAACAGCATGTCAAACACACCGCAATCATTCCTCATCTGTATGACAGGGGATAGGACGCTATAGCTAAGATTAACTTCCTGTTTGCGCCTCCTCTGAGCAGCTGACAGAGATACATCTTTCAATAATCAATGTCATGTCTCCATGCTTCAAAGAACCTCTGATCCTGTCCAAGAAGCATTTTGGAACATCAAAACTTTCTAATTAAAGGCGTGTCATTGCGATTCTGATTTGAGTCCTGTCATTTGGCCAGAGGGGCTCATGATGAGAGCAGATACAAGCCAAACAGTCTCGGGTGTAATTATGATTAGAAAGCCCTCATTTGAAGAGCACTCGTAAGGGTGAGCGTGAGAGAAAAGCCCCTTTATTACCAAAGTGTAGCTGATTTTGCCTTCAGTGGCGTTCACAATAGCAAGGCAAACAAAACATCGCTATCGACACAGCATGTAGATGTAGGATGTTACATTTAAAGGATAGCTCACTCATAATCCTCATCACCCTTATGTCTTTCCAAACCTGTTTGACTTTTTTCCCTCTGCAGAAAAAGGGCTTGTGACAAAAACGCTCTTGAATGCAACTAAAATGTCCTGAATAATTAAACTATGAGAGTAATTAATGTCCCCTTTGATTTCTCTGTTATCTAATGTTTTATAATTTCATTATCTCTAGACTGTAACACTTTAGACCACTGGTTCTCTCAAGATGATTAAATATGATAAAATCATGATGAGCTAAAATTGAATTAAATGAGCTAAAACAAATAAAAATCAAGGATTATTTATTTTTCATTTAATGCACCCACAACACTTTAATTATTTATTTATTATTTCCACTGTTTATACTAGATTAATTTAAAAAGTATGATTTCCAGATAGAAACAAGATTAATAACTCCATATGCATTTTTCATACTTTTTAGCAATCCATATTTTTCTATGTATGCCAAGCTCTAAAATATATAATTGGTTAGAAATATTGGTTAGTGAGTAAAGAATACTTAATTAATAAATTCAATAAATACAAATTATAACATATCTAGTGTTTCAGATTTAAGAAAAAAAGGCCTTTAAAATATTGTTTCTTAATCATTTCTGAATTCAATGGTGAACATACAGTAGATGTGAAGCAATGTTTCCAGTAAATAACTTAAAACTCAACCATCATATGATTTCATATAACATTATGATGCTTTTATCATGTTAGAGCACATTGACAGCTATGGTCAAATAGCAAATTTCATTATTTGTTTGCAAATTGAACGTTGGCAAAACTTTCAATTTTGGGTGAGCTTTCTCTTTAAAACCTGTTGCGCAGTACCACTGCAAGACAGCATGCTGTAATATATAAGTGGTGTATAAAAAGGGCAGATACTGAGTAAGCACTCTTTTGCATATTTCTCCTGGTTCTCAATATTTTACAGCATGAATTATAATATTCTGTTCTTTGAAGTCTCCAGTAAGGCTTTGCTTTGACTGTGAGTAATTCCAAATGTATATTTTCCTCACGGCACACTCCCCATCCGCCATGATTTAGACCTAAAACAAACAGCTCAAACAGGCAGCAGTGGATACAGTGGATGCCACTATCCACCAAGGTAACCGAGTTAGGATTGAACGCTTTCTCAGCAATTGGATTTCCATTGACAGATCCGTAAAAGCTGCAGACGTACAGAAACAGAACACAGAGGCAGTCAGGTGCAATATTTGCTCTTTCACCCCATCGCTTTTTGAAAGCATCTGACCAGAAAGGGCTGATATCTGGCTCAGTGCCCCATAAAGGTAAGTCCGTTTGTGTCAGTTGAAATCGGACGTTTGTATTTGACCATCTACGCTGAGTGATTTATTTGAGCCGAAGGAAACACGGTGCACAAATTATGCTTTGCTAAGCGCTTTAAGGAACACTATTTTAGAGGGAGGAGTGAGTCTTTGACCTTGAGGATCTTTGTTAGTCTTGGATCAGATGGTCAGTTTAATGCTGAGTTCAGGACGTTTACAGTTACAAAATACCAGTGCCAGACCCGAGCCAGGTCTATCATTTCATCTCATTACTCAGTTGTCACAAGGGATTTTTCGCTCTCTGTCCATTCTGTTAATGGCATCAGTGGCCCTTCACCTTGGGAATGCAGAACCCAAAATAGTCGGGGGAGGTATGCACTGAAGTAAGGCCACTTATATTTGCATATACAAAATGGTTGTTCATCGAAAACTGTTTGTTATTTGCTTAATAAAAGTTTACTGAAAATTATGTAATCCGATGCAGCAGATACTGTCCTGTCTTGAGGTCTGATATAACATGAGAAAAGAAAAAAAACAACTTATGTGGCGCTTCGCAAAATTACTGTGATAAACAAAGCCCTATATTTGGCAGAATATATTTGCACTTTAAAAACAGGCGTAATGACAGCAATTCATCAAACATTTACTCAGCGGAAATACTACTGAGAAATAAATGATTTTGGCAGGATGATAAACTCAGTCGTGAGAGAGATTTGTAGATAATCAGACAAAACGGGCGAAAATTGCATGAATAATTTGTCGAAGCGCGAGTGAGACAACCGCACTGTTACACAGCGTGCTCCAGGGGTTGGATCGTCGTTGTCTGCCGAGACGTGGCTGAATTTGACTAATGCCTCTCTCGCTGTGAACAATAGAGACGAATGTTACTTTAAATCCGAAATACTTAAATCCAGCTTTCGATGACTCCAGGCAAATACCATTAATCACGCGGGGCCCACCTCGCTCAGCATGCGCGTGCACGACCAGATGATGGCTTTCCCCGACTCAATCCATCACATACGTGTCGTGAGCGTGGGCCCTTGTAGCGGCTGAGAGCCTCCACGTAGGGGCCCCGCTAAGTGAAAGAGTTACAACAGCTGTACCTGGCGCTGGTCTGCGCTCTCAGAGCGGCCCGGCTCCCCACTTAGAATGTCATCCGGCTCGTTTTAAAAGAGCGTCACGCCATGGAGCTCCTCGTTTGATGTATCGTTCTTCATCTTTACAATTTTGGGAATAACAGGTCTAACTTATCAATTTGGCACCTGAAATCCCACCGCTTACAGTTTTAGCACATCATGTGTGGGGGTGATGTCATCCTGTGACAGCACTTCCTCTTCTCATTACGGGACATTTTTTAGACAGGCCAATAAAAAATGAGAAAGGGGGCCATTTTAAAATATCCCATTTGCTTGAAAGTGAATCAAGTTATCTCCATTATTTCAGCACTGATGTGTGCGGTGACAAGCACATTTCCGCCTCTCTCAGGAACTAAAGGCCACTAGGAGTCCACCGCAGGCCTTGGCCGTACATAATCGCTTTTAATGTCTAAACATAAATGTTTACTGCGGATGGCATTGTGATGTTTGGCAGAAAACGTGTCCATTTCGAAGACAACATGAGGGCAGAAAAAGGGGAAAAATGCTATTGCTATTTGTGAGTAATATTTAATTAATGGCTTTCATAAATAATGAATAGAGCGGATGTAATTGCAGATGTTTTTATGATGACAGGCTTGGCTTCACTGGGCTTTTTTTTCTCCTCCCTCTTTTCAATTACCGTCCAGAACAGGGGGAGGCAGAGAGAAGGAATGGAGGGAAAGAGAGAGAGAGTGAGGAAGAGAAGAAGTGAGAGAGAGAGAGAGGCTGGTGGAGGCAGAATTAAAGAGGCTTTTTGTCGCGTTTAATATCAATTCATTCCATGGACTGCTGACACAGGCAGTCCAGAGAGCCCAGGATTTATGGCTCCCTCTAATGGGCATGCTCAGAATCAAAGGCCTGTCGTCAGCACTACTTAAACCACTCCTCTCTCACTCCCTCGCTCCGGCCCTCTCCACTCCACGTTTAAAGACACACGCTCATTTACAGCTCTACAGCATTAGCTCTCAACTACTTTGGTTCAGGAGCCAAATTTTCATTTGGACATCAAGTGGCGACCCAACACGGCACCAAAATTTCAAACAAGCAATTTATAGTTATTTCTTATCTAATATTGTCCGCTTTTAAGGATAGCGATATGTCACGCAACCTGTGCGTGTTGGCTTCAGTCTAATTTGGCGAGCTTCAACAGTGACAGATGACACTGTACAGTTTGATATCAACAGTAAGTCGTTTCATGTTGCTATCCTAACAATGCAAAATGATATGGTTACTTGCATTTTATGTTTTTTGCATTTAGCATGGTTTTATTTCTGCAATTGAGAACCACAGCTGTGAAGGGACACACACACTCACACACAGGACCGATGTGACTACATTAGTCGTTTTGATCTTATAAGGCAGACTTGCATTACTAGAAGAAAAAGTAACATCAGTGAGGTTCAAGGTACATTAAATCTAAGTTAGGGCTCACTCACAAACTGTACATACATTCAGTAAAATCAGACATGCAGACAATTGTGTATGTCTGCAGACATGTATGAAGCTTGTATGTAAATATTAATGAATCTAGGTTTCTAGTAATGTAACTGATCCACAGAGGAAACACCCCAGACAGACAGACGGAAAACAATAATGACATCGAGACATACAGCGGATAAGGATGATATAGCAGAGAGAAAAGGCTTGTAAATGTAAATTATGCAAAAATATGAAATCCATCCCATGAATTGAAGAGCCAGACTCAATTTCAATCCAGCCTTTGCTTACAGCAATATTCAATCTTGAAAGAACATCTAACTCAAAACCAGGATGATTATGCAGCTATATTTTAAGGGCTCAACAATGGCAGTCAGACATTTGGTGCCCTTGGTGAGAGGAAAAAGAAAAAATAATAATAAAAAAAATGTGTAAGATGTGTTTGTCAGGTAGTACAGCATGAAATATTTTGTCCAAGTGTTTGGAGCAACATGACAGTGAGTTTTGTTAAAAATCCATAATAATGCTTCCTCCAGTGAAAAAGTCCATTGTTGTCCCCTAAATCAAAATCCACCAACAACTACTGTATTCTGAATAGTTTTTGCTTGTAAACAGTGTTTGATCTATGCATATTTTCAGTGGAGAAAGCAATGCTGTGGATAGTAGATTCTTATTTTAGCTTTAAAATAAATGGCTTGATGGATTTGTTTATTACAAAAAAGCAGGTTTATGCTTTACAACTGGATTTGTGTGGATTACGTATTGTGGATTACTGTATATGTATTTATTATATATTTGGTAACACTTTTGTACAAGGACTGATTTTCACTTCTCACTTGTTGCTTATTAGCATCCATATTATTAACATATTGACTGTTTATAAGTACTTGTAAAGCACATATTCTGCTTGACCATATTCTACACCCCTAATACTAAACTTAACAACTATTTTACTAACTACTAATAAGCAACAGGTTAGAAGTGTATTACAGTAAGTCAAAAGTTAATGGTTTGTTAATACAGTAGCAAGAATTGGATCATTAAAAAGTGTGAGGGTATATGTTTTTATCAGTTGTTTAGGGACTGAAATCATGCTAAATTTGCCAAATCAGTTCCAATGAAGAAAACCACACTCAACACATCTAGAAAAGCACTCTCCAAACTGTCTTCATAAACGCACTAACCTGCCCAACTGGGGGTCTCCATGTACAGCTGTGGCTGAGCAGGTGGGGTCTCACTGCCTCACTGTCTCACTGTGTCTGATCCCTGAGGGAGAGAAAGACAGCAAGAAGTTTTGAGCCTGAGAATGAAAGCCACACAATTACACGCAAACAAAAACATTTAATTCCTCAAAAAGTCTACCATAACAAAGAAGGTGAGCTTCCAATTTACATTACAGATTGCTCTGAAATTCTTTGTTTTTGTGAATATGTTTGTGCATGGACTTAAATAGTTTTTTTTTTTTCATTTCATATGCCCTTGTTATGATAATGTTTAAGGGATTGAGGAACAGTCAGAAGACCTGCAGCGTCCAGATAAGCTCAGAACCCCACCAGAACCTCTAAATCCTCCGCATGTACGGCAACCGTGCTTCATGCTACACTGGTGCTGAAGTGGATCTGCCGTAACATTTGGATCACACACACACACTAGCTTTTGCATTTTCACACATATTGTAGTCACGGATAAATAAAGCAAAAAAGCACTCTTCGGATACGTAAACATGGATGCTGCAAGTGCACAAGACACAAATTAACCGCAAACCCCTTTATATCCTGTTAACCCTTTCTGACTGGAAACAGTTAAGTCTGATAGCTGGATAAGAAGGATAATCATTCCGTTGGTCTGACCTGGCGAGAAAATGGGCCTGGTGTCACTGTTAATTTAAAATCGACTGAACTAAGGCAGGTTTGGCTGTGTGTACGTGATAGAGGGTGGCTTCAAATCACATTCTTATTTAGAGAAACATTGTGTTGAGTAAGAAATCACTTCACCCAGAGGAGTGTGAGGGAAGAAGAAGAAGAAGAAGAAAAAAGAAACAGGGAAAGATGATAATGCTGCAAGTTTTCTTTGGACACAGAAAAAATATACAACCCAACAAACACAAGGCCCCAGAGAGTGAATGCAGCACTCGGGACAAAAGACCCTGTTAGAGCATTACCGTAATTACACGGCCGTAATGGCCTCTATTGCAGGCTATTCAGATTAAATATGCATAGTGCCCTGTCCATATCCACAGTGTTGTTCCTATGTGTCATTTAATTGTTAGCATTAATCTAAAATACAGAGCTAATGTGTTTATTGAAAACAGCATTCTGCCGCACTTGAATCGAATGCCTTTCTGTCCTTCCCGCGTATCATTTTTTCTTAAACAACTCACTCACAAATCATCTGCATTTTTTCCCGTTACCTCTGTTTGACTCTTTTCCCATCACCCTTCTTCTTAAAGTGACAGTCCACCCAAACATTCTGTCTCACAGTCATGTGATTTTCTTTCTTCAGTGGTACTCAAAAGTATATACTCTGAAAAATGTGATGGTTGCACTTCTGCAGTTACAGTAAATAATGAATGAGACTTTAAAGCTTTAAAACAGATGTAAAGCACCTTTAAAGTGGCAAAGTCTTTTTGAGAGAAACTAATTGCTATTCGCTTACTTCAATCACTGATTTGAACTCGAGAACCAATTTGAAAGGATCTGAAGAATCTTCATTTTAAAACTACAAAGAATTAAATCACCATTTATTTTAATTGCATGCAAATAAAAAAAAGTGCTCAGAGTTTCATGATTGATATTTCATAATTTGAATATAATTGATGAAAGAAATTATTATTTCATTTTTGGATAAACTATTTTTTTTAAAATGACATCTAACCTTCTTTTCTCCTTCCACCCAAAGTCCATTCTCTCTGTGTCTGTCTATCTGAAAGAGGCTGTAGTTCTCTGTGGGGAAGTGTCTAATTTCATTCCGAGTGTTCCCCTCTGTGGTCAAGAGTAGAACTGAAACCCGGAGACGCAGGAAGTCTTCTGGGAAATCCAGTTCACTACGACTCGGTGAGAATTCATTTCTGAAGAATTTCGCTTCGCTTGCCTGAAAACAGGCTCACAGGGTGGCAATGAAAAACAGAGGTCTCTGCATGTCAACAAAACCCTGAGCGTATTTGTGTCCATCCACCGAACCCAACGTGTATAAACACAAATGTTCCTTTCCAAAACCTAGTGAGCTGCCTACGGAGGCAACATTTTAAGGTGAAGGCTGTTTCCAAAGGTACAGTACAGGCAAGACACCTCATTTGAACCAATTAAGATAACATTGCACACAAATACAGTATATATATATATATATATATATATATACACTTTGCAAACAAGACAATCCCATAATGCAATGTAACAAACTCAATGGGGAAAAAAATCCATGATAGCAGACAAAGTGAGAAGATATCAGTAATAAACAAACACATACTTCATTCAATACTGAAAATCAAACTAAATATTTTTACCCAATATATTTGCATAGTGTTGTACTTATTATAGATTTAGGCTATCCCATGAGGCCACAGACGAAGATCTGTGAATGACAGCCAGGAGAGACAACTAAGGCTGGTAGGTAGTCAATGACAACATGATAAATGTAATACGTACAGATTAAATTCATACGACAGAACATACTTTTTTAAATGACTGTGAAGTAATTATTCAAAAGTAGTATGTACTCAATAAGGCTAGGTCAATTTATACATGCGCATTTTGTCAGTAAAGCCGGTTCTATGATTATCGGATTGATTTACGGATCTCAATCAGCTGTTTTTAAAACGAGCGGCAGTTTATACACAGAGCTACAGATCACTGGTGAGCTACGCAATATCATCTTTAGAATCTGAAGCGATTCATTTCCGATTTTGAACGGGATATTGCGTGATCTACAGCTCGGTGTATAAACCGCCAATCATATTAAAAACAGCTGATTGAGATTTAGCGCTAATCAAAGTACTGGCTTTACTCATTAATAAATTGACGATTAAATTGCCCAGCCCTAATACTCATCGAAGCAAAGCTGCCTAAATCATTAATTTATAGAGTTTAATCACAGTTATGATGCCGCCTTAGAAGACAGCTAGGGAGCACACAAGGTTTTCTCTTCCCTGTACTTCAAATTCGACAAATTAGACCAAAAAATATAAACCGTGTTTGAAGCGGGATTGATAAAAGTAATTCAAATCAAGGATAGAGGAAGATAAATTTAGCTCATTTACAACAATATACTACAGGCGTCTAATGCTTTAGTGTTTGTTGATATGTAAGTGCATCATTGTTTCCATTGTGGCCTGACACTCAACCTTTTGAACAGATATTGATGGATCGCAAAGGATCTCATGCAATAACACAGACACATGCCAACACACACACACACACACACGAACAAAGCATGTGTATTGATTTCAAGCGAACAGAGCTCATATCTCACAGCCCCCTGTCTCCCTCCCATACTGTCTCTCTCTCCCTGTAATGAATTACCATGCACTGGCTCCAGTATTTTTGGGAACAAGGCCAACATAATTTGTTATTTCATCATAAGTAATTAAAAGCTGTTTCTTTTCCTGTTGTGTCGGAGCTGATTAATTATTTGGACAGTAAAAAGGCATAAATAACACAGAACTGAAGAGTGGCATGGAAAAAATAAACAACAACAACAATAAAACAACCATCACTCGGACTACACTGATGTCGCAAGCAAAAAGAAAATAGCATCCCACTAAAGTCTATTTGCCCAGCTATTTAGTTTCGTACACAGCAATAAATAAACCGTTGGCTGCTGTGTGATGAGAACAGCGCAATAACAAATGTTATATCTCAACTATGAAAGGTCTGCGGCATGTATCAGATGAAAACAAGGCGTCTGACATGTGACATACCATGACATATGCATTTATTTCTGTTCACAAATCGAATGTGTATTTTCAGACAGCATTTTGAGCCATGTGATACAGCAAGCATGATTTTAATGAGATTGATGCAATTTCACAAAAGCAAAGTGGCTGCAACAAGCGAATCACAACTGTGTGACAGTGATATTATTATTATTTATTTATTTAATTTTTTTTTACAAAACTTCAATAAACAAAGTGTTAATATTATGTAGCTTACCTTTTTAGACATATTTCCAGTTACTTCCTGGAAATTACTTCTAAATTTACCCAGACAACGTAGACGTAAAACTGAAAACACACAGTGCAAATGCACACAGATTATTGTTAGAATGAAACTGTTGGGAAAATGATTCAAATGACCCTGTTTTAGTTTTTTGAATGATGACTCAGTTGAGTGAATGATTCAATGAATCATTTGTTTTGTTCCTAAATGAATCACAATTTTGAACAAATCATTAGAATAGGGGTTCCACATTCCGTTAAACAGGTCTCGCCAATCCCAGTTCGAGCATATTGCATATGCTTCGTTAAATTTGAAGCTATTTTCCTCAAGATGCCTTCAAAGTAATTATAAAAATTATCCACCATATTCTTTTGTATTCTTAAAAGTCGATAGATAGCGTCATTATTTAATATGGCTTTTAGGATGTATAACATTTTATAGTAAAAACAAAGCGAGTGGAAATTTTTTTGAAAATTCCAAAAAGAGCAGTACATGGATGATGCTCTTACACAACCGTAAAAAAGTGTGGAATATTGGACACTTCATTCAATGAAATGTTGTAGTTTTGTAGTTTTAATGACATTGCGAAGGTGGCAGTTTCAGACTCTGATTGTTATGTCAAAACAACCTTTTAAAATGTATTAAATACATAGCATATAAGTGCAAACTGTTTACAGTAGTGCATCATTCGGGAAGCAGTTCTAATTTCCAGGTTTGGTCTTGATGCCACCTACTGGTGTACAGATGTAACAATGCAGAGTTCCTAAAAATGTCTGACTAATGATACTGACCTAACCTAAAAATGACAAAAAAGGGATTTCAGACTTTAGATTTTAACATTAAAATGGACACATACTTTTGTTCGAATAAAGGGTTCAAAATTGAGCATGTTATCATGGTTGATGAGCAAAGATGGCACATTTCAAACTGTGTAGCCTACTTCCAGGTTTTCTTGAGCCTGCCAAGCTGATGCCATTGAGATGAATATAAATGCTAATGGACAAATGTATCCAGATATTATAAGCTTACTTAAAAAGCTTACAATTTCCTTTGATGTTATTGGCACAAAGCATAATAAAATATAAAAAGTATAATACCAATAGATTAAAATGCTGCTTTGGCAGTGAATGAATAATTCTATATAATAGCAGCCTGTGAAAATAAATGAAATACAACACAAAAGAGAAATAAAAGTTCTTCAGCCAAAAGAGCTTTATGTTCCATTAGAGAGGCCATTCCACGTCAGAAACTGAGGCTGAATTGATTTAGCAATACATGTTTTAAAGATCAGAAGACAGAATAATGCTCTCTATCAGTTTCTTCTGTGCGAAAGAAGAAGTGAAGGATATGCTTCTACATCTTTTCAGCAGAGGACGAGAACAGGTTGTAAGTAGGGGTGGGGGTGAATGAAAAACGGCCAGGGCAGTGGCACGGCATAAAAGAACAATTTAACTTTGTAATGCTGTGCCTGAATCCTTTTGGATTCTACTTGGCTTTGTGAAGCAGATTAGTTGAGCAGCTTATACAGGCTTTGGTAAATAGAGTTGTAACTCCATTCATCCCCCATTCACAGAGTAAATATCCCCTTTCACACACACCAGAGCACAGTGGCACACACACTGACCTGGAAACACTTCTCAATTACAGACAAGCTGGAGCTCATCAACTCTTCCTACAGGGAGCCCGAATAGAGAGTCTGGACATAAATATTAAGCCTTGAACAGCCTGCTGTAATTTGATTTTCATACTGGGTCAATATATGAAAGCTGTGAGAGCTAATGTTCCTGTTCCGTATGGAGTTTCACCTCATATCGCTAGGCTGGGAATTTATGTGGCATGTATGTTTGCTTTTGCATGTGCTTGAGATTGCTGTCCTTTGAGTTTTTGTTGAAGGATTAGCTCATCTGAAAATGAAAAACCTGTCATAATTTACTCACCCTTGTGTCGCTGAAAAGCTGAATGACTTTATTTCTTCTCTGGAACACCAAAGGAAACCCGTACAGGCTATTTTTGTCCACGTAATTAGTGCCCATGGCATTTAAGCTTACTAAAGCACCATAAAACAGGTACGACTCACAAACTTTATGTGGGGAAAAGAGTTGTTATTCAATTAGAATATTCATCTTGAATTAACTTCCAGCTTTACTGAGTTAGTGAACTGAATCGGTTAGATTTATGTATGAATCACTCTGAGTGGTTCTGTGAACTCAATCAACTGATTCAAAATAATGATTCATTCACAAAACAGATGTCATTACTTTTCCCAAGAATGAAAATCTAGGATTGGTATTAAGAATTTTAGTGAAAACTATTCTAAAATAAGATGTGTGACTCATTTTATCATTATTTTACGATGGTTTTAAATCATTTTGTAGATTGAAAGTTTAAATTACGCATGATAAACTGAAAAAACAACAACAACAACAAAAAAACATTCTGCACAATGTAGATCATATAGTACTGGAATAACACTAGGTTAGCTAAATAACTTTATAGTATTTTGAAACAGTCCCGTTTATGATATTTGATGGGACTTTTGAATCATTTTAAAGCTTTAACCAAATTCCTTGCAGGAAAAAAAGTAAGTACATTTTCTTTTTAATTTCCCATTACATCTCTTTCTTTCGACCAACACTGAATCTAAAATATGAGCGACTACCACCCCAATATTCTTCATCTCATATAGCTGTAGGTAAGCAGTAAATACCAGCTTTATCCCTGGGCGAGTGGCTGAGATATTTAAGAGCACGGACCGAACTGCACTCTCACCAGAAACCCTGCTGAACCACATGTTGCAAATGTTAATGAAGATTCCCAAATGCCAGGCTACTCTGGGGACTCTGCCTTTAACCAACCCAGCAGATAAATAATACAATGCCCTGCTATAACTATACCGGACACATACAGCGAATGACGAAAAGGCCTCGGAAGAAGAGAAATAGCCAGTATGAAACACATAGACTTTAAGAGAAATAGCCAGTATGAAACGCATAGACTTGAGTGAATAGCCAACGCAATTCCTTATTCTGGCGAGCCGAAGTCTTCAAATTGACCTTCCTAAAATGAACATGAAACAGGATTTGCCATGGCGCATCATCGCCCTCCCTCATAACTGCAGCATCGCTGTGGGTTTGCTCTGTTTTGATATTGCATTTGTTGGGTAAAAAGATTGAATATGCAGCTAATAGACATCTCCATTAAGACCCTAGTGTTGTCATTCCACTGCAACATGCACCCAATTTATGTTGGACAGAGAGGATTCTGGGAAATGGAACACTAGGACGTCTGATGCAAATTGAACATGAGGGACATTGAATATTAAAACAGGCAAAGCAGCCCATTGACTGAAAGTGGGGGGAGAGATGGAAATTTAAATGAAATACGGCCCACCGTAAAAGGGTGAAAATAAAGGACCAAAACAAAATCAACAACAAGTGAATAATTACCAACAACAGCTTGGTTTATTTCCAGTTTGAGTTGATTTACTAAAACATAAATATACAATAAAAAGTAACAAGGGTGTAAAGCATGTTGTTAAAATTTATCATTTTAAGCAAAGAGAGCGAGACGTTAGGCGGGATGCGCCTCTGATCATGAAACGCTGTTGGTTTACCATCGACGACTTTCTTCAGGATTAGGAAAACAACCTGTGCTTGCTTTATAGAGGCAGATGAAAACCGGGTTTTATGATAATTATTCCGAAGCTGTGTGGATTTAGTGAGTTGTTAAAGTGGAAATCGAGCCATCGTTGGAGGTAGTAAGACTGTCATCCTGTTTTCATTGGAATCCCACAGTATATCATTATATTTCGGAACGGCCATAATTATGTTGTCGTTGCAAACGTACGTTCTCCTCCTGAACATGGAGACTGAGCTCGACTTTTGTGTCTTTAGTCGTGAAGTGTTATTTCTAAATGTTGGTTCCACCAGAAGCTGTTCGTTCCAGCGATTTCAATTTTTGTGTAATGCCCTAAAATAATCTATAATTTTATTTGCGTTACAAACCTAAAACATTAGGGATTGTTTGGATTCAGGACCCTTTACAATAGAGGCATTATAAGAATATCAAAACAGATTTGGAGAAATGTAGCATTATATCACTTGCTCACCAATTAGATGCTTTGCAGTGAATGCCAGACCAAACATCTGATGAAAAAAATCACAATAATCCACAAGTATTCACATGACTTCAGTCCATCAATTAACATCTTGCAAAGTGAAAAGCTTCTTGTATGTAAGAAACCAAAAAAGCATTTTAGTTTTAAACCTTCACTTTTTACTTTGAAATAAAGGTTATAATATAAAATGAGTCCATTATCCATACCATGCTTCCACCATTAAAAAAAAAGAAGTAAATCCCATGTTTTCCTCTCAAATCAAAATCCACCAACATATTTGTTTAGAACTCTTTTGGACTGTTTTCGCTTGTAAACAATATTTGATTCATGCACATTTCTCTGCTGAGTCAGATGGGACAACTTTTCCACAGAGGAAAGTAGCTTTATTTTCACTTTACAAGATTTTAATTGATGGACTGAAGTCGTTTGGATTACTTGTAGATCATTGTGATTTTTTTTTATCAGCTATTTGCTTAACATTGACATCTTTAAACTTAGACACCACTGTTACAACCAAGGTTTTTTTTTTTTTTTAATGAATGTCTTTTCATTTCTGATGCCACCATCTCATTGGATGATGTCTTTACGCAACCTATAGTGTCACACAATTCAGTCGGAATTGGTTCCCGCAAGTTGAAATTCACACACTTGTTCCAATGTGAGTTAATTCATACCGGTGTTAAATGTGTGAAAAATAACAAATAACTGGAACTGAAATGGCCCATTTCATGTTTGCGTGCAATGAAGCTGAATGTTTGATGTCTTTGCAACCTTTGTTGACCTGACCTGACTGATTTGTACCAAGCCAAATGTGAGAACCACATAATGTAAAAGGTGATGTTATGGCAGCCATTACAGCCATTCCTATATGAGAAAGGTGTGATATAATCACACAACACAATGTACTGTACAAAGCACACCATTTATACAGTAGAAAATTCCAGCAATTCCTCACTGCGTGAGGGTAAATAAAGGATGAATGAAGTAAAACCAAATAAGCCAGAGGCGCTTGTCACATTTTTGTGCTCTTCTGACTAGACAAATGAAAGAGAAGTTCCCGTGAGAGAACTGAGTATGTAATTCAGCGCTTAATGTGTGTGTGCATGTGTGTGTCGGATGAACGAGAAAGATGCAAGAGGCGCGCATCCATCCTCAGAGGTGAACTCGATTTCACGGGTTAGTGAGAGACGGGTGGTGTATTCTGGGAGGTGGGTGCTCTGCCTCGGCTTTATTAAAGCGTTTCTGTTCTCGGTCCATTTAGAATCAGTGTTTGCTGTTGCTGATGACAGGCCTGAGCTCCTGTCACTTGCCAAAGCTGCCGGAGGGTCCACACCTTTGTATTTCCCACCTAAATATCCACTCAGAGGCAAGCTATCACATTATCAGCACTGTTTATCTGTGTATTTTCTGCATTAAAGCTCTACTTTTACGGCTTCATCAAAAATCAACAGTTGCTAACGGAGCAGAATGAGATGCGCTAAACATGAACCCCTCTCACATACACACAGAGTCCTATATCAGACATTTATCACTGCTCACGTGTAGGATGACCACCCCCCGGGAGCTTTTAATATTTAATGTAAAGATTAATCAGCCCTCTCATTATTTTAATTGTTCTTCCTTTATCCAACCTGTCAGAGTTATAGATTACCCCCCGTAGACGCTACCAGCAGCTCCCTGGTCAGGGATTTATGGGTATTTTTGGATCAGTTAGCCTCTAGTCATATTTCACCGTTTTCTGACGAGCCATTAAAATGTCCCAGGTAATTAAACAATGGGCATCAAGTTCAGGTCTCTCCTCTTTATCAGACGTAGAGCATGCTGGGATAAAAACTCCCTTGCTGGTGATTAGCATGTTTAGTTTAAAAAAAGAAAAAAAGAAAAGAAAAAGCTCACAAGTGAAGATGTATAGAATCAGTACAGGTGTAGTAGCTCTAAGGGGATGATCCATGCTTGTTAGTGAGTTGATAGAGCATCATGGGATACTGGGGAAAAATATTGATAATAATAATAAAAAAAAAATCTAAAATAACTCAAATTATTTGAAATTCATGTCTTTATATCTATCTATCTGTATTGTTCCCAAACATTTTATATATGCATTTAATATATATATATATATATATATATAGTGCTGTCAAATGATTAATCGCATCCAAACTAAAAGTTTTTTTTTTCTTTTACATAATATATGTGTGTATACTGTGTATATTTATTATGTATATATAAACACATATATGTATATATTTTATTGATTTATTATGTATATATAAACACATGCATGAATATATTTAAGAATATGCACATGCATATATCATGCAAACAAAAACTTGTATTATATGTATATATATATATATATATATATTTATGTGTGTGTGTGTGCGTACCCTTCCCAAAACCCCTTCCACTACCACTGTCACTATACTGTCCTATTGAAATAAAGGCACAAAACAGCAAAATAAATCTTTAAATGAAATAATTCAGTATAATGCTTTTACTGTCACTTTTGATAAACTCAGTGCATCCTTGCTGATTAATTTCACCCAAAACAAAAAAAACGACCCCAAATAAATATAATATATATTATTTTACCCAGAAAACTGGCCAAGGCAGATCTGCCTTTCTCTTCGCGCCTGACAGGGTTGCTGTAGGAGTCCGGCAGCTGCCCCGCGGTGATTGAGTGGGTACTGATGAAGAGAGAGTCGGAAGTGAAAAATGCCAGCCCTTCGGCCAAGAAAACACATACACACACAGAAGGGGTCAGGCCTTTCACAACCTCCGCTCATTTCATCGTTCTTGCCCGGCTGAAGCTTTTTGTGGGCAAGGTGGCTGGAGCAAGTTGCCGATTACATAATCCTGTTTTACAGGGGCTCCATCCATCACCCGGCTTTCATTTTCATTGGAGCTAAATTGCACGAGTGCTGGGAGTGGAAATGAATTTCAGCAGTCCAGCATATCTGTTTAGTTTGCAGAAAGCAAAAGCACTGTGGAGAATGGAGAGTGAGAGAGATGTGTAGAGCCAGCGAGAGAGAGGAAGAGAGAGAGGAAGGATAAAAGACCCTTCCCGAGTTCAGTCCGGCGAGGGTCTGATGGTGATGCATGGTTATGGACCATCTGCACTCAGAGGCGATAAATTTATGATTATGGTGAGAGAGCTAAAAGGCTGTCCATTACTGTAACATAGTGGCCTCAGTAGAGAGTCTCTCATCAGGCCCAGCTGAGAATCAGCAGTAAAACCGGACAAGGCATCTAATATTAAGCAAATTTACATGCCAACAGCAGGTGTCAGTCAATAGCCTGCTGACAGTTGTTCAGCTACTCAAGCTGTAGCGCTCACTCACTTTCTCCACTTTTACCTTTGGGTCCAAATAAGCTAGCAAATGTGCGGTGGTAGGCCGCAGAGCACGCTACGGCTGAGAGATGATTGGTGTGCATGAAAAAAGGCTCATTTTGCTGACAATGGCGGAAAGACAATGAACAGAAACGCATTCACACTTCAGATCGCTGTCGCGCTATTGATTCTTAGTGCCGTCCAAATGGCTTGCAATGCTTTTGTGCTTTGACATCTATGCAGTATACCTTTCGGTTAGTTTTAGCGCCCCAGTCCTGATGCCGCCACCGTCCCTGACTGTACATTTAGGTGGGGCAGATTCTAAGACAACGAATATCACGCCTCATCTCAAAACAAACACAAAAGACCTGTATAAGAACTACATTTTCATGTGAGCACATTTAAACTAAAGGATTAACACTAAACACTATAGGAAAAAGCGGGGCAGCCTAAAAAATGGCTGAAATAGCTCTCAATTAGAGTGTGGTGCAGTTCCACTTTTCACCACAGATTTACATTGGACAATTTGTGGGGCACTTTTAAGTTTGAGAGGGGACCATTGTGACGGCCCCACTTAGGGTCAGTTTTACTAACAGCTTGCACCAGCACAAACCATCTTTTAGTGTTAAAATAGCACCATCAGTACTTACTAAAGACGTATTAGCATTGAATAAGCATGGAAAAAGCTAATTTTGCAGCTGACCTCATTGAATATATATATTATGTCGGTCAATATGTAAATGAGATGCTGCATCTGTTTCTTTTTTTTATTTGCGCATTATTAGTAAACCCCAAGCAGAAATGTCCATGACCATGGAATTTTGCTCTTGCGCTAATTTGCCCCGTTTAGTAAAACTGGCCCTTAGTGTAATTTTACATGCCTTTCGAAGCTTGCAATGAATTTTAATATATCTTGCGCACTTTATGAATTAAAATTGTGACGAAAATCCAAAAAATATTTATTGCAGAATGCTGAACACATTTATGATTTTAGAGGTGATCTTGAGTTCATTGCATTTTTGTTGGGAGGCCTTTGTTGATCTACTCGATGGGGTATAAATTAGGACACCGTCTTCCCAGAACTGAGATACAAGTACTTGGATGAACTTGAAAAAGTCGCAAGCCTACAGATCTGCTTCTAAAAGAGTCTGAGATTAAACCAACACAAACAAACACAAGTCAAACAAGTTGTCCGTTTCCCTTGAGATGGAAACATCCAGCATTGAACAAGCGCATTTCTGTGGTCGCTCGCTGCTGATCTTCTCAAAAGCATCAAAAGAAACATGTTCAGTTCTGTAGCAAACAAATTTAACCTTTAGAGAAATCTAAGGCTGTCTTAAAATAGGAGCTTTTGTTCAGTTTGAAGCTCTAACTTCTTGTCATTTGAAAATGCTGTTGGCACACTTACAATATTTTAGGGGTAATTTGTTTACAGAACTGAATGTGTGGTCTAAGCTAAATAATTAATGATTCTTTTCCTCTAGTAATTGGTTTTGCTCAACCGCCAAATAACAATCTAATGTGAGCTGCCTCTCAAAGCACAAGTCTAATTTCAGGCATTTGGTGCAAATCTGTCACAGTTATAAGCTTAACACATGCATTACAAACTCACTCGGGGACTGGCTACAATGCAGAGTAATTAATTTCACAATTAAAAGAACAGTGGAAAATCCATACGTTTCCACAATAGTCAAAATTTGAATCCATACACTTTTGACCCATTACAAACCTTGTTTCCTCTCTTTAGTGGGTGACGCTTACTTACTTTTCAAATGCTTTGCTAAGCATTCTGAGATGCATTTACAAGGGATTCTACAGCTGACGCCACAAGCACAAACACATGAGTTGTAATGAATTAATTCACTCTAAATTCACCAAGAAACATCTATTGCTCATTTGATGCAGCCGAGTCAAAGATATAGTGATTAACTAAATATTCCAACATAAAGATGTAAAATTACATTTTTTGAATCTGTTCGTTTAAGAATCAACTGATTCACTAGCATCCACAACAGCTGATGCATTACCTCCATGTATCACAACTTTACTAGGGAATCGATTTTTGAATGCAACTGAGATTTTACTTAATTTACTCATAAAACAATCATTTTCAAGAATGTCTGAACAACACAATAGTCTTGACTTTCATTGTGTGAAAAAAAAAGAGATATTCAGTGTGTTTCACAGAAGATACAAAGTCATACAGGTTTAAAATGATAGAAGTTATGACAGAATTCTCCATTTTGGGTGAACACAATAGTAAAAGGTTTTTAAGAAATTCAATTTAGAAAACCTATAAATCCCAATGGAAGCATTGTTCTTTACAGAAACAGAACAGACACGCACAAAACATCAATGACCTTCCCTACTTAAGATTTCCAGACGTTTTTTAAAATATAAGGTGTTGGGAAAAACTACTACAGACTACCGCGTCTAGCCTTTTCGAAAACCTTCAGAGACCCATCTCTTGATGGAATGAACTCAGAGTGGTCAGGAGGCGGCGCCGTTTGGGTTGGTTTCAGGTAATGTTAACTCTTTTCTCTTTGGTCTCAACGGCAGGAAGTGCTGAAGTCAGCAGAGGTCTTCTTGTTTGAGTGAGCCTTTCAGATAAATCAATGAAGCAGCTTTCATCCTCTTTCTGATCCATTTGTCCCCTTCGTTCTCCACGCTCTGCTGATATGGAGCTATAGGAGAGGGAGACAGAAAGACGTTTTTGCTAAGCTGAAAGGCAAAGGGTGGCCTGACAGCTGCAGTGCAGGATAACCAGTGTCCAATCGGCTCTCGGCAGGTGACGGCGTCCATCATGGCTGCAGGCATGAGCGGCCATGGTATTGATGCAGGACAGGTGAGGTCCGCACTGGTGATTTGAAGAGCGGGTGGGTTCGCTGGCGATGGCGGGCGTGCTAAATGAAATACATCACATCAGTGCCTGCACCTTAATTACACCTGTCAATCAAAAGAGCTCCTGCTTATCTGGAAACTGTCTCCTCATGCCCAAAAATAGTCTGTCTAGTTTGGCGGAGACAAGCCAGGTCCCAGCTCGCCTTTCACGCCCCTTGTCAGATTATTTTGGACTTGTGATGGTCCTTTTATGAGACCTCAAACACTCCATGCGTCCAAACAGATTGGCCGGTGCTACTTTACTCAAAAGATAATTGTCTTTTTATTTGGTTTCAATTTTGGGAGAAGTAGATTTGGTCACACTAATAACATTTCAGTTGACTAGTGAAACACGCGTCCAGAATTCAGCTTCAGAGCATGTGGTGTATCCTAAGTGGCTCCTTTGACTTTATATTGGTTCCCGGAGGTATACAGTGCAATGATTTTATTACAGTAGAACACAAAGTAACAAAAAGTACAGTAATTTCCACAAACGCACACTGTTAACAGAAACATCTGTTTAATCTTTCATGCAACTGCAGTATAATTTCTGTTAAATCAGTTTTCATTTAATTCATGCAAATTACATTATAATACACTTTCATTTAGTTTAAAATATGCACACTTTAAACTCATTTAGAAAATATGAGCACAAATACAGGATCCTTTTTTATACCCAGCTTATTTACAAGAATGCAGAAATATCAATTTGTACAGTAACAGACCGATCCCTTATGAGTGACTCACGGTGACATTCTAACTTAAATTTGCAAAATCAAATTAGATGTGTCAAATAAATCAATGAATTTATTTCGAGTTAACTACTAGCTAGCAATAGTGTATGCTAGTGCATGTAATTTTTTTTTTTTTTTTTACCTTATTAAATATATGAGACACAAGGAACTGGTCAGATCCACTCTTAACCAATACTGAATGGGTCAACAGAAAATGCAACAAAAAGGGGGGGGGAAACACTTGCTTGGCAGAATTAACTAGGTTTATGCAATATACCACAATAACTGAGAAATCTACTTTGCACTCACACTACGTACTTGCACATTATGTACTTAATAATGTAGTGTATGAATTTTAAAAGGTTATTTTGTCATTAATAATTGGGTAACACTTTACAATAAGGTTCATTAGTTAACAAGTAAGTTATATAGCACATTTATTACAGCAGACTTTGAGTACCATGAACTAAGAACAATACTTCTACAGCATTTATTAATCTTAGCTAATGTTAATTTCAGCATTTACTATTGCATTATTGAAATCACAAGGTTTGTTTGTTAACATGAGCTAATGCACCATGAAGTAACATGAACAAACAGTCCCCCTTCGCAACGTAATTTCACACTTTAAGTGCATTATCTGATTATTTAAAATGTAATTCTTCTTTGGAATTTTCAGAGTGACTCGCAATTACTCAACCTACAAAATGTCATAAAATAGTGCACAAGTGCACAATTTGGGATTCACCTAATGTATAAAAGCATCCAACCAGTTCCATGCAAAAGTATGCTGAGAGCCAGAAATCCACCGATTAGTTAATTCAACAAAAATTACTGATGTAATCCCAAAATAAATGGACTAAGGAAACTGACGTAGATTAAAAGCAATTAAATTTAGTGACAAGTATTGTGTTGCATTGTTTGTTTTAATTTAAAGTAAACTGAACAAGTGAAAGAAATGAATAGTTTTCAATAAACTTCTGCCTTTGTTTTGTGTCACTCAGTGTCACTATACGGAAACCACGATCATTCACGCCTTCAAGACCTGAACTGACAGCTAACCAGGAAATATTCCCACAAGTTTCAAAAGTATCACACCAGCATGAAATAACTTGGAGAGAGAGAGAGTGTCAAATCAACACAAAGGCAATGAGAAAACACTCTAGCAAACAATAAATACATGCTAGAAAAGGCTATTTTCCCTACCCATTAGAGATGCAGAATATTTCACTTCCCTCAGAGAGAAATATATAAAAATATGGCATTGGGACATAAACAAAAGCAGCACTGAGTACAACTCTTTACATGGCTCCCCAGCTCTCTATCTCTTTAATAAATTAGTCCCTGTGATCGAAGGAAAAGGCAGAAAGCAGCATTATGATGAAAACGCAACACAAAGATAACCGTATTCGCAAAAGGGGAGATTCGCTCTCAATGGAGGTAAATCAACCACGCTGCTCTTTTCAAGCTTTTTGTGGGGATATTGGCTGCTTGCTGACTCTCCCCAACTTGATGCCAGAGGGGAGGAGAAATGTATGTTCAATTCTGCAGTCCGCGCATCGCTTGGCCGGGGGTGTTAACACTGTCAGGGCACATGAGGCTCCAGACTATCTGTTTCCCTATTCTGCTTCATTCTCATCAAATTGCTTGTTTTATTTATATCAAATGATATCTCGCTCCCTGCGCTCCCTCGCTCGGCTGATAACGCACCCCTCTCCGTCCCCTGCGTTCGCCCCCATCCCCCGATACATTCTATGAAATGTATTGCTTGCTCATTGTAAATAAAACATAAAGCTTCCTCTGAGCTCCTCCCTTGAGCCACCTATATTTCTATTTTTGCAAAGAGCAGCAAACCTTATACAACGTTGCTGCCACATCACTACGAGCAAAGACTAACTTTATATGTCTGAAATATTGAAAAGGCAACTTTAAAAGCACTATTGTCCCTGATGTAGATATCACAAAATGCAGCATTGATACAACTCCACGAGGCTGCTTTTATAAGCGTATCAATCATATATTTCCTTGCTGTCTGTTGTAGACAGGCTCCTCTCTCTCTTTCTTTGCAGAGGGGTTCAAAAGTCTGAGAGCATATATAAAAATGCAGGCTTTTTGTACTGTACCAGAATAATGGTGAAAAGTACACATTAGAGAAAAGAACAAATTAACAGGTTTATCTTGATACATGTCCTTTTGCTTTAATGACAAGATGTATGAAGTTTGGGGGCAGTCATGGCCTAATGGACTTGTAACCCAAAGCTTGTGGGTTTGAGTCCCAGGTCCGACAGGGATTGTGGGTGGGGGGAATGAATAGCCAGCGTTCTCTCCACCTTCAATACCATGAGTGAGGTGAGACCCTTGAGCAAGGCACCGTTTCCCCAACTGCTCCCCGGGTGTGAGAAGTGAACAACCACCCACACACACACACACACACACACACTGTGAACACATACAGAATATATACCCAGATATATATAAACAATACCCTTCAGTATAAACAGTAATCATAAGTAGGCTACTCATTGTTTGCGTAATATAAAATTTTTTATTTAAATGCATTTTATTTCTTTGAGCGTGCGAATAAAACAATGACACCCCCAACGTCACATATAATCCTTTCTCCTTCTTAAAGAGACTTACGAATGCATACACACGAACATATGTTTGCCTGTTTCTGTGACAGCTTTCTGAACATGAAATCTATTAGAGAATCAAAGCTGAACTATAGCATCGCGATCTCGTCGCACATATGTTATATCGCCATAACAATTCCGTGCGCAACACGGATAAATGCTCTTTTTGGCTGGCAGCTGGGGAATTTGAATAGTGTGTCTTTCCAATGCGTTTCATGAAGTGCTTAAACCCACCTCAGGGTTCTGAGACGCCTCTCATCTCCAGCTGTCGGCAGCGGAGGGGTAATGTTGATTGATGGAGGGAGGGAGGGCTAGACCGATGCGCGGTGCAGTCGGAAGGCAGAGGAACGAATGGCTAACGCTAAACTTGACTCACTCCGTCATAAAGCCCATATAATTGTATCATGGACATGACACTGTCGTAATCATCCATGGCAGTTTATGTCAGCTGGTGACAAATGACAACGATTTACCAATGGGGTTAAGCCACACAGAGGACAGACACGGATTATGATTTAGCATGGGGGTTCAGCAATGCAATAAGGACCCATGATTCACCAGGGTAGGACAAAGCCAGAAAGAGGACATCTTTGATTCAGTATAGTTACAAGCCAATGAGTGAACATTACTCACCAATGGGTCCAGGTTGACATCAATGAGCTTGATAAAGCGATAAAATGATTTAGAACAACAATGAACTGGGTAATTATGTGCTCTAGCCTGCAGCACCCAACGTACTCTAGCATAACCTGACACGAATTTCTCTTTCCCTGTGCAACAGTCTGATGTCTGGTGTATCTCAAAGCACAAAATATGTCACTAAATGTCAGTCTCACCGGAGCTGTTCTATTCTAATTCATCACGGCAAATATCAATCAATGCTATATGTATGGTTTTGGGGATGTGAGTATTTACACTCTAACCTTTGACTCCTGACGGCCCGCTGGTGAGTAGCCAGGAGGGAGTACTTCACTCCTCAAACTAATGAGCTATTGATTTGTGTGAGATAGCCTGGAGAAACTGGGGTGTGGAAGAGAGCCGAAGATCTGGTTTATGTGTGACTGAGCGATGTATGAAATCATTCGCACACCGCGAGGAAGACGGAAAAAGGAAAGCGCATAGCCAAAGGATTACGTGACAACATTCTCAACCCATATAACCTACGCTTTCCAAAACCCAAAGCAGTTCAGAAGGCAAGCTATATCAAATAACACACCATCCTTTGACAATAAAAAAAAAGAACAAGAAAAAACGAAATGAAGAAAATGTAGAAAATTAAGGTTTTCCGTTGGGATTTTTTGAATGCAGCAAAACAAATTAAAACAAAACAGATAACTTGTTATGCAACATTCTGTCTGTTCAAAACTAAATCCACAAAACAAAACCAATGACTTATTTAACATTGTATCGGTTCAAAAACAAACAAACAAAATTAAACAGTAATGAAAAAAATGAAACTGTGAAAACAGTACACAAAACAAAACGAAACAAATGTTTTGCATTTGCATATACCTGTGCTACTGAAATGAGCAACGCTGAGAAACAGCCAATCAGAGAAGACCTCCTCATTACTATTCATGAACCTTCCAAATAAGGCAAAAACAGACTGT